>JAYKKI010000001.1:45547500-46147500 GCA_039881145.1 Druceiella hillmani | reverse complement strand
ATACATCAAAAAAAAACAGCGACCACTGTTTTTCGATGTGTTCATGAGTCCTTTAAATTCCATCATCAAATTAAATCGATTGTACTTTGCTCATCAAATCAAACCAAAACGAACCCAAACTCTTGGTACTTTCCTCACCAAGTTAGACCAAACGAACCCAAACACTTACACTCAGATGTTTATGAATAAAAAATTTTACAAGTGAAGTCAATAACTCGAAATTGAAAATATATAGAAATATTTTAAAGCGTCTTAAATTAGCTTAAAGCACATATTCTTATAAAAAACCTATATAGTTTTAAATATAAATAACTCTCTATAAGCAAACAAAACCACAACCCATCCCATTACAATATTTGTATTAGTCTGGAAATTCCAACATTGATATGTTAGTTATGTATTGCATCATTTCTAAATCATCAAATTTTTAACCAATTAATAACAAAACATTCATAGATCGTAACTCAGATGTAAATTACTCTTTATCATTCTTTATTTAGAATGGAAAGATTTGAAATATGATCTTTCCCACAAAAAAAAATTTAACTAGATATGGATTAAAGCAGCAAGTTATGTGCCTTTGAAGGCAAAAATCCAATAACAGCAAGCTTAATTAGACTTTTTTGAAAACAAAAAAAAATTATTTGCTTGCGCTTATTAAATATTACATTCCACTGTTACATCATAAAAATGACAATTTTATATAAACTTTTATTTATTTATTTCAGTAACTTTTACTCACGGCTTTACTTCGTGGGGAAAGAGTAAAATAGTACTATAACTTAAAAATAATATATTTGTGAAAATTGGATCTTCTCGTCACAAATAACTAATTTTGGACGCAAAACTTACTTTTAAATTTTAATATTAATTAGGTTTATGTACTATTGTTTGTTAAGTAAATAAAAATGTTATAATTTTCTTATGAAATATTTTTAAAATCAAACTATTAATTGTAAGAGTAAGATCACATTACCCACTTAATGCGTAAACATACATTGATACATATGTTCGTACACTCCAACTGCTTCAATATAAAAAAAACTTAATTACGGAATTGAAATGACTATTAAAACATAATATATAATTTTAATACGAAATTAAATAAATTAATTTAACAATCATTATAATAAATTAAGCTATTATTATGACACGACTTTCAAGAAAAACTCTACTATATCTACAACTATTGAAATTTTGAAAATCATTAAGTTATACATCATAAGCCTTTTAACCTAACAATCATAAAATTTAAATGTCATAATTCATTTTGTACGCACACTTACGCATAGACGCACGCATACGCACAGACGTGCGTCATCCATGTGACGTCAAGTCACAAATAATTACTTGTCAATTATTGATAAAAATCATCACGCCATGTCACCTGATTGTCTCAAAAATAGTGGCAACTAGAATTCAGAGATAATATTATTCTTTACTTTTATAAAAATACCATTCTAATACTACAATAATTATATTGTTATAAGATAATGGCTCTTGACGTAATGTGTGTCTTCTGTGATAACATAGCAAATTGTCATAGTTCCTAAAATAATATTTTTTTATCAATGATAACATACTTCGGGAAACTGGTCTTAAATCAAACAAAAACCCAGCCCAAAGGGACCATAAAATTATGTTATTTTATTGAAATATATGGATCAGTAGATGTAAATGTATTAACTAACAGGAAAAAAGTAAAAGTTGCCATGAGGGCGTTAAATATTCCTAACAAACTTGTGAGACTGACATCTCCACTCTACGAGAAACATAATGGTTTAGAATTCAAGCACAGGGAAGCTTTTGTGTATCAACTGAAATAAGAAATGGTTTGAAATAAGAATTCAATAGGTTTGGATATTTAGTAAGTGATTCAAAATCGAATACCAGAGGAACTGTTTTTGATAAATCAATTCTAGCTTTAGCAGATGATATTGATTTAAGAGCTAGAACTTCTGTGAATTAAAAAAAAAAGGTTTTCTGTCTCTTGAGAAAGAAGCAATGTGCATAAATCTCAACATATTCTGTAATGTATTTTGGAAGAATATCTAGTTTTTTTACTTGGGGTCAGAGATTAATTGAAACAATGATTTAGCATTAGACTTACACAAGAGAATGGCTGCTACAAACAATACTTTTTATAGACCACGGACATTTAAAATTCAACCTAATAAAAAAAAACAAAAAAAAATGAACTCTACAAATGCTTAATATGGCATTTTGATATATACTACTGATACATACCATTCACTCTCGCCAAATCAGAGGAAAAATGCATAGCAATATTTGAGCGAAAAGTTCTAAGGTGCATCCTAGGAAATATTTTTGACAACAACGCATAGAGAAAAAGGACGAATTCTGAGCTCTATAAGCCGTGTCGAGAACCTGATGTTATAAATTTCATAAAAATAAAGAGAAAGAAATGGATTGAGCACATAATTAGAAAGGAGGAAAGAGATACGAAAAAACTTTTTTGACAAAACTTAAAATAGGATAACCTAGAGACGATTTCTTGAAAATGCGAGGGCGCATTTTCAAAACAGAACAGGAATCAATTGACATTTACGGGAAATGTAAAAAGCTGTTTCATTTCAGCAGTTTAATTTTCCTACTTAATGAAAATTTCATTCTCGAAAACAATATTTTCACTAGCTACACGATTGTCTTATTATCATTATTTTATTATCATTTTGTTACTAAAATCTAATTTTTTTCTTTTAAAATTTCTCTCTTGTACATATAAAAAAATATTTTATGATTATATTTAATACATTTAGATATTATTTTGATTGATGAATGAACACAAATATAAAATTATTACTAATTTCAGTTTATAAAACTTTTTGTCAATTTTTTTTTTATTTAAAATAATTGTTCTCTTTTATTATTTTTTAAAAATTATGGACAGAACAATAAATAAATATCAAAATCTGTATTTTCATCAATTCTATCAACAATGAAATTTAAAATTTGATTGTCTTTTCTGCATATGATGATTCGAAATTTTATTTAAAAAATATTAAATTATTTTTTCATCAATTTTAATATTTCTGTAACTTTGTCTCAACTGGCTACAAAAGATATTAAGCATGTTTTCACATTTCAGCACATTTTAAAAAAGTCATTTGCGACTATTATTCTATAAAACGAATAGCCGTTAAACTCAAAATATTTTTTTAATAACGGACAGGAATAGATGCAGATTAAATAGAGTAAACTCAAATAAAGATGGCGAACGCCTCGGTAATATACTCACAGTTGAAATCTCGTTTACAAGGGTGTCAGCTGCAAAGTTCAGTTACAATAATTTGGAATTCCCTTTTTCATCACGAGAAACCACCATTCTCAAAGTTTAGTCTGTTGTTAACCCAATATTAAAAGAGAACCCTTCGTTAAATGAGTTATTAGAAATATTCCTATTGAACAGCGAACAGCGAAATAACAACCACAGCTTAAACTATGGACGTAAATTGGGGCGTAATTTTTTCTTTAAATGATTACCTAAAAAACTAAAAAAACAGGCTTTCATAAATACTACACTTAAAAGCAAAAAATAATTATCGAACTGCTTTTCTCCGTCTACTCTGTAAGGAGTTTAATATAAGCAATGTGTGTTAATGAATTTAATACTTTAGTATAAAAACGTGGAGTGCTTTTTCACCAAAAACAAGAAACTGCTTAACATTTCAGTTAGATTTCACGAAAAAAAGACATTAATTTCTAATAACTCATTAACTAATTATCAAATGAGAATATTTTTTATTGGGTAAATAATTATTTAAGAAATACATTACATTACATTGTTAATTTACATTACCTACTTACTTACACAAAATGTGGTTGAATAGTTATCAGTTATCATAATTTACCTATCATAAACAGTTTTAGGAATAGATACTAAACTCATTGCATTGCATAATATTTTGCAAAATTGGTTACGCCGATTTCAATAACAAGCCTATGTACATATGTATATATATATATATATATATATAATATATATATATATATATATATATATACATATATATATATATATACATATATATATATATATATATATATATATATATATATATATATATATATATGTATATATTCGTAATATATGTAGTTCATATGAGGATGACACCGTTTTAGATTCCGATTTTGTTTTCTTTTTAGGGTTCCATACCTTAAAAGGAAATACAGAACGTTTATAAAATCACTATCACACGTGGTCCGAATATTCGTCACAGCCGTTTTTCTCAGAAACTACTCGTCGTAAAAACTTGAAATTTGCTACAGTAACAAACATATTTCAATAAGGCACATATCGCAATGGGTAAACCTCAAAAATGTTTTTTTTTTATAATTTTACGTATTACACCTTAGAGATATACTAAAAATCCAGCGTATAAACTTGAAAATTCACATAGAAGTACATATTATTCACATACATATTTTACATACATTTTACATCACTAACTTACTAAAAATATTAGCATAATAGTCAAAGAGTCAATGCAAGTAAATGAGTGTCTTAAATAAATATATTTTTCTTAGTTTATATATGATTTAAAAAGGTTTGTCATGACGAATACAAAAATATTCTTTTCGTTATTTTAAATTGTTTATTTGAAAATATTATTCCCTTATTTCCGAAACTCCCAAACCGGAAAAAATTAAAAAAAAACAGCATTGATAAAATCTTACTGGAATATTACAGGATAACTATAAGAAATATTCTAGATCAAATATTTTTTTATACGCCCCATGTTTTACGCCTCTGAAAGACACAGTATATCTTCCTTTGCAATATCTTTATGTTATAAACAATTAATATTTATAAATAATTTAAACGAAACAAAAAATATATAACAACCTGACGATATTAATTGCAACATAAAGCACCTTTTTCTATCTGGGCTCAATTTCAACCTCTGTCAGTCTAATAAATCAATCGTTATATTAAACATTTCAGAAAATGACTATCAAATGTTAATAAATTCTAATTTACTGAGTTTTTAAGAGAAAAATATCATAAAAGAGTTGAAATTTATAGGTTACAACATGCTAATATTTCCTTAATATACAATTACATCAATATACTCGAGGACAAATTAAGGACAAAGTAAATTCGAGGACAAAGTAATTATCATGCACGACCATTTGACATTTTTAGTATCGTGCGATTATTACATCGATAGCATCTTAAAAATATGAAAATAAAAAAGTACGAGTATATGTATATGCGGGTGTGTGTGTATATTTGATGTGTGCAAGTGTGTTCATATACGAATGTCTGCTTATAAACGTGCATGTACGTGTGCGTTCACATGTATATGGGTGTGAGCTTATGCGTTGTGGTGTGTGTTTGTGCTCCTATTCTCGGCTCTGTGTATAGAATCGTATACCAAGAATTTTCTGAATCTGGCCGTCCACGTTTAGGGGAAAGTCCCGACGATCTCTTGGCATCCACTTTTGTTGGAAACGATGAAATCCAAATAGACGATGTTTTAACGACTCCTAGACTTATAGAATTCGAGAGCTTCAGTTTCCCTAGTCGGTTTATTATCATCAGTTTTATCTTAGTACTGTTAATTTATAGTGCCATATCGGCACTGATAACTTCCATTCTTTGTGGAGAGATGCCATTACTGATTCTTTAAATGCTAGTAGTATTGTGTCATCAGCACCAAGTAGATTTGTTAGTTTTACTCCACCCACGGTGCCACCCCCACTTCAACCTTCGAGCGTTACTTTCATTAAAGAGGATCGGTTATAGAATGCATCCCTACAAAATTTCCCTTGTAAACTTGCAAGGTTTGCATATAGTCTTGTGTGCTTTCACCATTCCAAAGCTGTCTACATATAAAAAGTGCAGCGAGGTAGCCATGTGTTCAGGTGCACTTAGTTTACGCAAGATTCACCACAATTTGTCCCATTTAACAAATTTGAAAACCTTACTATAATCCACATAACACATGATCATAGGCGTATCATATTCGTAGCATTTCTCTACTAGTTTTTGAATGTTCATGATATGCTCACGAGTGCCTCTACTTTTCACGAAACAGCTTGATCTTGTGGTATTTGCCAGTACAAGAAACTGCGAAGACGCTGGTTGATAATGTATAGGAAGATCTTACTAAAATGAGATATTAACGAGGGAGTCCAATAATTGTCGCACTTCTGTGTCGATCCTTTTTAGGTATAAGCCTCAACTGTGGCTTTCACATAAAATATACTTAATAAAGTCTAAAGTTCATTTACTAGTGCTCCAGATGTGATTACATAGACTGTATATATGTGAGCAGAACAGTGCTTAAAGCTTGTCTGTTCTTTAGGGATGAAATCGCTGCTTCCATCTCTGACAGTAAAATTAACGGCTCAAGATTGCTGCGGTTCCACGAAAAAGATGTTATTTTAGAACAGACGTTCAGGTTCAATAATTCGCAGTACGAACGCCATTTCTCTGTGATTTTATCCAAATCTGATATCAGCTTACCTTCCATGTTTTCAACGACCCAAGTGCATGGTTTAAAATTATTCACAAGAGGCGGAATGTTTCAAGTGGTCGTCTGTTTTTTCAAGTGCACATTAATTTCTTTGCAAATGCCTTCTACGAATTTGTTCATATCTCAGTTGCAACTTTCCTTAAACCTCAAGTTCAGATCTATATATGACTAGGCTTTATCAGGTCAAATGCTATTTAAAAGTTTTTTTTCTTTTTGAACAAGTTTCCAAGTGATATCTGTTACCCACATTTTACGGGAAAAGAGAGTTGATTCGGTTTCTTTGATTTCGTTCAATGTGGCTATGAGCGGATTTTTGAAATCGGCCCAAAAATCATTTGAGATTTTCTCAGAGAGAGGCGTGCAGTTTTTTCTGGTGGTTTTATGTGTTGTTTGTTTCTTGAATCATTTTGTAGCTTGAATGTGTTGGTTTTTAATCAACTAGTCCACAAAGTTTCACCATCCCATGAACAAGTGACATTCTGTCCAATTCATAATCGGAAAAGTCTTGATTTTGCACACTGAATATCCCCAAAGAGCGTTGATAATGGCATAATCGATTTTATTTTTAAATCGGTTTCCGGAGATGTACAAACGTCGATGATTATTCTAAAAACTGCTACGGTAAGGTTATGGTCGACGCAGAAATCTAAAAAAGTTGCGCCCCCATCTTTTCTCTCACCTAGACCGAATTTACCCACTGTCTCTCTGATGTTATCGATCGGTCTTCACGCTGTCTATTTTGGCACTCCAATCACTAATAATTATAGCTAGGCGTCAAAATCTTCTTCAGAAATTGTGTGATCGGAACATAGCCTTGTGAGAGATTCAGGGCCCTAGGGTGAGTATAAAGTTTTAGTATTATTATTTTACAATGATTGTAATAAAATTACAAATATTATTACAAACTTTCTTAGTTTAAATTAATGAATGGTAACCAACACAGAATATAGCGGGTTAAGCATCATTACTTTTAAACATTATGTTACCTTGATCATGAAGTGATCAAGAATATTATTTTTATGAACTCAAAAAATTTAATTCACTTAATTCGATTAGAGAACAAAAGACTTTATTGTTTCTTTGTTTTTGTTTCATATCAACTTTATGAATAAAAAAGATCTCTCTAGAATCGATTAGGTTTAAACGTGTCTTTCATGTTATCTACCATAAGTGTTAATTTGTATTTAGATAAGGTGAAATTATATAAATTGTTCACCAACTTTAAATATAAAAGTCGATTCGATTTACTAAATGTTACCCGTTTAAAAGAGAATTAAAAGAAATTGCTGTCTTAAGATACTTAAATTGTACAGTTATAATTTACTTGTAAAACTAAAAACAGATAAGTTAATAATAATAGACGAATACATTAGTGTATATTGAAGAAATTTTCTTTTTATTTTTGGCGTATTTTCACAATACGTTCCTAATAATTAAAGTACACCTAAAAATCCATAAGTGTATGATACAATGAAAACTTTTCTTTCTTGAAATATATTATAAAAATAATGAAAGAAATATTTGGATTGAGCACATTTTATGATTTATTTAGCTTGACTTACATAATAAAACGAAATATATGGAAAATTACCTCAGCCAACAGGTGAAATAATTTTAACGAGTAATGAAATTAATTATGAATGGATTTTGTGTGTTTTATATGAATGAATATATGCAAAAAAAATACCACACAATATTACTAACTTATTCATTATTAATATCAATATTTCTATAAGTTCATCCTAGATTTTCAAGACAAACGCGAAACGTAACCTTACCAAAATCAGTAGTTCCCGTCTTGGCCATTAAAAGACACGACTCTTTATCTGGTTTGTGACAGATATCACGAAATAATCAACTACGCATATTTATGAAAAATATTTACATTCAAAATGACGTCATCTCTTTTGTCAATCAATTCTGCAGTTGTTAACTGATAAGAATTTTTAAATGTTGCCGTGAAGTCAGTAAACAAATCACTGATAACAATCTTGTCACCGAATTATTTAATGGTTACCGCCTATAATTTATCCTTATACGTTCAAAACCGTATCACGCTTAAACAAATATTACCTTTATTCAATCCTTCATAGTTTCCATAATTAAAATAATAGAGCAATTATAATTCGAATAAACAAGCGGTTCACGAAAATTTTGAAACATTACGAAATCGTAATTTCATATATTTTCTATTCGCTTTGTGTTTCCTATGCTACATCATTCCGTTTTTAATATTTTATAGCATCGTTTCATGAATTTTTCTGCCGCTCTCAAAATGTTCTACCAGAACAGAATCTAAATGTTTTACCGAATCTACCAGAACACCACTAAATGCCAAGAATTATACCTTTAAGTGGATGTGCACTTTCAGTTTTTTTTGTACCTTGGCAAAACATCAAGTAATTGAAATGGTCCTGGAAAACGAATGATGACAAAAAATATGAAATTACATATGCATAAAATGCATAGTAAAGTAATAAAATTAAATTGTAAATAGCTGGACGTCGACTATACAAAAATATTTCAAGTAATCGATATTCCGATTTAGTCTCACGTAACGTAGTTCCTGAGAGTGTATTCATTATGAATTTTTAGTTTTGTAATTCTGAATTTTCAATTCATTCTAACTGAAATTTACAGCTTTTAAAATGATGAGACCGCTGTATTGATAGTAAACATTTTGTAATTTAGTCGTATAAATTATTTTCTTATAAAATTGCATTAGTTTACTTAAACACTTTTATTAACGATTTGTCTTAAAGAGTCGTTTTTTTTGAGGTAAAAATACATGAACAAACAATCATTTCATCTAACCGATTTTACACTTTTTTATTATCTAACAAAATCATTAATCAAAAAATTAAACACAGCAAAAAATTAAACCTGTTGAATACAAGTAGTACTTACATTTCCGTACATACCTTGGCATATATGAACCTTTTCCGGTACATAATATTTCTAGTATTTATTTACAAATATAATATTATTTTTCACCATGTCAACATATGACCTAGTATATTTTTCACAAGCCTATAAATATCGGAAATTTCTCAAAAGCCATAAGATATAAATCAGCGCTGTAGTTTTCTGGTAAACTTCGAGTAACGCTGTTTTTAATAACTTTAAATTTAGCATTTTTTAGAATGAGGGCGCATGTTTTTTAGACTGTAATTCTTCAAAAATACCTGTCATAATAATTTTAAAAAATTGTTTTAGTATCCTTACAACTGGGTCTTTTAAATAATACAATACGTGAATTTGAAAAACAAAATTTTAATTAAATAAACCAATAATCGATTTATTGATAATTTTCGCCAAAGTTTTAAATCAGTTCAAAGTTGACTTGTTAAAACCCAGTTCATTAATATTATTTTTTGAAACAAAACTTTTCTTAATTCGCTACTATGTTTTAATTGTTCTAATTACAGCTTTAATTAAAATTACAATAAAATAAATAAATACAGTATGATAATTTGTTAATAAAATTAACATATCAGATCTCTAAGCGGTGGTGTTTTTGGCAAAAAGTTTACACTCAAATCGATTTTCAATAAAGCGCTGAGTTGCATCTCTCAAAAAGATTTTTAAATTAAAAAAAAACAAATTGCACTTTATTTCATTTTTTCCTTTTAATTATAACTATCGAATGAAAATCATTTAATACTAAATTAAACCGCAAATATTGATAATTTCTACCAAGATTATAATTTCAATTTTATCGTAAAAGGAAAGCCGGTAGCAAGTACCAACCGAAAAGATCAATTTCATAGAATTTTTTATTATCTACATTGTTTATATGTTTAAGAACACAGTTTATATGTTTATAAGAACACAGTTATAATTATATACGGTGTACGGGGGACAAATATTTTTCTTTCTAAATAATTTAGGCGAACAATATATTTGTAATTACTTACTTAAAAATTCTCAAAAGAATATTTATCAAAATGACATGAATATTTATCAAAATGAGAGCATCTCCATAAAGGAGATACTATAGAGGTCGTGGGCAAATAGAGTTTAGGTACTTTTTGTGATGGATAAAAAACATTTAGACAAAAGTTTAGTTTTACGATCCATCACTTCAGTATTTTGTTGTAGAATTAATTTTTGCTGAATATTTTATATTTTAAACCATTTCGATATAACTTATGCGTGCATGTGTGTGTGTTTTTGTATATATATATAGTGTGTGTGTGTGTGTGTGTGTATATATATATATATATATATAATATATATCTGTAATACACACACAGAATTATTTACTTTATATCTTAATTTATACTTATTTCATTTATATCATATTTATACCTTCCGCAACTCGCATTAAACTCGTTTGCGTTTGAAAAAATATTTTGAAATTAGCATACGAATAAAATCATACTCGGTTACTTTGTGAAGAAACAAAAGCAGATCCAAAAGACGACACCATCACATGACTTTCCGATACGATCAGGCAATCTATTATCTATACTTACCATTAATTAATCGCTTAAGTGTTTAAATGACTTATTAAAATATCTCACTGATAATAACAAAAGGTTTCTAAAGTATTATAAAATGGACAACCGCTTGACAAAAGCGTTAATGGAATTCACCGGTTAAAGTGGATGCACGCTTTTATCTGAAACATCTAGCAAAATGGGAATATCGCTATATGTCTTGTTTTTGTTGCTCGCAACAGGTAAGATTATAGTTTTTATTTATTGTAAAAAAAATATAATATCTAATATCGTTATCATCAAGCAATTTCCAACTAAAACAGAATGCATTTAATGTTACTCGCTGAACATTGTATGAGAATTATATGAAATTCGATGGTCACACGAGAGTTTATTTTGAATAAGACTCCTCATAAATAATTTTTTATGCCTAATTCGCCTCAAAAAAAAATTTTACTTCTATTTCAGTTTCACTCGTTCGTTCGTTCTTTCTTATTATGGTAATTTCGTTCTTTCTTATTATGGTAATTTAAATCTAAGATTTACCCTCAAGTCGATTTTCAAACTTTTATCAGACAATTCATATATTAAACCTGCTGCCTTCAATTTAATGTCTTTATATTTTCAGCATATTGTGAAGACGATTACGACTTGTGGCCGAACCACGTCCCTTTTGAAGGATCACCAGATGCCTATATCCCTTTCGCTCACCCTGCGGAAAGATTTTTCTGGGGTGAACGCCGCGTAGAGTACTGGTTATTTACCAGGTACGAAAGTTTTAATTAAAATTGTTATGCTATTTGTTGAAAACCTATTGTCGTTAAACATGATTGACTAAATAATAAATAACTGCATTTCTTTCAGAAATAACCCATTCACGCCCCAGTTCCTCTATGAAGGAAATGTGCAGGCGTTACAGAACTCCAACTTCGACCCTAATAAAATAACTAGGTTTGCTGTGCATGGATGGACTGGAAATGGGGAATCTGATATGAAGCCATCATTTACAAGAGGTAAATTGTCTAGAAGGATACAGAAATTTTCAGTCAAATTGAATGACAAAATTAAATATTCAAGATTTTATTGCTTTTCGAAATCAATGATAGTTCACGTTCACTTAATTGAAGTCATGAAAATTTAGGAAATACAAAAACTAAAAGTGGTAACATGAATTTATCTACTTATCCAATGGGACTAGTTCAACCATTCAAATTAAATTTGCATTTAATAATATAAGAAGGCAAATAAATTAGTCACAAATTTCATTTAATACCTGTATTCGTTTTACTTTCGACATATCATACTGTGAAGTTATATTCCATTGTAGTTAATTTTACAGAAACGTTTGTTATTAGATAGTTTAAATATTACATTTCTGTTTAATAATTTACAAAATTCACACGATTATGCCTTTCGATATTTAATAATCCTTTCATAAGTGTACCTTCTAGGGTTCTGTATCCCCTATTATGAAAAATGATAGGCACGAATGTTCGTTTAGAATTTTCAAACAAAATTATTTCCCTTAAATTACATCTACAATTTCAGGAAATGTTGACAACTCGGGAACCCTATTTCATGAATGTTCCGATCCTTGGATGATTTTTATGTAAATAAAAGACAAATAGTAATTCAATCAGTTTGGTCACATTAAATATTATCATTATGCAAATCAATAAAATAAAATTAAATAACGAATTTACAAAACATACTTATCTACATAAAAGGAGATATATTTATTTTGTGTTCAAAAATATTTCTCCGGTACTTATTTTCTGTCGTTTCTCAGGTACTTAGTTTCAGTGTGGAAACGTGGCATTTATTTCATAACTTCTCTTAAGTATAAATTTTCAAGTGGATTATAAACTCATTAACCATAGGTTGTCGTATAGTTAAAAATCAGCTTATGTTAAAAAATTAAAGCCATTATCACAACTCTGTAATGATTACAGAATTTCTGGATCTGGCTGATGAAAATGTTATCGTAGTGGACTGGAGTTCACTCTCGAGACGCCCATATTTCATGGCTGCTTGGGGAAGCCCTGGAATTGGACGTACTGTTGGCAGATTTGTCCGCTTTTTGAATCAACAAGGATTATCGTATTCTAATATTCACATGGTCGGATTCAGCTTGGGGGCCCATATCGTCGGTATCGCCGGTCGGGAAAATGGCGGAGCCGTTCAAAAGATAACAGGTGCGTGTGTACCAGCAACGTTTAATGAAATTTAAATATCGTTATATATACTTAATAATGTTGCAGCTCGATGGGAGAGAGTGATAATATATTGCATCGTATTGACATTTGACTTATTGTGGCATCGATAATAAGAAACGGCTTGTATTGAAAAATATTTTATCTCGAATCGAGATTGTAACTGTTCACTAATGTATTAATTGTTTTTAAAAAATATCTGAATTAATAGATAAATCAATTATTATAATTATGACATCATTATATCGGTACGCATATCCAAACTTCTAAAAAACGTATATCCAGACTTCACAAATACTATATCAGTAACAATAAATACACTTTCACGCCATGTTTCACGAAATGTTTCACGAAAATGAAATTTAATATTTTGTACTTAAACTGTACACTGTCTCAGTTCGAAAATATTTTGGTCCATTTAAATTCCTATTGCATAAAATCACCTTCGAGGGGCTTCAGTGCTTCAAGATGTCATTTCCACACTATTCAATATGGGACCGTTACTGCTGTTGTATATATTTTTCGATTTTGATAGGAAACGATTTTGATAGGAATCCATTTTGATAGGATCCAAATTAAGAATTAACAATGTGACAGATACTAAAACCTAGACGTTAATGATTAATAGAAATGAGTTTTTTCCCACCAATTTTTACATAATTTTTGATTAGACATTATATTAAATTTTCCATCATCGCTATCATAGACATTAATTTTTTTTAAAATCATTCCTTTTCACGATATTGTTTAGAATTGCTCTTGGATTATTTACACAGTACTATTCAGAAGTAATGTACGGAATTTTCTGCACTGTGGACCGCTAGTTAATTGACATATGCAGTCCTAACAATTTTACTATATGAAAACTTAATCAGCTCATACGAAAGAATAGAGAGAGGTGTATGAGCCAACCTTCCTTAAAATACTACTGTTAAATTTTTTTTTCATTATTAGACATGGAATTATTTTTACAATTTTTGTCCATATATTTTAATTTCAAATCTTCACAAATCATTACAAACTTACAACTAACATGTTCGTTTAATTCGAACATTAGGTTTAGATCCAGCGAGGCCATATTGGACAACGAACGGAGAACGAATCCGATACACCGATGGTGTCCACGTAGAAGTGATCCATACAAACGCAGGCAGACTCGGTATCATGAACCGAGCTGGTGATGTAGACTTCTACCCCAACGGAGGCGTAAGGCAACCTGGTTGCAGCGGTATTCCTGCTATCGGCGATTCCTGCTCTCATTCGTATGCGCACCAATTATTCACTCGAACCATTGGTTATAACGGTATAATAGGCATCGAGTGCGCAACAGTTGATGATGCAGTAAGAGGCAACTGCCATGGACCTAGAACCGCCTACATGGGTGGGGTAGAAATGAATAAGGACGTGTAAGTAATTTTACTTATTTTATAGAAATATTTTAATGACAACTACGGACGTATGTTATTTCTTTAGCAATCGAATAAAATTTGTTAATTAAGAAATGCTATGCACCTGAAGCTTACCATGTCAGTTTCGACTTATTGAAGTAGTAAAATACATAAATCATACATGTTACTTTTTTCTAAGTGTCTCTGTCTGTCTCTATACGGTGTCCAGGATAAGTGTCGTATAAAGAAACATGCTGTTCGTTGGGTGTGAAAGTTTAAATTGTCGTTCAAATAAAATGTAAAACGCGCCCTTTTTCTAATTAAGTGAAAAAAAAAGTTAAACCCAAAACCCTTTATAACACACTCAATACTTGCCTGGAGCGCGATGCTTACCCGCTCAGCTAGATGTCTTGGCAGCTGTTCGCGGGTTATTCCCCTCAGCGGCGCTGAATAATGTGCGCAAGTATCGTGTGTACGAAAAAGATGTCAAATAATGAATTTGAATATTATTTTCAATTTTTTGAAAAAAAACTCATCTTTTAAATTTTATTTTAACGACAATCAACTATTTTTCAGGTAACTAATAACGTCTTTCTTTATCCGAACTTATTCCCAGACACCGTGTATATCTACAATTAATTTTTGAAACGACATCTTTTCTTTTGTTTCAGAACTGGCATCTTTTTCCTATCAACTGATTAAACAACAATAACTCTCTACGGTATTTTGCTTCAAAAAGCCGCAAATATTTACCTTATACTTGCCAAATAATTTAATTTTACTTGTTTTTAAATAAAATTATGTTTTAGCATTTTCAACTTGAATTTTATTTACGATTCAGGGTTCTAAAATAACACATCTCCAGCAGTTTGGTTCCGAATATGAATTGAACGAAATATAGAAAAATCGGTCAAAAATTTTAAGAATATTATACCCTTAAAATTTGGATACTTCGAAGTTATTTTTAACCATTTGTGAACTTAAATACAGAAGTAACGGTACGGTATAAATGAATTATGGAGACTAATTCAATAAGCGTAGCATCTTTATTTTGAAAGCCATTGTGAAGCTTCCCAAGCTGGCATTTTCTTTCAACGGTAACTGTGAGAAAACAAAATTTTTGGAGCATTATTTTAGGAAATACAAGTATTATCAATGCAATCGTTATAACAAAATAACCAATAACAAAACTGAAAAGAAATACTCGACTGTATTGCTACCAATAAACATACGAAATAAACTGTTCTAACATCCATTAAATTAATCATTTTTTCATCATTTTATTATTTAGATGGTATGGAACGATTAACATTATCACGTTGACATTCCATACTCAAGTAAATTTACTTCATATTAGGGATGGATTCAGAGTATCGTAACGTTCCCAGAAATAAATATGTTACTTTTATTTAAATGAATATTTTAGGCAGTTTTACAGACCTGGTCAAAACATCTACAATATTTAAAAATGTTATTAACATTTGCACTTCTTGCTATATTCCTTTCTTGATATCTTTTAATTTTTAACCCGATATATTTTGAATCCCATTATTCAAAATATTCGTGTGATTTAACACTGCATGTAAATCCACTTAAAATATATCGTCTTAGAAATTAGTAAAAAAGACTCATTATTTTTACTAAACTTTCACAAGGTGGAAAATAATTATGATTTTATCATTCTATGTATATGGGCATGTACATATTATATTTAACGTATTATAAATATACAGCGGACTAGTAATAAATAAATTAATTTAATTACTAATAGCTATGTCTGCGACTTCGTTCAAGTGAAATTCGGAATAAGAAAAGTTTTTAGAATGTTTTCTCCCACTTGGGTGTATTATGGGCGCAACTATTACCATATAAAATTCCAGTTCGTTTCACGTGATTTACGAGGAAATTAATATACAGACAGACCACAATTCTAAAAACAAATTTTTTGGCTTCTATTGTCATTCATTACTGAATATATTTGGCGTTAATTTTGTAGAAATTCATTATTCACAATCTTCGCTAATAGCCCACTTAAAGATGTTGTAATACAACGAAACCCAGGTCGTGGTAAAGAACTTAAATAAAGTAGAAATAATACTGCATCACGTAGTTTCATTTAATTGTGGATCATTCATTACGCTAAATCAATCACTCTTTTATTAATATTTTTCATGTACAGAATTGACTGTTACATATTATATATATATATATATATATATATATATATATATATATATATATATATATATATATATACATATATACATATATATATATATATATATATATATATATATATATATATATATATATATATATATATATATAATAAAGAGACGTATATAATGTGTTGTTCTCATTACCACTCTTTAACGTTTATTTAATATTATAACCAAAGTGGTGAAGTAGTGGATTTTAAAACAGAAATATTATCTTGTCTCTATTACCAGGAAGAGGAGTATTTCTTTACCGAACAAATACTGCTTCCATAGCTTGTGCAGATAAACATTCTGCCGCAGGTAATACTACACATTGAGCAAACTGGGTCTGTATAACTGTATCAAGATTCTGTTTAAACCAGAAAATTCTCATAAAACTGCGTGCACGTATTTACACAGTTTATGATAATAGCCATAAACATACAGAAGCATGTTGAAAGGATTATCGACTTGAAGATTTCATCATTCGACGACATCGGTCACAGAACAAATAACAATTATTCAATAATTACAAAGCAATATTAGAATGACGAAGTAAAAATAATACAAAAATGATTTTTTTATATTTCTGCAGTCATCTACCGAGGAAAAATAGGTTACGTAGAATAGGATGGAACAATATTTATGTAGTATTCACACCATATTAGATGCACAAAGTGTAACAAAAAATGTTTCTATTAATCACATAGATGATTTTGTGAATCAAAAACTAATAACTGTATTTGAAATGTTTCTGTTATAAAGGTAAACTTATTTTCATTAAAATCACAACTTTGACAGTATTTTTTTAGGAATTTTTGAGAATAAAGTGAAATATTTGTATACCTGTATTAATAGGCACATTCTTTGTTACACTTGTATATAATTAATGTTTAGGGTGAAATGATGTCACAAAAAATTGATTGATTTTAAAATAATACTATGGATATAGCACATCCTTGGTCAGATCTAGATGGTAAATAATTACATATTTTAGTTTTTTAACCCTACTTGAATGGATCGATTCCATACTGTGAGTATTGAAAAAAAAGTAACAAACTTTGTTAGAGTTGAGAATTAAAATATTTATTATTTTTAGCTAAATAACTAGATAAATAGATGTACAATATAAAACATTATTTCAATCCATAATGTCTCTCAGAATATGTGTTTTTTTTTCTGAAATATATTCAAAATTTGCGAGAAATCTTTAATAAAAAAGACTCGTAATAAACTCGGGTTTACAGATAGTAAACTAGACGATAATTATTGACCATGATGTAAATGATAATTTCATCATCGACTGTGAATATATATTACTTGTGCCTTAAATTATAGATATTAATAATTGTTAGGGAAATTACAACTTTTATCAAATGACAATTTCTTGGAGCTAAATAAATTAACCTCTCATTTTATCATAAAAATAAATCCGTTGCAAGTGCGGTCGGAAAGATAAATTTCGTACAATTTTTGATTACCCGTATTATTTATATTATCATGAAAAAATATGATAAGACACAGTTTACGAGAGACAGATATTTTTTCAGATTATTAATTTCTGTGAAAAATGTATTTGTACCACTTTTAATAATTTTGTCGCATCACGCTGTCTATATAATTTGTTAATATTGTGTTAACGTATTAACTTAGATCATATGAAAAAAATATGGAATTTTTTAATTAGCCAGATTTTCGTACAGAATATATAATACAAAATCAAATGTACCAGTTATCAAAGAAATAAAGTTTAGGTAGTTTTTTAAACAAGTGACAGAAAACACTTCGAAGATTAAAATTATAGTTTTCTAAATAGCATAAATAATTAGAAGCATTTTTGGCATTTTTTTATATTCTGTACCGCCACTATTTTGAAACTATTAGACTAATTTTATCCATCCCGGAGTTTAATGTAAATTTTTATGTTTGTGCCAAGTTTTGCTTAATTCAGTCCCATAATATTTAGGCCTTTGAAAATAAAGTAATTAAATGCATAATTTTAAGTGTTTTATAGCAACCGCTATAAAAACACGTAAAATTAGCAAATAAATAAATTATATTATTTCTAATTTTCCTTCCATATTCCATTTATATTTCCTATTTTTCATATTCCATTTCATACTCGTATATAAACCATTTACGCCCCAGTTCCCCTATGAAGGAAACATATAAACGTTACAAACCTCCAATTTCGAGCCTAATAAAGTAGCTAGATTGATTATGCAAGGATGGAATGGAGACAGTGAATTTGATGTTAAGGCGTCGTTTACAAGAAATTAATAGTCTAGAACATGAAGCAAATTCTCGATTAAATTGCATAAAAAAATTATGTATACAGTATTTTATTGCTTTTTGAAATCAGTAATAGTTCACCTTCACTTAAATGAAGCCACGAATAATCGGAAAAAAGCTAAAATTAAAGTAATAAATGAAATTCGTCTATTCATACGACAGGACCGATACATAGATCTAGTAAAATCTGCATTTAATCACATAATAAACTAAACAAATTTCCACGATTTTTTTTAATCCCTGTAGATTTTTTTATTATCAACTTAACATGTTGAAACTATGTTTCATTGCAATTAAATTTCACATTAATGTTTGTTATTAGATAAAATACAAACATTAATGTGAAATTTAATTGTAATGAAATTAATAATTTACAAATTTCACGCAATTATTCTTTTCAATATTCAACAATATGTACCGCACATAATCTTACTTGCCTTTTATATGTTCACATCCCTATCTCTGCATCTAGAATCTGAAAAATTATAGATACCAACATTTGATTGGAACTAAACATAATGATTTCCGTTTACTTGTATCAATAATTTCTGATGGCATACACAGCTAGATTACTCAATTATGTGCATGATCCGATACTTGTGCGGTTTTTATGTAAGCTATTTTTTGTTCAAAACACATATCTACAAAGGGAGATATACTTTAGTCCGATATTTGTTTTTATTAAAGAATATTATTCTGCCAATTATTTTAAGACAAATTTCTGGTATAAGCAATAAAAATTATACTTATTTCGTACTATGTTTTAAATAGTAAACAAAATTTTCAAAATAAAAAGAAAGTCGGTGCAAAAAAAAGTCGTAAACTAAAAGAAAAGTGTGTGTAATATACATGCCGCCGTAAACTCAATGACCACATTTTCTCGCATAATTAAAGATCAGCTTATATCTAAAAAATCATAACCATTATCACAACACCATAATAATTACAGAAGTCTTGGATTTGGCTGATGGAAATATAATAGTAGTTTAGTTTAGAAGCCATATCCTCAGTGTAACTATTCGTGAAAATGGCGGAGCCGTACAAATGATAACAGGTGCGTGTGTACCAGAAGCACTTATTCAAATTTAAATATCGTTATGGATACTAGATAAATTTACTGCACAAGGGGGGAAGAGTGATAACATCACAGAACAAATAATAACGCTCTGTGGATAACATAATGCATTACGTTGACATTTGACTCTTTCTCGCATCGATAATAAACGATGACTTAGATTCTAGAGTTATCCCGAATCAATCTGGCAACTTTGTAGTAAAGTCAATAATATTTTAGAAAATATAGGAATTACCAAATTGATCAGTAATTAAAATTATGGTGTCATTATATAGATATCTCTATTAATATTTAATAATTATTACATCAGTCGCAATATTAATTACATAAGTAGATTTCATTTCTGATTACGGATACTGTTTCCTCTTTTCATCCAGAATAACTTAGCCCGTTCAAATTCCTATTGAAAACATTTAACAACCAAGGTATTCCAAACCTACATTTTAAAAATGGGATCTCCCCCTCTTTGTACTTTGTGCTATGTAATTGTAATTTTGAGATATACGAAAAACGTTCCAGTTGTTTATATTTTTACAACTTCTGCAATTTTTTATAATATGGAAAAGAGCAAAATAAGAATTAACAAGATGACGAGTACCAAAACCTAGATGTTACGCTTTAACAGAAATGAGTTTTCATCCAGCAATACTTACATAGCGTTAAATTAAATTTTGCATATCTATTATATTTAAAAAAAAATATCTCAATTAAAAAATATATATTATTTCCCAGTAGTTAGATCCTGAAGAGGAGTGATCAAAATATATGGAGTGAAGTTTCTTGATATTATACCTGATTTAACAATGACTTTGTGAAAACAAAATTTATGAAGCCCTTTTTCAGAAAAAATAAATATTACCAGTCCAATCGTTACAATAAAATAACGACTAATAAAACTGATGAGAATTACTCGATAATGGTACTGTCGATAAAAGTATTTTATAAAATAAACTTTTTTTTAATTTAATGTACAAGTAGATATAATTTTATAGACTTATAATTTTATAGACTGTACTATATGCACTGTAAGGAATAGTTTACCAAAATGACAATCGACACTCAATCATATTTATTTTACCTTCATTGTAAGGATGGATTCATACTGTCCTAAATTTTCCAAAAATAATTGTTACCACATAGATACAAAAGTATACTTTAGTCTGTTTTAAAGACCTCGTCTAAGCTGTTCTAAGGTATATAGGTTTTGTGAAAATCTGTCTCTTCCTGTGTTTTAATTTGCCGAGAAATATATTTAGACTGGATAAAAATTTTAACACGATATTATTTAAACCCCAAATAGAGTTAATACTGCACGCTAATATATTACTACACTTAACAAATATATTAGTCTTAAGAAATTAATATAAACGACTCATTACCACCGACCACTTTTACCCGACTTCGGCAAGGCAGAAAAATAAAGATTTCTGCAGTTCATACTTACGGGTATGCGGATATTATATTTAATGTAAATTAAATTGGCAATTGTCTTATTTATTAATTTAGTTTGGGTATTTGTAATTAATTTTTCTCTTTATTACTCTCAAAAAGTTATTTAATATTATAATCAAAGTGCAGAAGCGTTAGATTATAAAGCAAAAATATTATTTTTCTTCATTTCCAAAAAGAAAAAAAGCCAGTCGCGAAAATAGTTTTTCGAATAAACACTACTTCCGGATGCGAATAAATATGTTGCTACAAGTTTTAACAAATATTGTGTAGACTATGCTCTCTTTGCTACCTGCAAAACAAAGAGATTTTCGTTTCTATTCATGTTTTTATGCGTAAGTATATTAAAAAGTAAGTATAAAATTTAGTCGCAATGGCGTTCACTTAATCTACTATCGATATCGTTTGGTCCTCGGCTACTATCTCTTTACAACATTGCTAGAAAGATGTACAAGCAAACAGAGATAAGGCTTGCTCTTTCCTCACTGCTTGTTTCGCGCTGTGATAGCTTCGACTAAAACTGGATGACATTTTCCCTTTTCAAAATCGTCATTTCTTAAAAAAGCATTGCCTACATCCTCATTGCATGGTTAGTACTAAGGCTTTAACTCTCGTGTCAATTGTGATGCTTTATAAAATCTGATACTCACAATAGCGCTTTATAGTGACAATAAATGGAATACTTTCAAATAAGCATGATGACACCAAACCCGACTGAATAGTTTTGTCCAATATTTACTTATTCATCAGAACCGTGGCCGATTATTCGATATTCGGTTTTGATATCGAGTATATCGTTGATTCAACTCTGATGTTAATACATAGACACTAATTACTTTACTAATCCAAAAATTCATTAATATAATAAATTCAAAATTTTGTACGAAAAATCCAACATCAAAAATAGAAACAGCATATGTGTCACAAAGCATCAAAACGATATTCAAATCGGAGAGTGATAGCAAACTTCATGGATATATTAAACACATTTTAATAATTTTGAAACAAAATATGAAAAACGTGTTTAAAATAAGCCTTTTATCGAAAATATTATCATAGGACGACACTATTTTCCAGAGAAAATATTTAAAAGGACATATTGAAAGAAAATAAAACAATTATTCAAGAATAATAAAACAGTTTAAAAATGACTAAGAAAAAATAATGGAAGGTGATTTTTTGTCTTTTTCCAAGGAAAAATAGGATGTAACAATAATTATATGGGTGGTGCTTCTCTAGAATTAACCCTGCATTACAGAAAAGTACGACAAAGAAGGAGTATATTATCCACACAGGTAATGGCGTATATTATTCATACAGTTAATTCTGTGCATTAAAACTTAGTGTATAAATAGCGCGTTTCTTTAAAAATTGTAAATTTGTTTTCATTGAAATCACACACTTCGTTTTGACAGTAAATTTTTTTCAGAAACGGTTGAGAAATGTCAGACATTTCTTTAACATTTTCACTTTGATGGACAGAATCACCTGTATGAATAATAGGCACGTCCTTTGTTACACCATGCATATTATTGCTGTTTAGATCAAATTGTATCACCAAGGTATTGATAGATTATGAAACAATACAATGGATGTAAAATATCCTCGGCCACAACTAGATGAAAGATAATTATATATTGTAGTTTATTCAGAAGTACTAATTGGTTAATTCGACACAACAAAATTTGAAACGGGTAAGAAATTTGTTATTATTTTTTTTTATTAAACAGCTAGATAAATAGACGTGAAATATGAAATATAATTTTAATTGGTAGCTTCTCTCAGAATATATGTTTGTTTTTCTACAAAATGCCAAATATTCGCGAGAAATTCTCAATGGAGAAAAGGCTCGCGCCATTAACTCGAGTGTTGAAGATAATAATAATTCCTGACCATGATCTAAATGATAATTTCTTCATGGACTATGAAGATATATTAATTCTTTCTTGAATATAGGTGTGACAACTTTTATCGGACGACAATTATTGAAGGCAAACAAATTAACCTTTAATTTTATCACAAAAATAAAACAAATGGCAAGCGCCACTCGAAAAGGTCGATAACGTCGATTTTTTTATTATCTGCGTTATCTACTTGTATATTAAGGAAAATAAATAGTAAACTAGGAACATTTTTTTTCAAATAAATAGTTTAGACGAAAGAATTATTTATATAGCTTTTAATAATATTGTTGTATTGCGTTTTCTATATATTTAGTTTACTTCTTTATATTTTTCTATATATTTCTTTTAGCTTCTTACCCGCACAATTAAAAAAAAATTATTTAATTAATTTTTGTTTTAATTATTTGTTAATATAAAACCAGTCGTACCATACCTTAGAGAAATATTTATTGAAACGAAATGAAGTTTCGTATGTGAATAGAGCTTACGCTGTTTTTTTCTTTTTTAAAATAAGTGATGAAAAAACTGAGTTGGCAAAATTATAATATTTCAAAGGTTTTTGCTTATATAATTCGTGTATGTTTGTTATTTGAGGTTTCCATAGTTTCAATAGATGAAAGTTTCATATTTCGAACCGCAGCCGTTTTCAAACTACCAGATGAATTTTGTTTACACACGAACTTAACATAAGTTCTGCGCTATTTTTGTTCCAGTGCGCACTGGGATTAAACAATAAATATCGAGACCATACAAAAATTTCGTTTTGTCACACACACCCGCGCGCGCACACGCTTGCATACACATAAATTTTAACTTTCAAAAGACCCTGGACTAGCAACCTGGGAATCGTGATCGATGAAGATATACGTAGTAAAATATCAACTCAACATTTAAAAATCAAAATCTGACACAATAAGTTGAAAGAAATGTAGGTAACACTTAGCTGCACTATAATACACACGAAGAATTATTTCATTTCATCTGTACCCTCCGTAACTAACTTTTAACTCGTTTAGGACCAAAAACCAGTAAATTATTCCGAGTTCCTTCATTCCAAAAAACATAGTCAAACGACTGCACCCATCGCATAATTTTCCGATATGATTTGACAATCTGTCATCTGTACTTGCCCTTAATTAGTTACTTAAGTCTTTCAATGACTTATTAAAATATCTCATTGATAATAGCAAAAGGTTGCTAAAATACTATAAATCAGGCACCCGTTTAAGAAAAAGGCTAATAAAATTCACAGCTTAAAGTGAATGCACGCTTTATGTGAAACATCTAGCAAAATGGGAATATCACTTTGTGTCCTGTCTTTATTGCTCGCAACAGGTAAGATTATTGTTTTAATTTATTATAAAAAATATAATATTTAATATCGTTATCATCAAGTTAATTCCGACCAAATTAAAGTGCACTATATATAACTACCTTAACATATCTCAGTCATTTCTGTCCTTGACACTGGCCTAGTTTAATAGATCTATAATTCTGAATTGATTTAATAATAATTTAGGTCTCTGTAAACAAGTAAATAAAAGTATATTTTGTCCAAATATAGCAAGCTCTCCTTTCCAGTATACTGCTATATAATTACATTACATTATTTTAATTTTTCTTGCCATGTTCCACAGTGAATAGCATATAGTATTATTTGCACGTGATTCACAAATGATTTTTCATACCTAAATCATCTCAAAGAACTTTCGTTCTTTGTTACTATGATATTTAAATTTTTTAATTAGCTTTATCTTAAAGTATATTTAAAAAAAAATAGTTTACATTTCATTTATATAATACAAAAATATTTAGTTTAATCTAGTGCTTTTAGCACTAGATTAGACTAACAATTTTTTTTTATTATTTTCCAGCATTTTGTGAAGATGATTTCGGTTTGTTGTCGAACCGCATCCCTTTCAAAGAATCACCAGATGCTTATATCCATTTTACTCATTTTGCTGAAAGATTTTTCTGGATTGAACATAGTGTTGAGTATTGGTTGTTTACCAGGTATGAAAGTTATAATTAAAATTATTATGCTAGTAGCTGAAAACCTACTGTCCTTAAACATATTTCACTAAATTCTAAATAATCTCATGTTTTCTCCAGAGATAATCCATTCACACCCCAATTCCTTTATGAAGGAAATGTGCAAGCGTTGCAAAACTCCAACTTCGACCCAAATAAAATAACAAGATTTGCTGTGCACGGATGGACTGGAGATGGGGATTCGAATATGAAGCGTTTATTTACAAGAGGTAAATCACCTAGATAGATTTAGCAACTTTTGGTTTAAATTAAACGACAATATGAAATGTTCCGTATTCTGTTCCTTGTTTAGTTTATGTTGACTTAATTAAAGGCACGAAAAATTGGAAAAATGCGAAAACTAAAAACAATTAATTAAATACATCTACTTATACTATATGACTAATGAAAATATTGAAATCATACAATAAACCAGACAAATTTATATCAATTTGTTGTTAATATTTATAGATATTTTAATTTCAACATAATATATTGTAAAGCTATGTTTCATTGCAGTTTAATTTCACACAAGTTATTAGATAGTTTGTAGTATTTACGTTGGCCTTTAAACGTATACAAAATTCCCACAATTAATTGCTTCGATATATTTAGTTCTATACCTGACAAACACGTTGTCTCTTTTAGGGTGCAATATCTCTAACTCTAGTTTTTATTTAAATGTTTCTCTTCATTTAAATTACCTTTTCCAATCAAAGGCAAATTATGATTTAGTCACTTTTTGCAAGATTAAATATTATTATTAGGCCACGCAATAAAAGAAAATTGAATTTGAAACAAAACATACATATTTACTACATCAGGAAAATATGCTTCAGAGCATGGCTTATTTCGAATCGAAGAAAAAAAAATTCACATTGGATTTGAATGGGAACAATTTTCATACAAAATAATATTAATATAAATTTTTAGTATGAGCAACATTTACTACGTAAAATAGAATACAAAATAAAATGTGACGTTTATTTTGTATTCTATTTTACGTAGTAAACAATACATCACAAAGTTTTCAAAACAACAAACGAATCTATGCAGAGAACAGGTCGTAAAACTAAAGGAAGGAGGGTATGATATCGTTTTTTTTCAAGTGGCTAGAATGAAGCGAAGGTCATTGCAAACTTGCCGACAATTTGTTAGATAATTAAAGAGCAACTTAATTAAAAAAGATATCACAATTACACAATAATTACAGAAGTATTGAATTTGGCTGATGAAAATATTATCGTAGTGGACTGGAGTTCACTCTCGAAGCATCCATATTTCATGGCAGTATGGGGAAGCCCTGGAATTGGACGCACTCTTGGCAGATTTGTCCGCTTTTTGAATGAACAAGGGTTAGCGTACTCTAATATTCACATGGTCGGATTCAGCTTGGGGGCTCATATCGTCGGTATCGCCGGTCGTGAAAATGGCGGAGCCGTTCAAAAGATAACAGGTGCGTGTGTATCAGTAACGTTTAATGAAATTTAAATATCGTTATGTATACTTGATAAGGTTGCAGCTCAATGGGAGAGATTGATAATATAATATATGACGTTGACATTTGACTCGTTCTTGCTACAATAATGAGTAATTACTTGTATACTAGAATATTATAGTACCGCATCGATCTGATAACTTCAAACTAATGTCCACGTTGTTTTTTAAAATACTAGAATTAGTAGATAGACCAATAATTATTATTAAAATATTTATTGTCAGATGTATGTCCATACTTGCAATAATCATAAATTAACACTTAATAATAATTATGTATGTATCAATATCCAATTTTTCACACTCTTAGTACTAGAGGAACCGAAGTTTCGGACATTTGATTCACGTACTCAGGCCGAACGGCCGGTGGTGCGAACCTGCCGTTCGCGGGATTGTGCCTGAACGCCTCTAAAACCATAGCCAGCTTAGCCGGATCCGGCAAGGATACGCTGACTCTGGATCCCCGAGAATCGGGAGGCTCTATACAATGTGACTTTTCTGAACACACGTTATTTGTACGGTTCGACGTCGCAGCCCACTTGGGCCTCGAAGATCAGTGCTAACCGGTTGACGCATACATCACGGCTTTGAGGATCCGAATTTACCTCAGTTCGATATCGAGGCTCGGAATCATTTATAGACGACTTTTGTTCGTGTAGTCTACGAAAATAAAAAATTTAATGTCTTTGTACTGAAACTACATCCAATTTCCCTTCAAAAACATCTTAGCCCATTAAGTTCGTATTACATAAATTCACGTACAAGGGACTTAATTGCTTGCGGATTTCGATACTAAAATTTTAAATGTAAGAACTTCACCTGTTTACACCTTCCGTATTTTAATTGCAATAACAGTATATCGCAGTTCTATTGATGAAATATTATTTACAAATTCATACATGGAAATTGTTCGTACTATACACGTATGTCTCGAGACAATGTACATATATAGTGCAAACAATTTATGCAGATCATACGAAAGCATATGGAAAAGAATAAGAGGCTACTGTACTTAAAATACCAACGTTAACGTAGTTTCAGAATTGTGTCTACACGGTTTAATTTCAAATCTCCACAAAGTCGTTGCAAACTTTCAACTAACATTTTCATTTAATTCCAACACTAGGATTAGATCCAGCGCGCCCATACTGGACAACAAACGGAGAACGGATCCGATCCACCGATGGTGTTCATGTGGAAGTGATCCACACCAACGCTGGTAGACTGGGTATCATGGAGCGAACTGGTGATGTAGACTTCTACCCCAACGGAGGCGCTAGGCAACCCGGTTGCAGCTGGATTCCTGCTATCGGCGACTCCTGCTCTCATTCGTACTCGCATCAATTATTCATTCGAACCATTAGTTATAGCGGTATAATAAGCATGGAATGTGCAACAGTTGATGACGCAATGATGGGTAACTGCCACGGACCTAGGACTGCCTCCATGGGTAGTATAGAAATGAATAAGGACGTGTAAGTACGATTATCAGTTTTTAGAAATAGTTTAATGATAATTGCACAAAACATGTAATTTCGTCAGTATAAAATATGATTATTAATAGATGCAATCACCCCGAAGTTTGCAACAACAGTTATAAGTTTCGTGTTAGCGTGGTTGTAAGATATCTGTCATAAATATCTCTCTCTCTCTCTACATTTACTATTATCATTATAAATAACTTCTTTTTTTTACAGAAAGGGTATCTTCTTCCTATCAACTAATTAAACAACTACAACGATCTACGCACTTTTGCTTCCAAGTTATATTAATTTTATTTGTTATAAAATAAAATTTCATCTCAGCATTTCCAATCTTAATTTTATTTAAGCTTTAGATGTGTAGAATAACATAAACCAAAATGTAAAAACTCCACATGGCACCCAATCCCACCCTTACCTTTCATTATATTCCATTGACGGTAATCGAAAATAGAAGAGAAAAATTTATCTAAATTATAAGAAAATCTATCAAAAATTATAAAAATATTATATGTTCGAACTAGAGTACTTTGAAATTAAACGATAAATATTTGGAAATTGATTCACTACTGATTCATAACTTTAGTGCTAGAAAATTATTGATAATATGACAGAGTTATGGAGACTAGAATCAATAACAGCAACACCTTCATTTTGGGGAAAACTTTATAGATGGAATAAAAGCTCTCAAGATTATACTTACATTCAACGATAACTTTGCAAAAACAATATTTACGAAACTCTATATCAGAAATATAGAAATAAAATTACTACTAATAAAACTTAGTAGAATTATTCAATAGTGAGGGTGAAGTAAAAGTTATGGACTGTATTATATGGACTATGTGGAATAATGAATCTTGAAATTTATGAAATAATGGACACTCGGTTATGTTTATGTCACCTTCATAATATAAATTAACTAATACTATCCTAAACTTCACAATAATAAATTGGTGACTGCATAGATGCAGAATTTATACTTTAATGCTTCTTCCTATATTCCTTTCTCGATTAATTTTAATTTTCCGAGAAGTAAAATTAGTCTCCACAAAATGTTTAACCCGATATATTTTGAATCCCGTATGGGAACTAATACTGCATGCAAATTCGCTTATACGAACACAAATATATTAATCTATCGAAGTGGTAAAAACGGCTCGTGATTTTAACTCGACTACGATAGATCTAAAACGTAGGGTCATGATTTTAGCAGTCTACGTATGTGGGCATTTGAACATAGATCAGAGGTGCCCAAACTTTTTGTCTCGAAGACCACTTGCCATGTTTTTCGGTTTTAAGTAGATCCTCCCGCTAACTGCTTTTTAGACATAAAAACTCTTAACTAAGAATATTCTATTCATGGAGCATCTCCTCTCGTGGATCACTTGTCACGTTTTTTCGATTTTGGGTAGACCACCTGCTGACTCTTTTTAGACATAAAAACTCTGGTGAAATTATTCCATTTATGGAGCTTTTTTTATCTCGTGGACCACTTGTCATGTTTTTCAGTTTTGAGTAAACCCCCTGATGGTCTTTTTTAGACGTTTTTTAAGATTAATTCATTATGGAAAACCCAAATTAAATGAGATCCATTATGAAAATCGATTATTTCATTATGGAAAGCAGATGTACTATTTTGAAAATGAAACTGAATATCCTTTCGTATTTCATGTTTTTGAATTTAAGTTGGCGACGTTTGTCATTCGCAGTAAATCGCTACTATATTAGTTTTCGACTAATTTTAGGATGCTAAATTCAAATTTCACAATATGTCTGAGATTGAAAATGGCTGCATCTGTCATTTGCTATAAATCATTATTATTTTCGTTTTCGATTAATCTTTTGGTGTTGAATCAACAATATTGTTTATAAGATTCGAGATGGCGGCATTTATCATTCGCCATAATGGCTGCATCACTTGTTTGCCGTAAATCGTCATTATTTTCATTTTCGACTCATTTTAGGGTGTTGGATTTGAATTTTACAATGATTTTGAGAATCAGGATGAATTCGAGATAAGCTATCATTTGTCAATCGCCGCTACATTTGTTTTCAACTAATTTTGGGATGCTCAATTTGACGCTGACATCTTAAATCTCAAGAACATAGTAAAACTTGGATTTGGGACCCTAAAATTAGTCGAAGATGAAAATAGTTGCGATCTGTCGCTTGCATTAAAACGTTACTATATACGTTTTCGACTACTAACGGCGTCTGTCATTCATTGTAAATTGCCACCATTTTGAATTTGATCACCGTGTTGAATTCGAATTCAAAAATATTTCTGATATCAAGATGGCTACATCCTTCATTTGCAATAAATCATCACTATTTTCATTTGCAATAAATAGCTCTATATTTGTTTTCGACTCGTTTTTTCACAAGAATTTGTTAAATTATATTTCACACATAAAATGGTTTTCAAAGTCTCAACACTTAATTGTGACGTGATTTTTCTGATGTCCACACTTTATTTACCTTAGAAAAAACGAGTTCAGTCACAGCATTCGTTTCTGGTAAGAATAGCGCCTATTTCACAATTTTTAGTAAACATGGATTTCGAAGGATCATATATTTTCAAATTCTTTCGACAGCGGGCAAAATAGCTGACCAGCGCCTTTTACTGTATACAAGTATTTTCTGATATTCAACTTCTGTCGTTTCACAGAATTCTTTAAACATTTCAATGCGCACGCGTCAGTAATAAGAAATAAGAATATATTTTAATAACAATATTTTCCACATCTACGGGCAACAAATTAGAAGCTGTTTGAATGGCATTATGTATTATGTGCGCTGCACAACCAACACCAATCATGTTTTGATTAAGGTTTTTGTTTAATTTATAAAAAATATTATTTGTATTTCTTCTCGCTTTTCCTCCAAAATTTGAGTTCGTGTTGTCTGCGCAATATACAATCATTCTATGTTTTAAATTATTTTTTTTAATTTTAATAATGGAACTGAAAATTATTTCAGAAGTTTCACCGGGCAAAGAAACGAAATCTAAAATTGTAATTTTTATTCCAGTTTCCGAATCAAAAAATTTAATAATGGTTGGAAATAACTTTATATTCTTATGATTAGATGCGTCAGAATATATGGATATAAAATTATTTTTTCTAGATTTTTGTTTAATTCTGAAAATGTATATGGAGAAAGCACTTTACACACAATTGCCTCGGATTTTATTTTAGCACAGGCAACATTTTTGTTGAATAACTTTTTGACATTTGTGATAGATCTGAAAGAATTATTGTGATTAATAGCATAAAAAGACATAAGTCCTTCCGCTAATCCAAATTTCTTTTCTTTGTCTCCAAAGTTGTTTTCCGAAAAACTTCCCGTATTTTGGAGGAAGATGCAGAAGTACTTAATATATTTTATGTTTCTGTGTCCCTAAATGCTATGAAATATGATTCTTTCCGCCGTGCGAACATAAAATCCACCATTACATTTTACTGTGTAATCGTTTTTGATTTTTTTTTTAATAAAAGAAAATTCACTTCTTAGATCATTGTTGAATTTGCATCCTCTTTTCTTAACCATTATGATAAATATCTAAAAAAAAGAATTGAAAATTATATTATAAATTATTACATACATATTGTTTAAAAACAGAGGAAGTAGGTACATACACATTTTATTGTTAGTTTATAAATTAAATTAATTTGATTGTTATGAAGTAACTATATTTTAAAAATTCTTTTAGTTTTAATCCTATATTTCTTTCTAAATAATAACAATACTAACTTTCATTGTTTCCGTAATAGTGAGCATGTGTGTATGTAACGATCGAATATTGCCAGTTCTTAATTTCTTCTTGGGGTCAATACAAATCATATGTTGTCAAAAGTCAAAAGCTAGGTTACATAAATAAAATGTGTACTCACTAATGCATTATTTAACCTACATTTAAATATTATAGTATTTCTATCTAGATATGAAAGTTTTAACGTGTTGGTAATAATCGTTTCATAACTGGAGCGCATTTCAAATTTTATCCAAAACAGAATGTAGAAGGACTTTTTTCCATCAAAACTTATTACCTTTAGACTTATAGACATTTTCAATATTGTTCCAACATTCTACAAACTTTGCGTTCACTAAAATTGATAAAAGCTATTTGTATATCGACGCGCATTTAAATACTCGTTATATTTTTCTTTTGCTGAAAGTTTGAGTAAAACCGAAGAATATATATGTCAATATTTTTTTTATATTCTCACTCCTCCGTAAACAGCCGGACTTTCAAAAAGAGTTGTTGTCTTTTTTTAGTCTAAGACTATTTCGGGGACGTCTCTCATCGGGTGGGGGGTAAAACATGGATCATAATGATGACTCTTCTGTATACAACTTTATTCGTTAACAAAATTACCGTTAAAAGGAAAAAATTAAAATATTTTAGGACATTAAATTTCTGCAAAAACTAGGGCTCTGTTGCGATTATTTTATTAAAAAAAATGATTTGAAAAAATTCCCATACAAAAGTACGTTTTTCCAAGGAACTGTAAGTTGTAAGTTTTATAACACACTGAATTTGCAAATACAACACATTAAACACTGAATGTGCAGATACAACAGGAATTTATATAAAAAAACAAACCCAAAAAATTAAAATATTGAAATGCGCAAAAAAGATCGCACAGAGAGGTTATGAAATTTACATTTGACAATCAAATGAGAGACGTTTCTTCAATTTTTTATAATAAAGTAATCAAATCCGAGCCCTATTTTTTTAATTACCTCGTCTTTTATATATACTCTTTCATTTCTTAAATTTAAAAAATCTGGAAATTCGCATTTCTGCTAAACCATACCTACTTATACTGAAGTGGCATCATGGATAATATGGTTTCAGTAAGTATAAATTCAAAATCAGTGTGCCATTTTGTGATAAATAGTGTTTAATAGTAAGAAAGTCAGTGATGTCAGTTTACTATAAATAAAATACATGAAAAATATAATATAAAAAGAAATAATCCAAAAAAATCTCTATAGGGCATTTTTTTTTGTGAAATTGAAAGGAGGCAGCCGACTTTTTCGCCCCTAGAAAGCTTGTATTTTAGTTTCATATAAACTTAATATATTCTAAGGTACAAAAAACACTAAACAATTATTGTTACCTAGCGTAAACTCTTGGTATAGGTCGATTATCCAAATCTGGCGTGCCAACAAATTACCCTGGCCCTGAACTTCTAGGTTTACTGGATTCCTTTTGACGCAACCTTTCCTTAGATTCGTTTTTTCTGTAATTCTGAGCATATTTACGATTGTATGAGACAACATCTTTAACTTTTTTGTAATTTTCCATTTTTACTTATATTCTAACGAATATTTTTATTGAATTTGGATCCTAGTATTGCTCCACAAGCTCTTTACAATGATAACTAATTCAACATCTTAACTAATCGCGTTTTCACGCTACACTAATTTATAACTTTACGCAATGCTAATTCGCAACATCATGCGGATGCACCCACACTAGTTTAATGACGTCACAGGCAAAACAAATACTACACGACAAAACTTGTACAAACATGGTCTATCCGTTGTGGGTTCAAGCATTGTTAACGCATTATTAATCGTGTAGTTTTTAGTGATTGAGATCTGACGGTATTTGACAACAACATGACAGTTGGACCGGCTGTCACTATAGGTACTTAACGAGCAATTAGACGTTTGTGAGTCAAAAATTTCTAAAGCAAAACAAATGTTGAAACTTATTTTACCAAAAGACTTAACACTTTGTTTTATCATCAATTAAGAAATCATTTTAGAAATAAACCACAGTGATATATGATTCGAAAATGAAAGAATTTAAAGAACTACTATTTTACAATTACCGTTAGCTGTTGGGGTTGTAAGTTGGGAGTGTATTACATTGTTGGGGTTGGAACACACATTGTTGGGGCTGTAACACAAATTACAGTTCAAGTAGGAATAAATAGTTTTATATTAGATGCCTTAAGCAAACAATTTTTTAATTAATCAGGTGAAAATAATTTGGTCATTCATTGGTATTCGATGAAATTAGTATACAGGAAAACTTTTAATTTAATTTAAAAGATGACAAGAAACAGGGATTTGTTCATCAATATTAGTATGCATAATAACAGGGTTAAATATTAAATTTAAACAGGTTGCGGGTTATTGATTAACAGCTGGGTTAGATAATAAATTAGATATGTATAAAGTAAAATTATCGTCAAATATTAGCCTATAATTATCGTCAAATATTAACATACAAATCTAACAAATTTTAAGTCAATAAGATAAAATGTGCAGCACAAATTGTCAGTGATCCCGAGTATTTTTATTACTCTTCAAAAAGTAGAGACACAAGCTGTATACACGACAAATTTCATTTCAGATATTAACAAATTATTTGATACATTTACCAGCAGTAAATTAGGTAAAGATGATCACAGTTTACGATATGCCCTTTCTGTAAATATCCCCAAAAATTTCGTTTATATTTCTTAGAAAACATGCTTAAAAATTTTAGTGAATGTAAATTTCTTAATGCAATTTTTTAGTCTTAAAATAAAATCTTTATATTTAAAATAAAGGTTTTTTAGATTTTTTTAGTATATTTTTTTTAAATTGTATTGTCATAGGTTCTTGTTCCCTGTGCAAAATTTTAAATAATTTTGACATCTAGAAGGAGGGGAAATTTAATTGAAAATTTTCATCACATTCATACAAGGGAAGTTGATAAAAATGAAATTAATAAAATCTTGTTAAAAAGACATGAATGTGTCAATAGCTGGATCATATATATATAAAAACCTTTGAATGGTCTTTTCAATGACCTTTCTAATCAGCACCATAAATCATAATTATTAACTCGTGGATTAAGTCAGAATCCATTAGAAAAGTTTTTTTTCAACTGTCCGGCAACATGATGATGATGCCCAAACTCAACAGTTATTCAATTTCAATATTCTCTCCGACAAACACTTATCTATTATCATATATATTAAGTGTTTCAAAAATTTGTAAAAATAGTAACTGTGAAGATGAAAATAATTATTTCTTTTCATCTCTCCTGTCTAATAAATCATGAAACCCAGCTGATGTAAAGATGTACCCATATTGATTTAAATTGTACAGATTCTACTGAACAGACTGTCATAGAAGATAATGAACATAATAATAAACAGTATTATGTTGCATGTTACGTGACGATCACTTTCTGTTACAGGATTCAATATTATAGTAGCCGTAAGAATTTAATTATTGGTAAATGATTACAAATTATTTACTTCTTTTAAAATGTATAATAACTTATTTGATGAAGAACTTTTAATTTTTGTTAAAGATAGCATTCAATGTCTCAGTTCATTTTTAATGAACTATTTATATACTGATAATTTAAGTCTATTTCAATATTTAAATAGAGTTCTTAGAATATAAAGTACTCCATAAAGCGAAAATACGTGCGATACTGTGTCCAAAAAAACTACGCATAAAATTATACCAATACGCGGCTGTCAGTGCAATTTAAGACACAACGGTTATGTACTTTATATGCGACAACATCGCTTAAAATGTCGACTTATGCTATTCCCACCAGGGTGGGTTTACTACAAACAAATATTTCGTTTGGAACGCGAAATCCCTATCTCTTTCGCACACACAAAATTCATGAAATTTTGTCTATGGAACATAGAGGAGCGATAACGAACGCTATATAATCAAAGACAAAAAGACTATGATACGAAATTTAAAATCGTTAACTTTATTTGAATTGGTTTGTCAAACTGCAAATTTGTAACTTAACATTATTTTATAGTTCAGTTTTACATTTGGTTATAATATCTGTAATATTTTCACTTTTAATTCAAATTGTGTTATATTTGTTACATTTGTTCGTAACAAGAGGAAATTATTTTAAAGATCGTTACATTGGGTTGTAGCCGTAAACATTTCACGGTAAGTAAACATTTCACGGAAAATTATTAATTTGAAAATAACACCGAATCAATTATTCATTTTATTGATAATATTGTTCAAACTCATCATCAAAGTTACATTCGCGTTTTAATAACCAACAACAAAGAAGTTGCTAATAATTTAATTTTCTTTTTAGACAAGCGGATTTAAGAAGTTACGGCATATGGAGAATAGCAGACCTAGCCGCCGACACTCTCAAAAAAACATCGCCGTCATACGGCCCGACACCTAATAAAGGCTAAATATTAATAAAATTATCATTTAGTAAGTTTACTTATGAATTTTTTAAGTTGAAAGCATTCTCTTTGCGAATCAATTAATTTTATAGTAATTTAAGTAAGTTACATTAGACGATTAGCTTAAGATTTTATAGATAGCCCACTGATTTCTAAAGAAAAAAACTTTCTATACATTATGTAATTATGATGAAGCAATTATTACAAACCAAAAAGAATCCATTTATAAATTTACAATATTATATATGTACATTGTTGGTTAAATAATTTGTTCTTTTATTTGCAGTTGGAGGTGGTAAAAACAACCAAAACAGAAAGTGGTACGAAAATTGAACGAAGAGATTAAATTTTTTTTTATAAGTCATTGGAAGATTTAAGTAATTTAGAGAATATTTGTTAAAAGGTAATTATTGAATCAGAACTTGAAGAAGAAATGGCACAGATTTAGTATGGATGCAAAGTTGTTTGTCAATATTTAAGAATAGCTCCGAATTATAAGTTCCTACAAAAGTTGTTCGCTGTACCATTGATGGGTATATTGCATTCGCTTTCAAAATTTGCCAAATTTGTTAATTTATACCAAATACTGTAATACGCGCAATCTAATACAATATGTGTATTAGATTGCGCGTAGCCTTCTGATTAAAACAAAAGATTGTGAAAATGAGATTTTTAGTAATGATGCTAACATATAATATACAACAACTACGAGCATATTGATTTAAAAGATAAAAATAAGTTGTCACTGCATCCAAGTGATTTGTTCAGCTGAAGATGTAGTCAATGTATGCCAATGTGCCAATGAATAAAAGATTATTTAGAAAATAATTTTCAACAAAATAATTTATTCATATGTATTAGGTTAGATTTGTTTTTTAGAAATTTTTGTAATTGTGTAAATATCACAGGAATAATTATGACATTCTTATATTCTACTTTTTGCATTTGATTCTTTATTAAGTGTTGTCGACTATTTACATTGGGGATATTAAACTGAATGTATAAATTAGGTTAAGTGGGATATAGAAATTAGCCTACAATGAGTACAAAAATCCTTTAAATCAACGATTGTGCCAGAATCGTATCCTTTTTATTGAGCACATAGTTTCAATTTCTTTGAAATAGTTTAAAATAAATAGAATGTAACCCCCTGATTTAGCATTTTCTTACATTTAGTAGCATAAAACTGAAGTGTAATCGCCACGATAACCGCATTTTTTCTCTTCGTAAAGAATAATTTCCATAGTGAGTATATTTTATTCATTTCATAGATTAATTTTTAAATTGAAAATAGTAGGAAGGTTATAATAATTTTATTTTACTAAGATATAGAATAAAGCTGTAAGATATAGAATATTGATATTTTTTTCACTATAAAGGTTATGAGTTATACGAATAATGTAAACGTCGAATTAAATAAATTAATCGATGTTAAAAACTCTTACAGTTATAACACAGTAAACAGTAAAAGGAGAGTTAACAATATATTTAATGTAAATTCATATTAAAATTTAAAGTATTAGTATATTATTTTAATGATAGAAGCTAGTTAAGTACATCTTGATATGTAAAAGCGGCAGATATTTTGTAAAATAGAAACGTTCATTCAATGTGTTTATATGTGGCCACTAGGTTTTTTGTTAGTTCTTTTTAGTTATGTCGCTCGAACTGGCGAATTTATTTCTAATAAAGTTTTTTAATTTCAGAATTGTTTCAATTGTAACCAAAAATGGAAGAAAAGTACACCTGTCAAAAATACGAGTTGCAGCGAAAGTACGAAGTTGCAGCGAGTGCTCAGCAAATAAGCACTCGCTGCAACTTCATTAGATTGGGCAACAGGGGAATATAGAGACATAGTACTTGGAAACGCGAAAGTGCTATCTCGCTCGCACAATTGCTTGCAGTTGACCATCTATTTAGTATATGATCTGTGATTCCCACCTCCAAAAATATCACTAGACTGCAAAACAAACAAATAATGATTACTTTTCATAGGTAAATATAATTACTTAATTTCGTTTTCAATTAACTATGTAATTTTAAAGTATGGAAGTAGATTGTTCGATTGTAGATTGTTGTTGGATTGATGTAATTTTAAAGTATGGAAGTAGTAAGATTATTATCAACAGAAACGCGCCATTTACGTTGGTGTTGTCATCTCTTAAAAAACTGTTTACCCAAATTAAAATATCTTAATTGCTTGATACTGAAAAATATAAAATTTAATTTGTTAAACAATGGGGATTTCTTGTTGTTTGTCGTTGGGGAATTTGGTGTAATATTTGAAATTTCCATTATCATATTCAATATAATATGTATTTTACCTATTGCATATATAATTATTGTATTTAGGATTAGTGAGACACATGAAAGCAACAAATGTTACATTCATTAATTTTTGCTGTCTTTAATTTCCCAAAAATGCGAACGGATATTGTTTAAAATAAGTAGATATTTCATCACGATATTGAATGCTAATAAATATAAAACAATTTTTCTTCCCACTTTGAATCAAATGAATTAGTATGGGACCGATTATTTTAAAATTTTTATTGCGGGATTTTAAATTTCTTTTTTTACTTTAAGACACTGTACTAATTGTTTTCTTTTCATGTAATTAAAAAAATATTGGCCAAACTACCAATGTAATTTTATATGTTAATGTGTGCACACACTGGTACGCACGCGTACATACGCCACGCGTACGCACGCTCACACATATCTAATGACAATGTTTTTTAATACTAATTTTAATAAATGAAATGTGACAAAGTGTTTAATAATTTTAAATTAATTCTTCGGTTATTGGTTATGGTCGGAAATTTTAGAAATTTAACATGGGGGGCCATAATAATACTTAATATAAACCAAACAATGCACCACATAAATCGATGCAAATGTCGTATCATACTGTTACAAGCAGATATATTTATGTGCGTCGATATCCCAGAGTTGGTGTGTAAATTTATTCTGCTGGTAACACTACGTGCGTAGGGAGGAGCGCCAATAGAAGCTGTGGTAGAAGACACAGAATAACAATAAGTGGGATCACCGGAAGTAAAAATTTGAAACGCTAATGTCGGATTCCTCAGCAGAGGGCGTTTAGACGTATTCAACTTGCGGGTTTCCGGCTGGGCGCCATACTTTTTCTCGCTGTCTAGCGTATAACACACGCATGGTATTACTTCGTGTTGAAAAAGTACAATATTGAAAATTCTTGTGTGGCCTCTCGCATATATTTTCTACGGAAAAATTTTATATTTAATAGTGTCTGTGGTAGAAGGAACACGGTGGAGGGGAGCTTTTTGGCTTCAGGGGGCATTAAACATTATATTAAAATGAAAATAAACTGGTGTCTCAAAAATTTTGAAAGAATAATATAAATCAGAAGAAAAAATTAAAAGCTACGAAACTTGCGTAATTTATATTTATTTTAAACTTCTACTTTGTTTGACCAGAGATAAACTTTGACATTATCTTTCTAGATTTGTATCTGTCATAACCTATTAATCTTTATCTTTAATTATATGGCGTTTACTCTCCACAGAGAACCTTTGCCAATTTCAAGTGTGGAAAAAAAGGCTAAGCGACAGTGATTAAATCATATTTCGGATATTTATCATTGTTGCTTGTTAACAAAAGAATAAACTTTACAGTAAAACAAAAATTAAGTAAGAAATTGGGTACAATTAAACAAAAAAAGGAAAATGAGATTATAATAAAGAGAGTACAAAATAAGTATGTACAAATATACAAACCAACATAAAAACAAAAATAAACAAGAATATAAATATGAATGATTCTATATTTTGATGTCATTCTTTCTTATGAACTGAATGGTTAACCCTAAAATGGGTTTGTTGGCAGTAGATAAAAGTGATCTTATATTAATGGGCAAATTCAATTTTATATTTTAATAATTTGTAAATAAACACAGGAAATCTATTTTTCATATAATAATATTGCTTTCATAAATTATTTTCTTTTTTTTTTGTACCGGCATTTTAAGAAAAAAAAAATATTCAATACTTTATTCAGATTAACTAAACTAACATGAAATGAAGGAATAGTCCCTATGATGAAATTTTAGGTCCAATAGAAGTACTTGGTGCACTTATTTTCTTAGAACACCATCTACTGAACAATATGCTAAATGATAGATTTATATATACTAATACTTATTTATTATGTTTCTACACTAGATCATAGATTTACTAGATATTTTTCCAACTCTTTAACCTATCCACATCCATTTCCTTTCTCAGTCCCAATGGAAGAGACTCCCACCATCTTCCCATATTTTATATCGGACAAATTTTACACATTTAAGAAATAATGTAATCACATGTGTGTTATTGTCCAAGTGTGGGATAAAAATGTAACTTTTCAAGTTCTGCCAAATTTTTTTTTTAATTTCATATGAATAATCTACTGATTTTACCATAAGCTTAACATTAATTTTGGCAAATTAATAACTACAATCAATACAAATAAGGCAAAATGTACAAAACATATGAAGTAATATATTGATTTTACCATAAACTTAACATTAATTTTGCCAAATAATAATATGAATATTAAATTCTAAAGTTTTGAAGGTGTAATTGTAAATCTAAAATTCTAAGAGAAATTTTAAAAACTCCGTCTACATCAATTTCAATGTGAAATATTGTGAATGAACCAAACATTTTGAACTTTTTAAAAGAATAACCCATTTACTTGCAAATGTTCTTCGGCAAAGATTTTAAGAACACTGGTGGAAACAATAAAGTATATACTATAATAATCATAAAAATACAAACTTGAATTGAAAGCTATACCAAAATTTGATATGCCAAGAAATAAACACCAGGGAATATGCAATAACATCCATACAAACCTGTTGACTGTGCTTGTACATGTATTTATTTATTTTCCGCTATTCATGTCATACATAAACCATTCGTGAACCTGTGCTGCAGTCTCCAGATTATAATCGACTTGAATAGCGTTAAAGTCAGAAAAACCTTGAAGCATACTTTTGAAGTCACTTGAGTATCCAGATATATTTTTGAAATTAGTATATTCTAGAATGACATAATTGTAAACTCTCAGATGTTCTTATGTTTTAGGAAACATTATTTTAAAAATTTAATAATAAGCTATAAAAGTTACTATTTAACAAATTTTTAAATTTAATTAATATGAACTCAATGTTATAATGCCATCTAGAGTAATGCTGACCTAAACGCTGGTAATACTCGAAACACCAGCTGGTGAGTCTGGGTATAATGCTCCTTACAAAATTAAAACCACTTTTCTGATATAGGAAATATGGATACACATTTGTGCACAATCTATGGTATTATGGATTTTATATGTCCAATGCACGCACTGACGTCTATTACACTTAGGGTTGCCATATGAAAAATCGCCTTTTCGGGAGCATTCCATCAATAAATATAAATAAAAATGGTCTTGTACAATCAAACATAAAGTAAAATTTTTAATTAAAGTGACTGACACCTTAAATAATGATAATTAGACACAAAAACAACCGTTACATTAAATACACCTATCTAAATTATTAAAAGGTGATACAAATATTTGGCAAGACATTTGTAAAGATTTACTTCTTTCGATAATTAATATTATATAATTACATTTAGGAGCTGAACTTTTGAAATTTGACCATTATAATATTTAGCTTGTTATATTCTTGTTAAGATTTAATTATTTTAATCAATATATTACATCGGGATTATTTGATAGCGACTGTAAAATTCTTAAAGAAAAACTCTTCGCAATTGATTTGAATTTGAAATTATGCCTTGATTAGATCCATATTATCCAATTCCGGTCTTTCGGTTATGTGTATAGGTTTGTGAAAAATGCCAATAAAGACAAGTTTTAAGAATTACTGCAATTTTTTTATATTTCTGAGACAAACTTATTACATTCCTAAACACGGGGTAACATCACAAATTTTGAGATAATCCCAGACACCCGGCAACCCTAATTATATTAGTGCGTACTAGTACACTCAGGTCAGCGATGCAACAATATAGACAAAGTTTTCATATATTTTCTATGCACTAAAAATGCTCAATGCCGATGCCGAAATATTGAATGTTGCCAGAAAAAAAGTTTTTTTTTATTAATAGTTTGGAGACAAAAAAATTGTTAGTTGTGCATTTTTTTATTATCTACTGACTAATTTGCAAATTTCTACAAAATGGCACATAATGTCTGTTGACATCATTCACATTGAATATGTGAAGATACTATTATTTAGCAACTATATTCGACAGCTTCGTCAGGGTCAAAACCGTGTAGTCATAATGAAAGTAGGGACTTACGACGATGGTGGATTATTTTTATCTGTGGTATTATTTTAAAATTGTTGCCTATTTTCCAATTTTTTATGTTGATTTTATATATAAAATGAACTAAATATTTTTTTTAAGTGTCAACAAATAATACTTATTAGGTGTAAATAAATATTTAATGTAATAAGTTATAGAGACAAATATTTTATATAGGTACTTTAAAATAAAAAAAATACAAAAACACTATTAATAAAGAAACTTTAAACCAGCTTATTTAATCACTGTTATTGTATGTAGGTACTTAAACAACACTTTGTTATGCCGTGTGAAGTTGAACACACAAAAAGTTTATCCTTCTTTAAAATTCCCTCATCCAATTTTGAAGGTACACTCTTTCAACTTTAAGGCAAGGGTTATACGTAGTAGAGTATAAACATTTCAGGAGTTGCGCAGCACCATCAAAGTGATATGATGCGATGTAATGAACATCTTATTTGGCTTTGAATATCTTATTTCGCTTCCTAATCAATTAATTATTCGCTTTCTAATAAATGATCCTTGTTTTAGTGTTAGTCTTTTTTCAAGTAGAACTTGTTCATGATTGGGCAAAAGTTGAAAATTAAAAAAATATTTCTGTTATTGAAACAAATTACTTCTCTTTACTAAAGGACCAAATCCATTTCTCAAGTGAAAATGAAAATGTAATTATGGTTGAGAAAAAGTAGAAAATAAATAATATTTCTGTTACTGAAACATAAATAAAGGACCGAATCCACAATTATTTCATCTGACATTTATAAGAGGAAAAAAAAATTCTTACTCTACCAAATAACCAACACCTACATCAACGATTAATTAATGGTTATAGGTACACATTATTTAACTTTTTGTAATTTTAAACAAGTTTGATAATGTGTGATAGCTTAAAAAAATTATTTTTTATAAACACTTCTATTAAAATTTTTTATTTGCTGTTACTGAACCTATAGTGTATAATTAAAATGTCAGAATTGTTATTTAAACTGTATCTTATCCCGAAATATTAGCATTTAATACATTTGTTTCATAAACTGCATGTGTAGGTATAACCTTCTCTCGAGGTCAGGTAAAAAGTTGAAGCCTTTTATAAAATTTAAGAGATTGGTGCAGCGTCTTCAAAATGTTTTCTTAACCTGTAGGTCTTTAGAAGGGTGACATTTCTATCTATGTAAAGTAATGAAGCGTTTCAATAATAAAAATGTTTGTTTTAAAATAACTTATAACTACAACACCCTTCGCCAAATATTCCTGGAACTGTGATGGATTTATGATTGGATTTATTTATGATAATTCAATTGAGAATTGGTTCAAATTTTTTTTAAGTTAGAAAATTGTTTTTTGTGTTAATGTCAACATTGAATATTTAAAAATTTAAGTTCTAATATAGATAACCCAAAATTTCTACTGCTTTTCATTCATTGTAAAAAAATAACTCCTTTTAATCTGTGTTTACAGATTAGATAACCCATGGAGGTTGGCAATTTTAAAAGAATAAAACAAAACAATTAATTCTTTATATAATCAGACTTATTCTTTGTATACTCAGTCATTATCGAAAATATTATTTGTGTTTTAACATCGCCATATAAAATCTACAATAAATAGTTAAACTGGTAAGGATTTTGAAACTATGAAAGAAGTTTACCACAAGGGTAAACAATTTAAAAATCAGGTCAAAGGAAATATAGTCTTTCAAGTGTATTTTAATTTAGTATATAGTTTTTCAAGTGAATTAAAAAATCAGTAAGTAACAAATAACATAACATGATTAAGTAATAAAGTAACAATTTTAGCAAAACAATACTTAATTTATTTCTATTAAATTCATAGGACTTACAACAGCAAATAATTTACATGTTCTAATTAAAAAGCATTCAAGTCTAAATTAAGCGTAACACACGGTCCACAATTTTTTTCTCTATTTACAATTCAAATAAATATTGACAGACTTTCATATCCAATTACTTGACCTGCATAAACGTGACAGATATTTATTTTTTACCTCGACATGTACCTTTAAAAAGTTTTCCTAAATTGATTTAATGATAATTTATTTTGATTTGGTCTATTTATACGCAACAGTGAGATTAACATTCAGTAAGTTCCACGCTCATGGCAAAAATTAAGTCAGCTACCTTAGGCGTGTGCCCCAGCCAATTGGATCATATTAAGCTCATAAATCATTTGGTAGTTATTTTTTCTCATTGATTTATATTTCATAATCATAATGTACCCTGTTTCAGAAGGAATATACTTTGTTTCATTTGAATATTTCTAAAAGTAAAATATATATCTTTGCTCTTTTGAATGTTTACTTAATATGTGTAAAACATCCTTTTTTACTATACCTATGCATTTTAAAATTTTATACATATGATTACTTTGAGAACATTTGATTAGGCATATAAATGAGATATGTGAACAATTGTATTTTTTTTAAAAACTTAGGTAATGAGATGAGGATTAAAAGCGATAAAAAATTTTCTTCTTTCAATCTTTGGAAGCAATGCTTGGCTGTATCATGACGCTTTTGTCGCTTTTCAGAGTAAACGAAATTCATAAAGTAAAAACACTCTCTCATTCTTAAATTTCCCTATTTTTTTTGTTCTTTACTCAAAAAAACTCTATTGCTAACTGAATTGAAGACCGAACGCTGCTATTATATCTCCTTACCAGAGATGACTGGGAAGTTTCTGTAACATTCCAAAAACCACTGGAAAAATGTGGCAAATTTATAAGTAGCTAACAGAATTCAGATTTATTGGAATGCAATAAGGGTGGTGTATGGTTCATGTAAATTATATTACAGAAATGTCAGATATATGTAAATATATATTTAAAGTGTGTATAATATCTCTAACACTGCAGTATTTTCAGAATAGATTGTAATATGTAAGACTTGTGACTACCTATCTCAAAACATCTTACTTATATTTCCAATGGCAATTTATCCTTTGGGACAGAGCAGCTATTAAATGCCGTAGTGTAAAAAATAAATTAAGGAAAAAACAATCAATGCCAATAGAGATTCAGAACATATTAATGTGAAAATTACAGGGTAACTTTTAGAAGAATGTTTAATACTTAAAGCATATGTAGGTTCTAAATAATGCTTCTATGGATTGCATACTATCAGGTAACTCATCTCTTCAATAATGTTATCTCCAAATACCTTTTGATTTTAAAATTGGTTGGTTACCAGCTTATTACGAACATATGCTCAAAAATAGCATTAAGGATTCTGACATTACATGAGAGAAATGATTTGGTTTAAAGAGCAACATGTTTGTTATGATTTCTATACACATTGTGAAGTTTCTCTTCACCGGTGTTGCAAACCAGTATTCATACAAGCTTGATGATAGGAAAATGTCGATGCAAAGAGAAATCAAACTCCGGTGGAGTGTCCGAATCTCGCTTATGGCCGCCGGCCAATAACTTTAATACAATGAAGTTTGTTTTCGCTACTTTCAGCAGATCCAGTACCTGAAAATTTATTAGTTATGTAAAAATTTTTCTCAATTGCTATACATTTTTCAGATTTTTTCAGCCAACAAGACATTGCTCTTATTTTGTACAATAAATAAATAAAAGAATGTAATGTCAGCTCTGAGAAATTGAATTTGACACAGTTTGTTATAATTTTATGTTTTTAATGTTTATGGGAAATAAATGGGCAAAAATAAGATTAATAGTGCAATAGATTAATATACATCTATACAGGATGCAAAAGGTTAAATGACAAAGCCACACTGAGGTAATTAAGTCTCTTCGATATCCTGAACAATATATATATATATATATATATATATATATATATATATATATATATATATATATATATATATATATATATATACACATATAATATATGCACACACACATAAATCTATTAATTTAAACACACATCAAATAGAAATATACCAAATATTATACTAATTGTTTGACTCACGTAATTTATAAACAGTCATGCATCAACATGACAAGACATTTTCTAAAAATGATTTACCTCTTGGTCAGGTGTAGTAATGGTTTCCATAAGAGATCTCGCTTGCTGAAAATGTTTGCATCCGCCTAAATAGAGAACCACTGGGTTTTCATATCTGTAAATTTATTATTGAAAATTCAAATTTCTGGTAAAACAAAGAGCAAACATGCAGTCAGGGGATTTATATTAGCATATTTATGTTTATAATTAATCACCCTTTGCATACAGTTAGGCACCGGGCGATTAAAAAAAAACTTAAGGATTCAACAATTTATCTAAAAGGTCTAGCGTGACACACATATTGTATGGCCCCGAAAGATATTTTCGAAATATATTTTTAATTCCAAGGCTTAATTATGAAAAGACAATAAAGTTTTCTGACCTTGACCTTGAACCGTAACATGTGATAATTAAAAATTTTTATAAGAAATAGTTCTTTTTTTCATTAAAACTGAAATTTTGCTTTCTTCCCTCACTTATAAAATCTCTCTTCTTAAATCATTCAATTAAACTATCAAAACTATTTACAGAACTGATTCCTGATTTGGGTTACAACATACGTATTGCGAGCGGATCAATAAGTACCAGTTTTTAAGATAGATAGCTTTGCTATGTTGTTGTGTTGGCATTACAGTCATGTACTATCTTTGAAATGACACCATACAGAATTGCAGATGGATTTATTTATTAGTTTTGATTTGACAGCTATTAGTATTGAAGGTGTTTGAAATTTTTCAATATATTGGAAAAAGGGCAATACCAATCTGGGATTAGTTTTTTATTTTTAAATGGAAAATCGTGGTAGGAAATAAAAGCGAAGTTGGATGCTGTCTATTGCTATGCTTCACAATCTATAAAAACTGTGAGATATACGTTCAACAAATTCAATTTTGGCCATACATCTCTTTTTAATGGAGATTACCCCTATTTGCCCGGCTGACTCTCGACTGAAAAGTTCCATGATGTGATTATCTCAAATTAGTGAATGAAAGTATAAGAAGTCTCATGTCGAATGAAAATCAAAAGCTTACATAAATAAAAAGTTAAGAATTAAAAAACTATTGACTCGATTTGGATCTCTTTAAGCAAATTCTAAGGAAAAAAACAGCATTTGGTTCTCTTTAAACAAATTCCACATGAGTTTTCACTGACTGAGTTGTCGCCATTGATAAATCCTAAATACATCTCTATATTGATTGGAAATTTGAGATGCGTCAGCAAGGTCAGCTATATGAACCATTATAGCCACCGGAAAACTGTTTTAGAAGACTGTCAACAGATTTTGAAAAAATGGTAGATACCCATTCTTCCTGTTCCTTATAAGGATCAAATGTGTCTATAGGACCATGTGAAGTAAGAGTACTAGAGACGATGAGTAACTAAACCACAACCAACACATTTGGCGTGTGGCTTAGAGGAAGAAAATTGACTCAAACAGAGAGGTCATTGTTAAAACAGAAACCTTTTTTAAAGAGACAACTGCATTTGAATAATGTACTGTCTGAATATTGGTAATAATATACTGTCCTAACAGAAGATTAAGTCAGAAATTTTAGTGACAAAACTTCAGTCTTCATTTGTTAAAGTTACTACTTATTGACCCACCCTCGTATATTGACTATGGCAATGCAATCAAATACATTATTACCGAAAATATTTTTATTAGCCTCTAATGATATGACTAGATACGTTTTTGTGTTGTCTTAACAATAATACCATCTTTTAATTTTTACTATTACGGACAAAGTTTACATTGTCCGTAATAGTAAAAATGTTGCCATTTGTAATTTCTTGCAGTTTCAGTTCTTTAGCAGAGATAATAATCTGCGCTAAAGAACTAAATACGATAAACATCTCTCTCTAGAACATTATAGAGCCCCTTCCATAACTCACAATTTCTTCAATGCTCTACTGAACATATTGTTTATTTGGGCTTCGCATGATATGATGACATCCGTCATCGGCATGTAATGTCATTCAGCTTTTATCTGAATGAGAATTTCACTTCATTGAAACATGGTCTCGTCAAGGTGCTGTCTTGCAAATCAAAGCCTGGTTTGTCTATGAGCTGCTTTCAATTTGAGTCATTAGCCGAATGGTATGTATAGTCTTATATTATACCCTTGCAGTCGTCTTCTAAATTTACTATCATTTACAGGAATACCAAGTTTCTCACATAGACACCATTGCAGTTCTACTCCTGATAACAAACCTCGCTAATACTATTCGAGTTTATTTTAAACCTTAAGAAAGTACTCTCAAATGTAATAGTTAGAAAAGCGCCGAATATAATTTTTCAACATCGCAAATTAGAAAACAAGGTACAAAATTAAACATTTTTTAACACAACTTTATTTACACACACACATACACAGATGAGGTGGATCAATTTTATTTGGTGACCACTTTTTTGGAAAAGTATCTATTTTTATAAGAGATCTCAAAAAATGTAAAATAATCTTGGAAGATACATTCCCTGACAGTGTTGGTTCAAGTCTTCAGCTTAAATAGTTTATATGATCTAAATATTGCACTTTTTTTATTATCTTAAGGATGGTTAAAAGTGAAGCTCCAAAAATTATAAATATTGTCTTTTCTTAATTCACCCCTATAAATTAAAACAACACTTCGAAGATATCTTTCGGCCATCAATTCACTATGTTTATCGTGCTAGACCCTTTTCAAACAATAAAAAATTTGTTGAAATTAAACTGATGAGAGTATTACACACAAAAATAAAATAAATGTTATTATATAATGTATAAAGATAACTATTTTTTACTGGTTAGTATTTTTAATTAAAACAACTTTGGACTGAATGATTTTGAAATAGTTTATACTTAAACAAAAATATTTATATTTTTAATGCTCACAAAAACTATTATTATCAACATTTTAATTTATTCTATGGTTTATTAGATATTTGCAAAGGAATATATTTACTAAATATTTATTTATACAAATACACACGTATTAAAATATAAAATTTTTGATATTAAAACATACAGTACATATGTAGCATTCCTTCACATATTTACTGAATGTTTTAATAAACACGAAATTAAAATTAGTTGAAGACCAGGTGTGATGGGAACAGTAGGCTAGAAAATTTTGACATTATTGCATGTTTACTTTTTGGGACTTATGAATAAAAAGTAGAAAAAAGGTCAAATGTAAAATAATATTTGCTGGACTTTGATGGGATAATGAAATGCAAAGAATCAAAGAAGTCAATTTCCAAATGCCTGGTTATATACTGATTTTGAATAACAGTAGGTATAAACGGTCATCGCTTTCAGACCATCTAAATATAATAAATATCGTTTAATACCAAAAATATAACTACGAATTAAATTGAAAATTGTCTATTGTAAATTTTATTGATAATATTATAATTTTTCCCTACTATAAAGGTATTTTTAGTTATTATTCTACCCCTTCAATTAAAAAAACTTTGCTCTAATTTTAATAATATAAGTTCTACCAAATCATAACAGTAAAATACTTTCTTGATATTACTCCGCAGACATTAGATACTTTATTGTTACTACTTTGTAGATAATTGATGTAGATTTTTATTGTTTCGCTTGTGAGAAATGATTCATAAATTGGTTTTACAATGATATCCAAACAGTTATGTTAAATATGAATAAACTATAAATTACGTGTAAAAAGATTTAAATCTAGTCTCCGTTATGCCAAAAACATAGGATAATTGTTCTGATTTGTTAAAACTCTTATTTCCATTGGACTCTTTTTTCTACTTTTTCAGGCAAATTTCATTTTAGCTTAGTAGATAAATTAAATCAATTTTTGTTCTAAAGAACAATATAAAAGCTTAAGAAACTTGGTAAAAAACAAATTGAAAAAACAAAGTGATTCCATAAGAGTTACTTTGTGGTATAAAGCTCAAAAAGGAGGTAAACTCTGATATTATTTTTCATTCACTTGCACATACGTGCTTAGTATCATACATAAAGCAAGAAATAAAAAATGAAACATACTGCAATGGCTGTGTCATGTCGCGAAACTCGTTGTAGTGCACGTGCGGCGGGGTGGAGAGTGCAAGTGGAGCGAAGCGATGCTGATAGCGCACTGCCTCGCTGTCCAGTGCACTGTGAGGCATGCGCAGCTTGCCTTGTAGCTTGAATGCTACTAGTGCCTGATGTGAATCAATTTAAATGTTTCTTAAATTATAATCATGGTTCTCTAGATCTATCAGATTTGTTCTATAAATTTTGTTGATAAAAGTGATGGCGTTGTTAGATTTGTCATTTTTATTTTTCTAAAGATGCTACTACTTTTTGATGAACACTTGTGAAGTTTCGTGTTAATTTGTCAATTCATCCGTATATTTACAACTGTTCAAAGTTGATGTGTCATAGTTTTTTTTACAAAAAATTTAATATCATGCAGTGATCAAATTTTTATTTTTGAAAGGTATATCAAAACAAATCCATCAACGATTGTTAAAAGTGCATAAGGCTTCGTCACTTTCAATTAGAACACTACAAAGATGGGTTGCTGAATTTAAATGTAGTCATACAAGTCTTGAAGACAATCCACGTGAAGGACATCCAAAAAGTGCATCAACAGGATATGGTTTTGGAAAATTTTTGATTAACCAAGAGAGATTTAGTAGAAGTCCTAGGCATCTCATTAGGCACTGTAAGCAATATTTTAGTTCAAGTTTTGGGTTTCAAAAAGCTGTATGAACAATGGGTGCCACATTCAAATGCGACTTTCTCAGCAACATTTGGAGCGTTTTGAAAAGGATAAAAAGTATTTTATACGTTGTTTCATCACTAGGGATGAAACCTGAATGTACCACCATGATCTTAAATCAAAACAAGAGTTTAAGGAGTGTATGAACCCGATACCTCGGCTCCGAACGAGTTCGAGTCCAGAAATAATATAAGTTTTTGGGATGCAAAAGAAATTTTCTGCGTGGATTAATTAACTCAGATTATTATTGTAACATTTTGGACCAGCTGAATGTAAAAATTTGTAAAAAAAGACCTTGTTTACCAAAGAAAAAATCATTTTTCATGAAGATGACGCACCCTCTCACACAGCTCAAAAAAAACCATCAAAAAATCAGTGAATGAAAGTACGAATTGTTGCAACATTCCACCCTATTCGTCAGATTTAGCCCCTCTGACTTCTGGCTGTTCTCACATCTCAAAAAATTCATGGGTGGAAATGATGGGAGAATGATTTTCATCAAACAAAGAGATAATAGATGCCGTGGAAGCGTATTCCGACAGTCTCCCGGATTCTCACTTCAGGGATGGAATCCATTAATTACAAGATCACTGCAACAAGTGTATTGAAGTTCAGGGAGAGTATATCAAACATAAAATTAATTTGAAACCATAAGATCATGTTTTTCTTATCGAACAACAAAACTTATTGAACAACCTGGTATATATCAATAATTTAATAAATTCTTAGCAAAATCCTTACATTTTGTTCTTAGTCATGGATCATCGTTTTTAACGTCAAATGTTTATATAGACATGTCGTAGAATATGAATAAATCGTAAATTAATGTAAAATAATTTAAATCTATTGTTTACTGAAGACATTCAAAAATTCAGTGTGGCAGATTTGAAATAAAAATCACCTGAATTTATCAAGAATTTTTTCAAATATATAAATATGTGGTGTCAAACATTATTCTAGCTTAGCTTTCTATTATATCCCATCAGCATAGGGCAGACAATAATCGCAAAACGCCATCATCTCGTGAAGACGATGCACTTTAGCTCATGTTGTGTTTTTAAATTAAGTAGGTAATAAAAATGATTTATTTGTTTACCAACTTTTAAATAAATATATATATTATATATATGATATATATATATATATATATTTACCATTTGGGTGTGTATGACACTTATTGCTTTGGACCAATCTCTTCTAATTAATCAATCAATGTAGATTGAAATCTATGTTTCTAATAGGCAGAAAAAATGTTCAGTACTAGTTCTCGTTATTCTCATAAACAACATAAGAAAAATAAATTAATTTAATCAATGAAAAACTTCTCAGCTAGTATTTACATTTATTTGTGACATACTGCCGCCATGCTGTGAACACAATTACTTATATTCATACACTTGAATAATTATAATGTCCATATTGATATCTATGTATAGGTTGCCTAAGTTCATGAGTAAAGAGCGATATGAATATATTTTTATCCAGTTGTCATTAGTAAAAAAAGTTTGGATATCATTAATAGACCAGCTAATACTCACCACAAAAAAGACCTCACCTTATAATACCCTCCACACATGTTCTGCATAACTTGACTCATGAGTGCCTCCCGTGCGTACGGTCGTTGACGTTTTTTGTGGCGCTGTTTGGCACCGGCTCGTCGTCCACCTGTCTCCTGCTCTGCTAGCATGCCATCAGCGCGCCCTAGTGCCGAGACCAGCCAACCATACAGGAATTCATAAAGGTACCTGCCATAGGGATAATTTGTAGAACTTCGTACAGTCAATGGGTTAATCGTTTCATTAAATTATGTTTATTTCATCTAAAAGAATATTGATAAAAGATAATTTAGAATGATGTATATAGATTACAAATAATAAAGTGTTATTGCCAACAATAAAAAGGCGGAAGAAGTATGAAAGTGTACAGAATGCTGTAAAAATAATGTAATTATAAAATTGGTGTTACGTTATTAACAACCTATTATGCATAAGTAAAACATATTCTGCAGGATGCCATTCATACTTTTATTAACCTATTTCAAATGTTAATTTTATTTTTCATTATATAAACAATAGGTTGATAAGTAGTAAACCCCGTATGGCTGGAACGTGTTTATTAGTTGCTAATCTAATATATTAATGCAAGTTGAGTAAAGTAATTCTGTATTGAAGCGCTTACTAAATGCCGTTATTCTGAATTTTTCTAATTATTGATGTGTTAAATATGTATTAAATAATGTAAAATATTCTATTCAAAATTGGCTATTGCTGTATAGATTTCTCTCTTTGTCGTATAATGAACAACTGATACTTCACAATTCTGTAATTGTCCCAAATTACTGTAAACGTTTGCCCAGTAGTGTAACATAAAAATTGTACATTTGTCTATTTAAGCAGACGACGCTGGGACATTACCTGTTATAAAAATGGACATCTCTTTTAAGTTATTATTTCCCGCCGTCGAAGCCTGGGCCTTCCTAATCATAAAATATTGTTGCTGCGTTTGGGTTCCGCACTAGCCCTACGCATATCCCGCTCCTATCATCTTTAATTTCCCTTTCCAATGTCTTAGGCATATTCTTTAGATTTTAATTAGCCAATCACGGATAATTTTGTAATCTTTCTGAGTCTAGTAAAAATTGTAAATAAATAAGAGCAAAATTATTACAAAATGTGGAGACAAGCGATTACTTGACACGCAACTTCACCATTACTTAAAGTGAATCTTATACCGTTTGTTTAATTGACCATACCTTTGCTAATTTAAATTGTAATTCTCCAGATTAAAAATACAGTGAAAATTATTGATTGAAGATGCAACACTTATTCCTTTGGACTGACACTTTCAAGCTTTATATTCTATAAAAAGCAACCACATTCATGGAAATAAAAGGGTGGCACTCTCGTAGCGAACGTGGCTGTAAAGATAGCATAGCGCTCTTGACAGAAAACATATTACTAGATATTTTCTATTACATTTTAAAAGGCCTATTCACTGAAATCCCACTCGATAGGATTCATAAGAAAAATCTTCATCCCCAATTTGATTCATGTGTGTTCACATAATTTATTTAAAACTCGATCATGATCAGTTTTAAGCTGAAAGAGCTAATACTGTGACATACAGATGAACAGACAGGTGGTCATGATAAAATATATTACTAAGCTATGGAACACTAAATATAATAATATATCGTGGAAAGAGAAGACTAATGACAGATATTTTCTGTGCATGGAGTGGGCCATTTAATAAAGTACATGATACAATCCATAGGATACAAAAGATAATCATTAGGATTTGTATTATTAAAAAGAAATGTGCCAAATATCAAGAAAGATAGTGTTGAGATTTATATTTCGAAGTTGTCACAACAGTAAAATTATATATACAATAGTATAGTATATATTAACTTGAATTAAAAATGCTAAAACTTATGACATTTTCTTCATAACAAAGTATAATGTATCAATGAATATTTAGCACATCCCATATTTTCATCTATAGTGGACCGATACACTTTTTCAATTATTAAATAATGGGAAACAAAATTTACCAAAATATGTAATGATACTCATGAAGACTATACAGTTCCAACTCGAGGCCAGAGAGCAGATAAGCAATCATGATACGCAGCACATGATACAGGATCCAGGTGCCGAAACAAGCCATATGTGGGCGTGGAGTCTCTGAGCGAAGAGATAGTGTATGTAGATATGCATCAACCCCTTCCGCCTAAAATAGATGAAGAAAGGTATCGATAGCATTTATTAACATTTAATTACAGAAAGAGAAACATTCAAAACACATATATTATAGTAGAGATAAACTAATTATGTCACTTTTATTATAAACATTAATGTTGCATATTGATAAATTTATCTCATTCTTGATAAATAAATTACATTCTGGTCTAACCTTACTTAGGAAATTGTAAACTGATTTTGTTCTATATGGTTTTGATTATAAGATAGAGGCTTTGAAAGTAATTTACCAGACATTATGAAGCAATTTTCAATGTCTTGTGCTTTCAATGTCTATGCCTTCGGGCTCCGATTCTAATCTAGGACCGGCACATAGAATAATATTGTTGAGGTCGTTGAGTGTCAAAAGTCAAATGTGACATTTTTGTTATATATTTATGAAAAGCAATATAATATTTATGTGTAAAAATCTAGATAACAGTATATACTTATTTTAAACAATATCGGCTCACATTTTCAGGAAATTCAAGACGGCGAAAATGAATAATTGTAACATTTATGTCTTACGCGCATTTTCGTAATCCTATACACACAATGGTTATAAATGCAATAGGTAGTATATTCTAAACTTGAATATGACAATGAAAATTTGAAATGTTACACCAAATTCTCCAATAACATTTACCAAATCCCGATTTTTTAACAAGTTAAATTTTACATTTTTCAATATCAAGCAATTAAGACATTTTAATTTGGTTTTAACAATTTTTTAAAAGGTGACAACACCAACGAAAATGGCGTCCTTCGATTAATAATAATCTACTTTAAAATTCCATAGTTAATTGAAAATGAAATTACGTTATAGTATTTACGTATGAAAAGTAATGTCCATTTGTTTTTTTTGCAGCCTAGTGATCTTTGTGCAGGTGAGAATAGCATAAGCCAGCATTTTAAGAGATGTTGTCACATACAAGCCACACGACCGTTCATAGCTGTGTCTTAGATTGCACTGATAGTTGCGTTTTGATACTACGCATTTTATGCGTAGTTTTTGTGGATACACTATCGTGCGTATTCTCACTTTCTGAAGTACTCTATATTCTAAGAGATAGACATTAAATATTAAAAAGATTGAAAAATTCTTCCATAGTTAAATATATTATACATTAGGCGATTAATAAATATTTTTATTTATTTTCCATTACCTCCTCCTGTAAAGCTGCAAATTCATCTAGTAAATGGGATAGCTTATCACGTTGCCTAGCACGGTTGTGTCCACACACTTGCAGGAGAGCTGCAAACGGGCGTACGCACCGACCCAAGAAACCTTCCACATATTCGCGTGCCTGGCGAATGGTAAGTGGATTTTATTAACAAATTTAATATAATTATTAATAAACATTAACTTGTTTTGCTTTGGAATTTTTGGTCTCCAGTTTACCACATATGATTTGCAATGCATTTATGAGTTTTCTTATTTAAAAATCACACATTTACCATTTTTTTAAATGTGAAAGAAACGAAAATTTTTATTTGTGAAGTTCAACAGGTAAAACTCGTTAAGTGCACATCATTTTACGTATCGTAGATTCATAAAATGATGTGCACTTATGATATTGTAGATTTTATATATACACGCATACACAATGAGAATTTATTGTTAAGACATTTTTCCAGATAACAAAAGTACTATATATTATGCCATAAATATTGATACAAGTATTCACACGCCTTTGGCGACTGATAACTGAAACGCATTCAACGTTTCAGTTATCAGATATATGATAACTGAAACCATTTCAGTATAATTTGAGCAGTCAAGATGGAGTGATCAGACAAAGAGAACCGTATTGCTATTATTGCTCTCCATAAGTGTGGAATAGAAAGAGCTTGTCTTTTTTATTTATTAAAACCATTGAATATTACGCGTGTTTTTGTGTTGTTAAGTTGTTTGCTGATACTGGAAATGTAAACGACCGTCAAAGATCCGGCCGGCCTCAAATGGCTCATATGCCACAGGTCATCAATGTTGTAAGGTTGAGAATCCATGGAAATCCTGTCCGCAAACAGAAAATCATGACTTGTGATATAGCGCCGAGAACCATGAGCTGCATCATTAAACAAGACTTGAGACTTGGGGCTTTCAAACGACAAACAGGACAGCACCTTACCATTGAATTAAAAAGAATAGGATCAAAAAATCGAGACGCTTGTTGTTGACGTACGGTAAAAAGCATTGTAAAAAAATCCTGTTTATCGACGAAATAATCTTTACTGTGGAGGAAACTTTTAATAAGCAGAATGATAGGGTGTATGCACGGTCCTGTCCATGGATATCGTCTGTACATTGATCAATGAGTGGCCAAACAGACTAACAGACTTTGGCACTGTATTTAAAGCAAATGGCAGCCATTTTGAATAATTACTTTATATGTTGTAGTTTACTATCGCCATAATTAATTGTGAAAAATTACGCAAATTCAACCAGTAGTTTAATTTTATAGTTAAAATATCTTGTATCAATATTTATGGCAACACTAAGTATATTAATAAAATTAAGTAACGTAGAAGGCAACAATAGACTACCCGTGAAAATTATAAATTTATGATAAATCATTAGGATAGAAAAAGAAGAGTAAAGTATAAAATAGGAGAAGCTTGAAGTAGTGATAATAAATCATGATAATTTTTCAAACAACTTTTGAAAATGTACTCTGAAGATGGTTTCAGACAATAGAATCAGTTCTAGAGTAACTGTTGCAATTTTGGTAAAAATACTAAAAGCAATCGTTTCAGTTTTTAAATGTTCGGTTTTAAAATTAGAAGTAGGAGAGACATTGCCATTTCTGAAAACTCCTTATTAGGTTAAACAATTATGTATGAAACTTTTTTCTGTTTTGTCTTGGTATAGGGATAACTTTTATTTTAATAGCGTACATTTGAAAAGTGCAATGAACCTGAGCATTATTCATCAGCGCACACTTGGGCATGAGAGCAGGCGGGTTGACAAAGCCCCGTGCAGATTCACGCAAAACATCAAGAAAGCCACCAGCACCACGGGAGCCCGGTGTACCTAATGCTGCAGGGCCCGCAGCTGCTGCCGCTGGGGAAGGACTCATGTAAAGAAGTTGGAGAGCTGAGCGAGAGAGGAGGCAGGCTTTCTGACGGCTGAATTCCATGAAGAAGTCCTGTAAAATAGATTTGTTTGTGATTTTAACATTACATTCTATTTTAGGTTATTATTTTAGATTTTCACTTCAAAATTATATACGAGGTGTGTTCAGAAAATAATGGGAATTTTCGTTTTGAAAAAAATACTTTTTTTATTCGTCTACATTAATGTTGTCGTTGTCTTGTCCCCATTAGATATTATGCACTTGTGCTAGCGTTTCTTGCAATCCTCGAAAAATTTCTTAAACTCGATCTTTAGGATAGCCTTTCAGCAATGCGCTTTTAATGTCATTTATGCTTGTAAAAAAAGTGACACGGAGCCATGTGTGGCGAATATGGAGGCTGGCGCATTGTTAAAGTATTGTTTTTGGCCAAAAATTCACGAACAAGCAATGAAGTGGAAGCAGGTGCATTATCGTGGTGCAAAAGTCGCAAATTGTTTTCCCATAAATTCGGGGTTTTTTTCGGATTGCTTCATGCAAACGGCGTTAAACTTGTAGGTAGTATTCTTTATTAACCGTTTGACCTCGTGGCAAGCATTCATGATGCTCTATGCCATTAAAATCAAAGAACACAGTGAGCATAACCTTCACGTTCGACCGCACTTGTCGAGCCATTATCGGTCTTGGAGAGCCAGAATGCCTCCACTGGGACAATTGAGCCTAAGTTTCGACGTCATATCTCCTCCTGAGTAACTTCCATTCACCGCTGTTTTTGTTCAAAATCCAACAATTTAGGAACAAATTTTGCTGCTAAACCAATCTATATGCCAACATCATCAGCGGCTTCTCTAATTGTGATTCGGCGATCATTCATAACCATTTCTTTTACTTTTTCCACGTTTTCATTGGTTGTTGATGTGCTGGTACGTCCGGGACGTTCGTCATTCTTCACAGCCATCTTGGAAACATGTATACCACTCGTAAACTCTTGTTTTACTCATAGCAGACTCACCATAGGCCTTTGTTAACATTTCACACACTTTATTTCACATTTTACGCAAAATTTGATACAAATTCTTTTAACAAACGAAAATCGCTAAGCTCTTAAAAACACGTCTAACCTTAGTGGCAGCAACAGACAAAGTAAACAATGAATACAGCTAAAAATTGTATTATACTTCAGGGGCATGTATACCAATATATAAAAAATTTGACAATCAGACTCTCCAAACCCGCGAAAATTAAAAATTCCCGTTATTTTCTGAACACACCTCGTATAAGCTACTGCTTTAAAATGATTTGCTTAATAATCCTGAAAAAACTATATGAAATAGCTATAAATTGTGCTAAAACAATATTCTTAATAATAAACTTACAAAGATTTAGAATTCACTAATTTACTACAAATCTATAGTCTTCAGTATCAATTTTAATTGTTTAATAACTACCAATTCCGTTATTTAAATAAATTCATAATGTGATATAAACAATGTGATATAGTAGTTTATACATACGATTCCTTTTTACATTAGATTCAAATTAAATATAAGTTAGGCATTTAGTGATAAATAATCATGCTTTTAACATAAAAGAGTAAATATGTTTAGAGCAGTGTTATTAATTTTCATTGTCCATTATTCTTACTATTTCCATGTATCATTTATGATCATATTTGTTTGACTTTCACCTGAAAAGTCACCAAACTTTTAATTTAGTACATCTACAAGTTAGTGAGACCTCAAACAGAGATTTAGTGGTATTTGCAATATCTTAGTTCTGCAGAAACATATTTTAAGAAAGAATGACACATCAACTACTGTTAATGTGTTTAGTTTATACAGCAGTTTATAGAAATGTAGAACCTATATTATTTAATGAGATGAATTGGCATCCAGGATAGGTAAGTTTTGAGATACTTGTAATTATTATAAAATTATATCCGTATATATTAGTGATGTTATGAGTATAGATTTTACATTCTCGTAAAAACAAACACACTAGTCATATATTTGGACCAGTATTTGTGAATGTGTCTAGCATCGTTTGTCTATGTAGAAAAATTGCATGTACCTAGTGTAATTTACTTTAATTGTGAGTAAGCCATCTGTGTAATATGGCGAAGGCCACCATTGTACATTTGTTTGTTTGTTAACCACAATAGTTCTTGATTAGGACAAGAAAATTAAACAATAGGGTAATAATAATGCCAAGTCTCCGGTGGTTGAAAATTTATTAAGCAAAATTATTGTAAGACTTATTGTTTCTTTTCTCAGAATGTTTTGGCTTTGTGAGACTTATAACGCACCTATGTAGAACGGACATTGATGCTTACTAAACGATATTCGTATGTTGTTATTGTAAAAAGTTGATAACTTCTAATTTTAATTAAGGTGAACAATTTGTACTAGTTTTTTCTTTCAAAAAATTGTTGTATGAATAAGGTACACTTTAGCAAAAATATTGTATTGATAATAAAAAAAAATTTATTCTATTTTTATTTTAATAAAGTCAATGTGAAAATTAAGTTGCAATCACCTTCGCATTATTTTGGAAATATGAAGTTACTAATAGTTCAAAATTGAATTAATTCATAGATTTGGCATATTTTTAATGAATATTAAAAAATGCAAATATTTATTCCATTACTAGTATATGTATATAAATATTATAGATATAAAAAGTAATTTTGTTACTCACTAAAGCACTGTGGAATGAATTACATGAGGTAATTTTCCATGCATGGCGTAGCCTCGATACCAATTCATCAAAATAAGTTAGTGCCTCTAATCTTGGTTTGATTTTTGTATACCGAGGAAATGTTGGTGGTAATAATCTTTGGTTCACCATAGGTTCAAATCCCATTGGGTTTGGTGCATCCGCTGGAAAATAAAATCAAATAATCTAAACATATAATAAAATTGTTACAGAGTAAATTCTGGACATGGAAAATATTTTAAAAAGGTTGATTGATGTAGCATATGAAATCATAATAGAAGTTATATTTAGAAGTTAGCGTGTTTATCTGTTTGTTAAATTTTTTTGTAAAATTGCTGTTCAAGCGTACCATCGAGAAAGTCATTCGATCGACGCTATTTACCAGAAAGAGAAACAGCTATTTTACTAATGTATATCATCAACTCGCAATTGACCGCAAAGATCAAAACCAATATGTAGTATTAGTAAATATTCTTTACCTGCTCGCACATATAGCTCGTACATGCACACACAAATGAATACAGATAGGCGAGTATGTATGTAATAGTGTAGGCAATTAAATCTGTTCGCTCGTATGGAGTGTTGGGGGGTGTTACAAAGAACTTATTTACAGGGCATTGTAGGGAGGAGGGGCAATTCCAGTAATAGAATAGCAATAGAACTCACAGTATAACATGATTAATATTTTCTTTCTACTATTATTAATTCAATTATACCCTTGTAGACTCAAATATGCTTTATTTATCAATTATAACAACGATATGCAGACTTATCACTGAGTCACAAGAGATTGAAATGAGTTTGATCTAGAATATTTTTTAGAGAATCAATATTGCAATACTATCAACACAATTTTGATGACACAGGTAGATAAATGTATTGTTACAGAATAAATTTGCATAATTTTGGGACACTCAGATTAGGTAAATCTATTTGAATGCAATGTCTGCATGGTCACTTACATTTATGACGAATAAAGCCTCAAGACTTGGTGCCTAGGAATCTGTACAATGAGAGGAAGAGGAGTTTTTTTATAAGTTTAGTAAAGGTACAAGGAGTAACTTACAATTTTCAGCTGGCTGAGTTCCTCTACCAACGGTTTTGATGACAACTTTTATCATTTCAGAGCAACCGTTCAACAATGCTACACAATCTGTACCTGACTGTTGGTCTCTTTTTGTTATAAGCAAAAGAGCTTGATAAAACATCCTAGTGAAGCGAATTCTAGCTCCTAATGCAGTCCATAATTCTGCCTGGAAAAGAAAAGTATAGACAAGGTGTTATTTTTGCGAATAAAAAATTAATTTCATAAAACGCAGTTATGAATAATATTTTACAAAAACGGAAATAACCACAGCTGTTAAAGAATATGATTCAATCAGATATTTTGAAGATAATGAGACAATGTGTTAATAGCAAATGTTTTGCATCGATTGTTAAAAGTAATAAAAATTGTGCTACCATTATATGGGGAGCAAGGGGAGAACGGCACATAACACCTTAGCCGGCCCAACTGTCAACCTCACCTGCACGTGCCAGATGGCAACAGCAACCAATTGGTCGCTGTGGTGCTCCCTGCCAGATAACAGACGAGGAAATGGCGACCCAGCAGTGGCGGTATAACCATAAACCTTGCCAGGTAACAGGTGGAAGAGGCTACCAACAGCCTTGGGAATTAAATACCCCCAAAAAAGAGTGGCAATAGCGCCTTGGGATAGTGCTATGAGTGACTGCCCAACTCGTAAAAATATATGAAATGTCTGAAAATAGTGAATGTGCTTTGTCATGCGACCCGGCTAACCCCCGGCGCTCTCCGGTACCCGGACTGGAGAGTGTGAAATCTGCTACAGAAGACTGTCCAGGAGCGAGTAACCAGGCTTCTGTTGCAGTGAATGCTACTGGAAAAAAGAAATTTATTCAACAATCATTTCATCCTGCCTTGTTTACTACAAGACCGAGAAGCAACTCAATGGGAAGTAAGCAAAACGATCCCACGTCAACTGTTCCTCTCGAAGCAAGTCACTTCACGCCATACCAAGCATGTGGAAACAACAACCAGGTACCCAGACTGGCAAAGCGTGCCCATAACAAGCAGTGCCAAACGTAAGAAAATATTCGATAGCCCACCTACAATACCCATCGCAAACAGATATGGAGACCTTCCTATAGACTTAACTGAAAGTGATGATATTGTGGATCGCAAGAAGCCATCTAAACTTCCTCCAATAATCCTTTATGGAGTTAAAGATGTGAACAAACTTACTGAGCTGTTGAGAACCGTTGCCGAGCAAAACGACTTCACTTACAAGGTGGTGAATAAAAGCAAGATAAGAGTTAGTAGTGCTACAATTGAAACATACAAAAAGCTAATGCCATTGAAATGGGAGCATCATCTAATTGGCCACACATTTAACCGAAAAGAAGACAGATATTATCGAATTGTAATTAGAAACTTGCACCACTCAACACCACTTACTGCAATAAAAGAGGAAATTTAATTGACTGGTAACACTGTTATTGGAGAAATCATAAATTCAAAATATGGCCCAGACAAAATGCCAACCTCGACCTTCTTTGTTAACCTGATGCCAGGCCCAAAAAATAAGGCTTCTAAAGAGATTAAATATATTTACCACCAATCTGTTGTCATAGAAGACCCTAGAAGGAAAAGGTCCATCGTGCAATGCCAAAGATGTCAGCAATATAGACATACGAAGAACTATTGCATGAGACCCTACAGATGTGTGAAATACGCTCAGTCTCACAAAACATAAGAGTGTCCCACGGTGAATCGGAATACCCCCGCAATGTGCGCATTGTGCAAGGGACCACATCCAGCCAATTATAAAGGTTGTGAAGTCTACCGGGAATTTTAGCCCGGAGAACATCAAGACCCTGGCAGACTTCAAATGAAAAACCAAAAGGCAAATGTTATAACACCCGTCCCAACCTACCAATCTGGCGGAGAAAACATTAACAATCAACTATATAGTGAAAAACTCAAAACCAAAAAAATTCAACCAGATCAAAACTCTGATAACCAACAGGCCCATTCATTCAGTAGTACTGTAGAAAAAATACTCTTAAAACAATCGGAGAAATTTGACTTACTCTCACAACAAATTAGCACGATGCTAGATCTCCTAATAACCCTGATCAACAAGATGGCAAAATGAATGCCTTAAGGTTGGCAACATGGAACATAAATGGTCTTGCGCCAAATAAAGACGACGTGCAAATATTAATAAAGGAACATGGTTTGGATGCTGTTCTTATCTCGGAAACACATTGTACCAGCTCTAGCCACATCATACTTGATGGTTACAACACTTATCTAACAAACCTTCCAGATGGCACAGCTCATGGGGGAACGGCTATAATTATCTGCAAGTCCATAAAACATCATTAATGCCCGAATATAAGACGGATCACCTGCAAGCTACAACAATTGCTGTTACGGACAAATGTGGATATTTCACCATATCTTCTGTTTACTGCCCACCGAAACACAGAATAGACCAGCGTATGTTTAACAATTTTTTCTCCACTCTTGGCCATCGATTTATTGCAGGTGGAGACTGGAACGCCAAGCACCGCCACTGGGGATCCAGGTTGATAACAACTAGGGGTCGGCAACTAAAGTGCAGCATTGATAGCAACTATCTTCATGCAATGTCAGCTTCCGAATCAACTTATTGGCCTACAGATCCAAATAAAGTGCCTGACCTCCTGGACTTTTTTGTCATGGGTGGGCTCTCAAGGCATTATTTCAAGGCTGAATCCTGTCTTGATAGCTCCTCTGATTATACCCCAGTCATCCTGACAGCCAGCACCACGTTGATCGAATATGACGCACCATACACACTTAGCAACAAACGGACGGATGGCACGCATTCCGTGAGTACATAGAGGCAAATATCCAACTAAAGATGGCACTCAAATCACCAGACGATATTAAAGAAGCAGCCAAACATATAACATCTATTATTCAAGAAGCCTGCTGGAAATGTACACCAGAACTGAAGTGCTATAATGTCCCTGCAAATCAACCTATGGAAATCAGGCAACAAGTCCTCGAGAAACGTCGTCTAAGAAGAATCTGGCATCAATCAAGGCATCCAATGGATAAAACCGCTCTAAACAAAGCCATTGCAAACCTCAAGAGAGCAATATCAGATCTCCATGAAAACACCTTACAGTCTAAGCTAGAATCACTCTCAGCCACAGCAACCTCGAACTACTCACTTTGGAAATTCACGAAAACGTTGGACCAACCCCAATTACCAAAACCACCTATTAAAACATCTGAAAATGGCTGGGCAAGAACAAATCAGGATAATGCAAATGTATTCGCGAAACACCTCGCTACAGTATTTACTCCTAACGATACTAGTGACGTTGCTTTCGACAGAAGCGTTGACAACGCCCTCAACCAAACTCTACAATTGGACCTACCGCCAAAACCAGTTACAACCCGGGAGGTGTGGGGAGTAATTAAGACCCTAAAGAATAGGAAAGCGCCGGGTTTTGATCTGATAACCAATGAAGTACTGAAAGAACTACCAAAAAAGCAGTAACTTATTTGACGACACTATGTAATGGCATCCTGCGTGCACAATATTTCCCACGCTTGTGGAAAATCTCGCAAATCATAATGATCCACAAGCTGGGCAAACCTGCCCATGAAATTGCCTCCTACTGGCCGATTAGCCTGTTACCTACCCTCTCAAAACTATTCGAGAAAATATTGCTGAGCCGACTGCTACCTATACTTGCTAGTAACAACATAATACCCAATCACCAGTTCGGCTTTAGACTTCAACATTCCACAGTGGAACAGGTCCATCGAGTCTGTGAGGTAATCAGGGACACGTTTGAAAGAAATGAATACTGTTCCTCTGCATTTCTTGATATCCAGCAAGCATTCGACAAAGTCTGGCACAGTGGGTTGCTCTATAAAATCAAATGCAACATTCCTCACAGCTACTACCTACTGCTGGCTTCGTACCTATCGGATAGACTTTTTCAAGTTAGAGAGGGTAGTGCTACATCGCCATTCTATGATATTAGAGCGGGTGTCCCCCAAGGTTCTATTCTTGGTCCCATATTGTACACCATGTATACTGCAGACCTGCCAGAAGTACCAGGAGTTACAACTGCCACCTATGCAGACGATACAGCCATCCTGGCCCGAAACAAAGATTCTGTTGCTGCATCAGATACACTTCAAAGGTGTCTTAACGAAATCAATGTCTGGTTGGGCAAGTGGAAAATACAAGCCAGCGCCAACAAATCGGCTCACATAACATTCACCTTAAGACGTGGTGACTGTCCACCAGTTACTCTTGGGAATAATACCTTAACGCATAACAACAGCGTATGATATCTTGGAATTCACCTAGATCGCCGACTTACCTGGAAGAGACACATAAAATGTAAAAGAGATGCGCTCAACATACCCCATAAAAGCCTGTACTGGTTAAAGGGAAAAAACTCTAAACTCTCTGTAGATAATAAACTTTTGATCTATAAAAACATACTGAGACCAGGCTGGATGTGTGGTGTTCAACTGTGGGGAAACGCTTGCGACTCCAACATAAATATATTACAGCAACTACAGAATGTTATCCTTAGATCAATAGCAAGTGCACCATGGTTTGTCACAAATACCGAGATACATGAGAACCTGCATATTAACACAGTAAAAGAGGAGATCCAGTACAATACTGAAACCTACAAAAAGAGGCTAGCAAATCATCCTAATGTTCTAGCAGCCCAGTTGATAAGAACCAGGCGTGACACCCGTCTGAAACGGCGTGTGATCCTGGGACCAATATAGACCAGATCTAGCCAATCACGATGAGGAGCTGTCTCCGCTGGGTGACACACTCGACATGACACAGTGCATTTATCAAATTTGCTCATAGTCTACGACTGATTGCAGATGAACCCAGAAAAGAAAAAAAAAAAAACCATTATATTTTTCATATATAACGAATATTTCCTTTATTAACCAGATTTTTTTCATATATTCTCAACCAGTATTACATTTTTCTCACCTGAAACAGTCATAAAGAAACCCAATGTCACGTGTCATTTTAATTTACAAAAACAATCAATTTCGTCTTCTAATTTTAATTTTTTTATTTTGTTTTCGAAGTTAGCTCTGAGTCATCTTCCCATTCAAAAATACCTTTGTTAAGGTTATACCTTTAAGCACGAAGTAATGTTGCTATCAGCTATTATAATTGTGTATATTGTTACTACAATGTAATGACTGATAATTGAAATAATTTTTTTAAAGAAATTATAATTAGAATTAATACTAGAATTAATTACCTGCTGCACATCTGTCTTAGCCTTTTTATTAAGTTCATCTTCTTGCTCTCGTAGTGAAGAAATACATTTTTGTTCCGTAACTTCTAAACTTACATCATAACTACTACTTGATTGTGGGTTTGAGCCTAATCTGTATCCATATGCCATTGGCTGGAAATCTTCTTCCTCAAACACTTGAGCTCTATTAACAAATAGCAAATATTCTGTGAATATATACATGAGATTCTTTAGCTGTTTTAATTTATGTAAATATTTTGTAGTATTCATTCCATTATATGACCTGTTAAAAGTTGTGTATAAGTTAAGACGATAAAAGTAAACAAAACTAAATCATTCCATTTCCTTTTCAATACACAACAAAAAAACCTGCCCATAGTAATGTTAAGTAGTATCCAGGTCCCCAGTCAGATCATGTGAAACATCTAGGTGTTCATATTAATAGAAGCTTTAACAAAAAAAGCAACTATAGTTACAATTTTGCAATATAAACTGGATCCTTGAGAATAAATTAAACTTTGAATCTGTTAAATACAAAACAATTCACTAGTCAATTTAAAGGACTAACAACTTGGGGTATTCAAACATAGAAAATAAATAATTAAAAATACTTAAAGTTATTACTAATGCTCACCAACATGCACTAATCAGATAATGCATCCTAACATAAAATTAATTAACAACTGCTAATGATTAAATTATCACGATTGTGTGGACATACAGAATTTCAAAATATCAATTCCCCCAAAATAAATCAACAAGTCAAAACAATTACCTAGTTTACTAGTAATACAATAAACAGTATTAAAATGCTGGACCTTGTTACAATTATTTAACTTCTTCACTTTTTAAGTGTTAATCACTGAGGAATTAGTGTTCCTAGTATATTTCTTACAATCAAATAAATCAAGCACATTGATAATCTGGCCATAAGATGTAAATTAGGTACAACTTACTTGTTCACACAATCCCTTATGCAATCCAAGAGTTTATAAACAGCTATGCAGTAAGCTTTCAAAGTTTTATTTTCAATAGACTGAGGCTGATGTAAATATAAATTGGTAAAGACTGTTTGCGCTAATGAGTGTCCTTCAAGCCACGATACAATGCAGGCCATTGTTGCATCAATAATACCAATAATCTCAGACGGTTCTAGGTCATTCAATTTCAATTTGTTGGACTGAAAAAGGGATTAACTGCATTGAACATAGCTTAGATATTTACATTCTATATATTATTATACCCTATAAGCTATCATACTTAGTTTACCTAAGTGTCTGTTAGTTCTCTTCACCACCAAAATGACAATAGAATGTAAAAACAGTTTGACTAGTAATAGTGTCAATATCAGTGGATTATTGCATATACAAGTAAATCCTGAATTGAAATCAGCTTATTTAATTCTAAAATTAGTTTATTAAACTGTTTAATCATAACATGTTCAACATATATATTCAAAAGCCAAAATACAAAATTATTTTTCCACAATATGTAAAGAAACTAAAGAAACTACAGGTAATATTAACGATTACAAACTTAAAAATTATTACATAATTGATATACAGCATCGTGCAAATACATTTGAACATCTTTTATTTTTGAATTCATATTAGATTGATTTCGTTTCAAATTTCAATTCTATATTTGATTATAACAAGCTTTTAAAAATTAATAACCACTTAGGGAAAGACACCTTATTGTTTAAAAAAAATTATAATATTACTCTCTGTAGCAACGTAAACTAAGCACTATTCGAATAAGAGCATACATACTTGAACAGCTTGTTGAAAAGTCAAAGGCTTTGCATTTCCACGATTACACAGCATTCCAGCGTCCATCTTTGGATCCATCATTTCAATTGCCGACATAGCTTCAAACAAGCCAAATAATTCATCGTGCAGTAATTCGCCGAGTTGTAAATCTGAAATTTGATGTTGATATATATAGTCAAATTTTTATAACCCAACAATTTTGTATGAAAAATGTAAGGAAAGAGCTAAAATATAGGTGCAAAGTTGCTAAAATGGAGTTTTCAAGTATTTTAAAATAAATATAAATGTACAAAATGATTTGATAACGAATTTATTGTTTTACATTCAAAGGCTTTATATTCATAGAGCACAAAAGATGTAGTTTATTTAATCAAACCAAACTTAAATTCAGATAAATTTTGTTGCAGTCTTTTAATGCTAACTCATATTTACAGAATCAATACCATAATCGACAGATTATCAAACCTTGTATTGATTTAAAGAAATCCCCAGTGATGTCCACCCAATTATAGCTGCCATCAGTAGATGTTGACAAAGATTCCATCATTCTGAAATAAACATTCCTAGCTATTTATTTAATTTTGAAATTTGAAGGGTATTTCACAAAAGAGTGTTGAGTAATCAAAACCTATGAGTGTTATTAGTTCGCATTGGGCTGTCACTGTTGAATAAATGGAGTGTGTTTGAAACAATAAATTTATGTAATATTAGTCGAAGCTATTGTAACTTTGTCGACTTATGTGTATTCTTCAACAATCTTCAACATTCGCTTTGGAAAATTTTTCAAGAAATTGTTATAGTTTAATAAATTTATATATCATAGTTTTAAAGAAATTTTTAAATTTCGAAGTTAGATTATTACCAAGGTACCGATTTTATCTGTCGAAACTTCTGAAAAATGCGAAAATTGTATTGCGTAAATTTGTCTTTTGTCAAAACAAGTCATTTTAGAAAAACTTAAAATATTCACATTATGGAAGTACGAATGAGAAATAAAAAATGTATATTCTAACCCTTCACTGTCGCAGTATTCATTATTTTCTCCTTTGTCCATTTCGGTAAATTTATGATGCTTTTACAAACATTGATTGAAGATTTTGTTAAAATCTCAATCTACAAATGATATGATTTAAGCATATATTATAAAATGCGCAAAGTCGAACCACAGCGGAGCAAAATATCTAAAATCAACTTGACAGTTGACTTTTTTAATACTGATGTTGAAAACAAGCTAAAGAAATTATTTTGCTGGAAAAATTTACATTGTGCTTAATATCTTTTACGATGTACTTAATCGTATATTTATATAAATTATAGCAATTAGTTATATAACGTTTAGTAATATTAATTAAAATTACATAAATACATAAAACATGGTTTTATGGTTTTTGTCAATAAATACAAATTGAAAGAAAATTATATTTTTACGTATTCAATCAAAAAATCATATGCTAATTTAAGGTAATATTATTATCTATTATAAGTAATATTATTTAGGAAAGCGTTTTGGTCATAAAATAAAAAGATACATTACTGCTTTTTATTAAACCCACTTTTGGATCTAATCAATGGTAATGCTGACATGACCATAGCTCACGTAAAATCAAGGAAAAAATCGTGACCCAAAAAAGTAAAAAGACTATAACTTTACACAATAAATATTTAAAAAAAATTGTGGTTAGTTCAATTGTCTGAGTTAAAAATATTTACTTGGTTGTTGTTTTATGAAACATTTTTAGCGCTAGTAGCCGTCGTATTGATACAAAAGAAGAAAGCGTCGACTACAAATGAGAAACACTATAGAATTGGTTCGGTAGCAACAATGTTCACTCATTCAAATTATTAATATGGAAATGAGGCAACATATCGCTCAAAATCAAGCTACGCCTATTCCAAGCATTCGTTCCGCCCGTCCCTACGTTATGAATATGAAACATGAACGTCTTTCAAATGGGGTTTTGTACCCCCTTCGTCTGCCGATTGCTGTCAGTCGGGACAAAAGAAGAAGCCATCGTTTATCGGTATTAATTAGAGATTTAGCGAAATAACGCTGAAATATTTCAATTAGCCATGTTATCTGGCCAAAACAGAAAATGAAAACTCGAGAAACAAGAAAATGTAAAGAAATCGAAAAATGCCATCAATTTATCGTTTTGCTCTCTTAAGTGGCTTACTTATTTATTCCAAGTAGATATATTTGTATCACTTCAACCAAATTCTAAGGTGTCTCAATTATTATTAAATCTATTTCAATGCTTTTTTATTTAAATAATAGTGTATTGATTCGATAGCGCACTAAGATAAGTACCATAACCTATTTACTTATTTCAAAAGAAATTGGGGCACTAATAGTTAGTGTAGAACGATGTACCCTTAATAAAATTGCCATTTTAAAGACAAAAATTGTTGTTTTTTTAAATTTTTATGGGTTATCGACTGCTCTTATAAAAATAAATATAAAATAAAGAAGCCCGCAAAAATTACATACACCTAGTAAGTAAAGTTACTAATAGTATATAATTTTTAATAAGCCTAAATAAATTTTCTAGAAGAGTCTAAAATAATGTAAGGAATTAGACTTTCAATGACATTAAATTTTTTTTCTGGATGGCCAATACCCTTTCAGAGAAATATTTCCACCAAGGCTAATATCAGAATACATCAATCATAATAAAAATTATTTTTTAGGTTTTTCCTGTTACCGACAATATCGGACAGGAACTGCCGATGTTTTTGTTGAAAATTTAATTAATTATTCAGATATAGAGTTGTCCAATAATAATATACAATAAGGTAATGCAGTTCACCATGTTTTTTCCTTTCCTTGCTTCCGAACGAGAGTGGTCAAATATGGTAGTTTCTTACGAACACCACGCAATGTATATGTTCATGTTATACCGATAGAATCATTTATCAGTAAATTGTTAGACGAAACAAAAGTACTTGAAATTATATAATTATAGTTGAAGATTATATTATATCAATATACATTTGAAAAATTGAAACAAATACATATAATATATACCCAGAGATATGCAAAATAGTTTATTAAAAGTATTTAAACATAAAATGAAAAATACGTATTTTCAAAATACCTTTATTCAAATAAAATGCCTTTTAGATAGTGAATTTTTTCAAGTCATTTACTTCACTGATTTTAATACTAGTATTTATTTAAATAGTTCATCCTTCATGTTCCACCTATGTGGCTCATTATCATTCCTCCAAAGGAAAAGATTAGTTCAACAGGAGCAGAACTCAGTAAAAAAGTATTATATTTAAGAAAAATTTTTTTACTGTTGGAAATCTATTTATGGAATCTAAAACTATTGTCGTCATCTTTTAAATATTGTAGCGTTTCCAGATCTATTGTAGTATTAGCATTATCACTGATTACAGAAGAATCAGAGTCCTCAACAAACATGTAATAAGATTCAATATTCTCATTTTTTATCAAAATGTTGCGAACTCTTTCAATCTTCCTGTACTTTTTTATCTTCTGCACTTCTGAAATAAACAGTTTTAACGTATTCTTTGCTAGTTTTCGGCACTAATTTCTTTTCATTTAAAAAAGAATAAGATATGGTTTCTAATACCGTATCCTTTGCTTTTGGTTCCTCTAATTTATGGAATCTCTCAAAACGCCTATTAAGACTTTCTTTAATAACTTCAATCACCACACCACAGTATGTAAGGTTGTCCATTTGCAAACTGCTTAGCATTCTCTCTAGTTCTGGTAGAAGACATCCATAGCAGCTATTTTTATCCCTTTCTAAACCTCTGATGCCCTCAGCAATAGGTTTTTAACTTAATAAGAAATTGGATTGGATTAAATTTCAATTTCAAAATAGGGGATTTTGAAGCTGATTTTAAATAGGTTTTACAAGCTTTAAGAGACCTTGAACACAGATTCCAAACTGCTTGACATTTTGACATGGCTGCATCACAATTTTTTTTATATGAATTACTTCGAGATCTCGCCTTATTCAGATCCCTCGAAGCTATTAAATACAATGTGTGTGGAGCATCTTTCATGATTACTCAGTTGCAACTATTCAAAGTCTTCAGATGAATCCGAGCCTTATTCAGATCCCTCGAAGCTATTAAATACAATGTGTGTGGAGCATCTTTCATGATTACCCAGTTGCAACTATTCAAAGTCTTCAGATGACTCCGGAAATTCTCTTAGTGTTAACACGTAATCATCATCATTATAAGGCACAACAACAATTTTGAATATGAACTGATCTCTTTTACTTATTCCTTTATTCAAATTTCTTCCATATATTTTAAAAGCTTCCATTATCAAAATTCCATGAACAAAAAAACGGGAAATTCACATTTTCGCTAAACCAGACTGATACCATGTTTCATTTTTAATCCTTAATAAAAACGTAATACTAGTAAATTAAAAAAAAAAAACAATACATAAATGACACAAAATAAGAAGGATGCAATATTCTATTCAACTAACAAACAAATTATTAAATACAATCATTGTTATTTTAGGTTAGATTGCTAGAAATATTATAATGTTAATCGAGTAAAAAAAAACAACTTAATAATAAAGTTTTACTTACATTTTATTTATTTAGATTCAGCCAATGGAGAAAAGTGAACAAAATCATAGCAAAATAATTAAGACAGTTATATCAAATATCGTCCGTCATTGAAGACAATTGACGACTGACGTGTTTGACAGTTCGATATGCAAATGTTTCTTTGTTGATTGGTATGAATCTTTGACTAAGGAAACTAAAGAATATTGCCATTGTTTACTGTATAACGTCATTATAAATTCATTACACAAATATATTCCTTAATAGTAATAATAAAATAATTGTTGTCCCTTTTTTTCCTGAAGTGAAGTGTTTTTCACTATGACAAAAAGAACTAAATAATTTTCGTTAGTACAAAAGTAGTAACATTTTGAAAAGTAATATCCTAAATTCCTCCTTGCAGCCAATTTTGAGGTTTTAGTTTCTGCTATAACGAACGCTATATAATCAAAGATAAAGTTTCTGCTATTGTCTACGGTTTTATCTGTGTCAGAGACGTCAAGTTGCATGTTATTGTAGAATAAATTTAAGGAAAAAACATTTGTTTTAAATATATTTTAACTAATGTTTCAGTACTACAAGTGTCGACAAATTATGTGTAAAAATGCCTAAATGTTGTGCTAAAGGTTGTGGTTCCAAATACAAACAAAAATCGGTCTAATACTTCACTTCATAGGTTAGTAACTAAAATATTAATTTCCTTGTTAAGCGAATTTTGGCTAAAGTCGAAGACAAATTAATTTAAATTAAATTAAATGTTTGTTATTATTACTTTTGTTGAGGAATTTGTCCAAATTTCAATTTGCCAATTTAATAACGATTAGTTTACGTTTTGCATAATGATGTTCTTCATCATTTTAAATATCGATACATTATTTAACTTGCATGGGACAACCAATCACCGTAAAAAAATTTGCAAAAAATTTGGTCGTCCACATGAACTTTATGCTTAGCTGGAGATTTCCTAAAAACATATCTCTAAAGAGAGAGTGGCTGGATTTCATTAGTCAAGAAAATTTTAATCCTGGAGTAAAAGAAATTTGTTTGTTCTTTGCATTTTGAAGACTTCATGAAAATTCAGTACCAACATGCATTGCTTTGGTATGTATTTCAAATATAATAATTTTATCAGTGATTTTGCTATTTAATATGGTTAATACTTAATTGTAATGTTGTCGTCACATTTTATTATAACTATAGGTACGTCTTAAGCAAACGTGGCCTATCCTATCTATGACAATAGATATTAATCAGTGACGGCCTTTGGAATTGATAATTACCTACTTTGTGATTAATATAAATAGCTCAATAGTAAATTAAACTTTAAATTAACATTTATCTTCTTAACCGAGTCAGCTCCCCTGCTTAAACTCCTCCACTTTATCCAACCATGTGCATCCTCTATATGTTATACATGCATTCATATCTGTATCTCTCGATGACATTGAACTTTATTATTAAAATGTATATATGGCTAATATACATTGTGATTTTCTTATTTCTTAACTTTTTAAACCTATGTAGTATTTTTGTTTATTTTGTATGTTATTATTTATGTTATTGAATTAATTATCTTTATTAATGTTTTTAGCCTAAAATAGTAACTTGGTCTGCACGGGAACAAAATGTGGATTGTTCTGCATCTATCTCTAAAGGCTCTTCAATGAAACTTTAGCCGGAAATTGTATCTTTATCAGTATTTGATTTTTATTTACCTGAATAACTTTCATTTTACCTATAATATGGAAACAAATAATTAGAGCTGCCAACGTCGAGAAAAACCTGTCAGCTTTTGAGTCAATTTACAGCTGTCTTAAAAGAGAGCTACAGTGTCATATATTACTATAAGTTTCGTTATACATTTTATGGTTATAAATATATAATGAGAACTATTTAAAGTTTAGGGTAGTTTTGTACTTTATTACTAGGATCATTATTTAACAATAATAACATTTGAAAATGTTATCATTGTTTTTTCGATGTTAGCAGCTTAGTGTATTTCGTCTGTGTTAGAGTGAAATAATTTTAATATTTTTTGTATTTTATTTTCAGGCTAAATTAGAAGCTAAATCAATTGGGAAATTAACAAAGAAATACAAGATTAAATGCAAAATGTCGATGACAATCTAAGAAGATAGGCGATATCACTTACATAATTCAGGATTTAAGGAATCAGAAATTGATTAATGCTGAATCTTCTTTATAAAAAAAAAATATATATATATATATATATATATATATATAAAAATATATATATGAATTTAAGGTTCAAATATAATGGGAAAAAATTAACTAAAAAACGTAATTTAGAAACTATTTGAATAAAATGGTTTCATTTAGGAATGATTAAAAATTATAAAAAAAATAAAATTTCTACATTTTATGTCACTCATATCGTCCATATCATTTACACGTAATTTTTCAGGTTCAATAAGATGAAAAATGGTATCATAGTAGTAAGGATTGACAGATCATAACATTCTGCTGATGACATCTGACGATAATGTCAGGTAATCTCTGCATTTGTTGTATGTAAACCTTAAGGATATAGTATCGAAAAATTTTTTACAATTTTTGTCGTGTACAGTATTACTATATAAGCGGTATTGTTTTGTGGGTGGAGTCACACCATTTTAGGTTCTTTTTTTGGCACATTATCCATTGGTGAGGAAAAAACATGCTTGTGAAAGGACATGCCTTTAGTTTCCATAGCCAAAGGTGTTAAAGGTGACACTAAGAATAGGTGCGTTCATAAACAAATAAATTTTCATTGAAATGAAATGTTTTAAAAGTATGAAGTACCTATGGAATAAAAAAAATTTAAGAAAACCATTTTCCATTTTGTATATACAAAATATGTATATTAAAGCGTTTCAAATAAAATTTAAAATGGTTTGGAAAAAAGTATTTCAAATAAATCATATCTCTGTATATACCGTAATTATATTTTATTAATAAGTTAAATAATAACGAATATTGTTAGCAAAGATATAAATAATACAAATAGGTTCTGCCTATAGTTAACCATACAAGAAACATTCAAATGGGAACCAAGCGAAATGCCATTAAAGTTGTGACGGTAATTAAATAAATACTCCGTTAGAGTAATGTTATTTTTTGTGTGAAATTTCCATGGCATGTTAAATGTGTAAACCTTTTATTCAATAAAATGAGTTTTTCTTCTTTAATCACTTGCTGACGACTGGCAGAGAAATGCAATCTCATTAACTATTTTCTTCCACAGTTGACGGTTTTTGGTAGCAGGTTTGACTTCTTCCGGAGTCAAACGTTGGTTTTAGAGATCTTCGTCAATGTGACTAATCCATGTCTTCTAAGATGCTGTGCATTGAACTTTCCCAGTGGATAGTCTTTCCTTCCAGAGAAGTTTGAGTGGTAAACTATCCGGTTTCATTCGACAAACGTGACCAAACTTCTCCGAAAGTTTGTTTCCGGTTCGAACACTGCTTGTTGAACCAAAGTAAGTTACCTGGATAAGGGGAACAAGTTTCAGAGGCAGCCATTTAGCTTCCAGGACTTTCCATAAAGTTGGCCAATGAACGCAAAACGAACTCTGTTTTAAAGTCGATAAAGACGACAACAGTCCATTTCCCACATCACAATCCTTCCCTCAATGAATTAATAATCCCTCAATTCAGTCCAAAAACCAGATAACTTTTCACAACTGGTCTGTTCTCGATGCTTTAGTAAGTACGATTAGACATTATTTATTAAAAATTTCCCAACGAATGAGAGAAGATTAATGCTGCGGTAGTTGTTGCATTCGCGGTTGTAACATTTCTTGAATAAGTCGAAGAGATTTGCTCTGCTCTCCAGATGTTGCTGATGAGTGAGTAAAGTCATCATTGCAAGACTCCTTCACTGGCTTCTATGGCCACGATGGGAATTTGATTGACCCCAGGCGTTTTCCTATTTTTGAGTGATGTTATCGCCCATTTGACTTCTTCCAAAATTGAAAATTATTTATAATGCCTAAATATGGTGTACTTATTCTCATGTTTACTAAAGTTAATAATACACAACTGAATGGTTTGCTGTAATGAGCAAAATCTCATATTTATACGTAAATAAATTGGTTTAGTATATTTTGAAGGTATGCCAATATTTTGTTATTTATTTTTTTTTTAAAAATCCAGAGATGCTAGTCAAAGTTGTTCATCTTTCATTTATATTATGTTAATATTAGGTTTTACTTTAGGACAACTCTGGAATCAGAAAAACTAGAGTGAGAACAACTCTGGAATTGAAAACTGGAATCAGAAAAAAAATGTCTGTGAACCAATATAATAAGTTATTTTCAAAATAATAAGTTATTTTAGGGCTTTAGGCAGCACACAATTCATTCTAAAAGGTTCTAGTTGACTGGAAGAGATTGCTTTCATAGCAATAAGTCTACCATATGTGTCAATTAGATACAATATAGTACATAAATAGTAATAGTAATAATAAAAGGGGTGTAATAGAAAATGAGGTGAAGTACATGAAGTTTTAAATAATTTTCGAATAGCGTTTACGTATTAGAGTTTATTTAAGTTTAAGTTTCATAAATTTTCTACTCAAAGCAAAAATGACAAATTTTGTTAATTACTTTTCAGAATTCTTCATTATCCACGGCAGACGATGATTAATTTTAACTAGGGTCAGTTAGGAGGTGATCAGAAGGTTCATATGATTGTAACTTAAGGATTTGAATAAGCAACAACTAACAATAAATCAAAAAATTATTTTGGGCACAACATATTATACCAAATCGGAAAGCTTTCAGAAGACATTGTCCTTGATCCCTATCAAACACAGCAGCATCACTTAAATTATAATGGTTTTTCCACATTAACCCAAAAGAGTACATTAAAATAACCCAATTATCTTATTTCTCACCATCATTACATCAGTTTTGATTACCTTTACATTTGACCAACTCCACAGATCGATTTTATTTGTCTCATCCATTGTAGTTGCGTCAAATTTGATCATCTTATCCATCACTATCACTGCAGCGCAATATACAATGATATCACCGTGGCAGTAGTACTATCTACAATCACCTCGGGGATCTCATCACAGCACCAGGACAACATTCAGCCATCAGAACAATTATCAACTCAACTTTTCCCAGGGTCAACCTTAGACATTCATAGAACCTTGCGTCATAATCCAAGGATTAGAAAATAGCGAGTTTTTTATAATAGCGATCAATTTCCAAAAAATAGCAACAAATTTCCAAATTCTTCTTTTTAAAACACACACTGCCCCATGTAGAAAAAAAAAGGGATAAAACGATAGTTTTTTATTGAAAAAGGCAAAATTTTGATATTGCTTATTTTAACAATATTTGCATATTAGTCATTTCACAAGGTCCGTACTTTTTCCTACAATTTTTTTTGGCTGGATTGTAAGATTTTATATTACAAAAAACTGTTAAAAAAGTAACATTATTAAATTTTGTCAGTTACATAAATTGATACATAATATGGTAATTTTTTTTTAAACATTTTATCCATTCACTATGGAATAAAATTAATAGATTTTTTGTACTTTGAAATATATAATACATACACAATCAGTACAACAAACTTCTTCTGTGGGTTCCCGAGTATAAAATAAAATGCTTAAAAAATCTTGCCAATTCATACCTCATCAGGTGAATTCATTTTTTCTCTTCAATTTTTTTAAGCCATTTTATGCTTATAATAATGCACTATTTAAATGTAATTAGCATTGAGAAAATGTTAAAGTTATAAATTATTTCTCTATAATATATTATAAATTGTTTAAAATATTTTTGCTATACCAATTAATTAACACCCAATTTATGCTACGGTTATATTATAGAAGTAATTTTATTACAGTAACTTTATTTATTTATTAATTATCACCTATGGGGAAAAAACAGGTACAAGTCATACAAAAGCAAGTTTTTCAAGTCCTAACATTCCCACATAAAAATAATATTCTACGTACATATATTCTCAGTCTTATATGAATATTCGTATATTACATTAAATATATAGAAATGTTATAATACATTATATTAAATTATAAAACACGTAATATTGGTAAACAAACAATAAATAATAGTAATAATTATCCTATCTATAATAATATGGATTTGAAAAAATAAGAAAATGTAGTGTCAATGCTTTCAAAGGACTAATGGTTGTATGGTATCCATTTAATTGACTGCTTGTATTGAAGTAATGAGATAGCGGATATGTGTATGATTGATATAATACAGATTCTGCAAAATACTATTCTATATAAGATATTATAATTAACACCATCTGGAGTTAATTAATAAAGTTTTGGTTACACTTCTGTAATTTTTTCATGTGAAATGCCATGTAAACAACCATAGTTATTCTTGATGCCTCAATATGGTGTAAATTATTGTATAAAAGCATTTTAATAACTCATAAAAACCATACAGGATTTAGTTTTTCTATATTCGAATCTCATTTTTACTCATAATATTGCTTTTTCACATTCAATGACATTTACTTACGTTGCATGCGTTTACTATTTTCTGTCTATAAAATACGATATTGATATTGACAATTTTGTAGCCAAACATTTTTATTTCTATCATTTTCAGGTGACATTTGCGTTTCCTGCACAGTCACTTATTTTGTTCTAATTGTGTCATCAAAGAAATTTTCATCAATTATTTATATCTTTTATTTATTGACAAATTTAATATACACGACACATATGGCAGATTCATCGCTAAAGGAGCAATATCTCTCAGCCAATCAAAACACCAATAGTACTGTGGTAGACTGTAAAAGATTGTGTAATTGACTAAAAGTAAAAAAAATTGTTTCTGCTTGTAAAAACTGCAGATATTTTTTATTTAACTAATTTAAACACTTGTAAATATACACACACACACACAATAAACTATAATTTTTCTGTTTATTAACCAAAAATACTGAATATAGTTGGCGTTAATTTTGTAGAAATTCATTGTAATTAAATTTTTCTCAATTAAATGAAACTACGTGATGAAGTATTATTTCTACTTTATTTAAATTCTTTACCGCAACTTAGGTTTCGTTGTATGACAACATCTTCAGCAATCTTTACAAATTACCCACTTAAAGATGTTGTAATACAACGAAACCTAGGTTGTGGTAAAGAATTTAAATAAAGTATAAATAATACTACATCACGTAGTTTCATTTAGTTGAGAAAAATATAATTAACCGAAAATACATTTGATATAACCAAATTTGTTTTCACTTTTTGTTCTTTATTAATAATGTCATTGTATAGTATCTAATTTTAGCAAAATATTTAAAATTTGTCTTAAAAATATCGAAGCGAAAGCAATCCCATTATTACTAATTTGAAGTTTTAACTAATAAAATTAAATAACATACACAACTAAATACTTTCTCCTGTAGACGGAATCTTATTTAATAAAATTATTACAATAATATTAATTTGCCAAACTAACTGAAATATCAGATGAAACCATTTCAAAAAAAAATTTCCACTACTATCATTTTCAAATTAATGCTGCTTACCTATTATATGAGCGCTATGAGGCTCATAAAAGAATTAATCCTCCCCCCACACTACATTTAAGTAATAAATTCCGGAAGCTCGTGTGATTTTCCACCCGACCTGAATCCATTGACATTTTTTTTATTTGTTCCATTTTTTGTTTTGAAAACCTGCTTATATCTTAGGGAGTGTTATTAAATTAACAATAAATAAAAAAAAACAAATTAAACTGCAAAAAATTTATTTTAAGGTAAGTTAGAAAAAAGAGCATTCAGGTGGTTTATTATCCGTTGTTGAGGGCTCTAGATTAATTACATAAGAAATATCCTTCAGAATCTAATGTCAACAATGTGTCGGCAAGCATGTTAGCAGTGGCTACAGTTTTAATTCGAAATGGTAAAACAAATCAATCAATAAATATTTACAACATTGTGTTTTACATTTCATATCTTGAGTTTAAGATAGATGATGTTTTTATGCCTTTGTTAGAGCGTTTCCAATTTTTTCTAATTCGAGAAATGGTATCTACCACCTATTTTATACTTTTCGCGTTGAATTGTAGGTAAAGGTGAAATGTTTAAAATTTGTTTTAATACAAAATTAGAGTAAAATTCATCCGATTAACTATGTCTACCATACTTTATGTTCCATAATTTTAATGTTGCACTATTATTGGTTAACTTTTGATTCATCCTTACAGCACTTAAAGAAAATGCAGTTGAAAAATTGTATTATTAAACGTTTAAATTCTAGAAGTTTCACCTAATTAATTTTTTATAATAGCAATTTTTTCTATGCCATGGAAAAGCGTACTAGCTATTGTTAATACCCACTTCCTATACTGGAGCTTGCTGGCTACACAAATTGCTTCATATAGAACTAAAACATGTCTAATTGCATATTTTTGCAATATAAATACTGTGAATATTAATTGTAGTGCTCAAAACCATATAGTAAGCATGCTGCATTAATAGCCTTTTCTTTTTCATTGAGCTTCCTCCAGAGTTGTTTGTTGTTCTTAAGGATATTTCTCCAGAGTGACTTGTTCAGTCTTCCAGTTTTTTATTACAAAAATGTATAAAGCCTTTCCAAAATAGTCAATTCATCCCATTTTCCTTTGTCTGGAACATGTTGGAGTGGCCACAAAGATTATATTGGTATTTCAGCCCCCATCAATATATGAATATAGTTTGTGCTAATGAATTGTTTTATTAACAGTCAGATTAATAAATTAATCTCTTCTATAAACTCAATTCTCTTATAATGGAATTATATTGAATTGGCAATGTGGAGGTATTAACATCTATAAGTGTTTTTTTCATTCAACCATCTCATCAACATCAACCTCTCTTGTCAACACTTTCGTCTTCATTTTCAGCTTATAATATCTAATTATATAATAGATTAGAATAGAATTTATTTCATCAAATAATTTCACCATTAGAATTACTTGAACTTAATATAACTTATTAAATTATCAAGCTCTCCTTAAATTCTGTCATCACTAATTCTTTTATGCGTTGTATTATATACAAAAAAAAATGTAATAATTATATTGCCTAAAAACTAACAACTAGTAACAAAAATATATATATAAATAGAAAAATAAATAACACAAGAAATTCACACTAACTGATAATTTGAATCTTGACCCGATACAGAAAGAGCATTTTAACCCAAAGATAAAAACAAAGGAGACAAAATATTGTTACCGTATCATTTAATTACTAACCTGACATCTTATTTTCTGATAAAATATTACCAGAAAATGAAATATACAAAGATAAAAACAAAGGAAATGAAATATAATCACTGTATCATTTAATCACTAATCTGACATATTTTGTGAGTTGGCCCAGGCATGGAAAGGAGGATGAGGTTCCCTACTTATTTCATTTATTGTAAACCGTAAATGTAACCGGTACTGTATGAAGTGCGATTAGATCTTTTACTTGAACGTATTTTCTAACATACTTAAAAATCTAAAAGAAAGGCTGCACATCCTTGGACTTCTTAGGGTTAATTTTATTCATATATGATTCTTACAAATATATTGCACATTTCATAAAGCATATGTGCAATTCATTGTACGACATGTAAAATGTTTCCAAGAAATATTCGCGCAGTGAGGTGCATCTTTCAGTATCGATGTGAGATCTTCGTAAGTTGTTCTTAGTAAGTTGTAAATTAATGTAAACAGCATCATGAAGACTTAATCCAATAGGAGTGGCATACGACATTACCGTTGAGTTTTCATTTTGTTTTGCCTTCTCAATATATGGAAATTGTCAAGAGCTGTATATGTTATTATAGTCACAATATTGATACTAGTTAATATAAAAATGATGTGGTATGGTGTAATAATTTATTTATTTAGCGCTTCTACAGTTTTTTTAAACTTATTGTTGATTATTAATAGCATTATTCATTAGTTTTTGGATAATGGCAAAAAAATTTTATTTTGTTTACTTAATACCTTAAAATAATATCAATTTTTGTATATTTTGTTATAAACTATATGCGTTTTAAAAACTAAATGTTGAATATTTAATCAGAGGATAATGAGAATAAATTAAGTTTGTGACATTAGTAATTAATATTAACAATTATTGTTTTTCCAATGAATTTATACATGAATAAATTAGTTAACGTCGTATTCCAAACAACAAAGTTTAATTTCAAAAGATCATTCTACACTAATTACACATTAATAAATTAGAATTTAAAAGTAACGTTATTAACAGTATAAACAGGATATTGGCACGGTAACATGTTTAAATTTCTTAATCCATAACAGGGTCATAACTATCTATGTCGACTTGTTCTGGCTCTGATGTTACCGGAGAATCTGATTCTTCCTCATCTCCTTGACCAGGTTTTACCAAAGTAATGCCATCTAGTCCCATTTTCATGCAATCAAAATGTAGAATCTGAAATGGATTTTACGGAATATTGAAATCGGGAATTACATAACTATAATGAAAAATTAAGGAACAAGATATAATGAAAATTTACAAGTTTAAGTAAACAATTAAATAGAGTGTCGAATAATTATTTTAATTCTGACGCAAAACACAGTTATATTTGTTTTTATATTGATGTAGAGCACCGTGTTGTTCAATTGGATATTTAGTTATATCCATTACTTACAAGCAGAAATGGTACATTTGCATTATGAGCATTCCATTGATTTTTAGGTGCATATAAATATTTAAGATTACAATTAATTTTTATTAATTTATTTACACATCTTTATATTATTTAAAACTGCAGATATATTGCCTTGCAGAAGTCTAAAAATTTAAAAATATGTAATATTGGAAAGTATTGATTTATAACCCTGTAATTATAGAATATCATCTTTGCTTATTGAACATGGATGAAATTGGGCAAAACAGTTGATAATAAACATACTGAGCTAGACATTTGCCCAGAATATCAAAAGGCTTTTGTTGGTCCAGACCTGTTAAATCCTCCTCTATAGCTGCCTGTATATATAGCTCTCCACTTGGTGGTTTAGTTAATCTTCTCGTAGGATTTACATGCACAGTAGTTGGACTATTTGGCATGAATAACTGGAAATCTCTATGACAAATTGTTAATGGTATGCGCACACAGTTCTCAATTATACTGGTACGCAGGACAGTCTGCACAAAATCATAATGAAGCACATTGATTCTCACCATTATGATGCTGATATTGAGCGTTCACAGTAGCAAACGTCCGCACAACTAATGTTAAGAGTGAGACAATGTGACAAAATAAATCGATAAAAACTTTGATAGGTTAGAGTTATATATGGTCTATTAAGTTTCCATACATTTATTTATCCAATTAACCTAATAACACACTGATATTCAGTGTCAATATCTAATTGTAAATTTCTGATGGGCAGGAATAAAATAAAAAATATTTGTAATAAACATTTGACGAGAATTAAGTATTATATGAAAGATCCTTAAATACTTGCAGTTAATATCACCGGAAACTTTAATTCCATTGGAGGTTTACTTTTATTATTTTTACAAACTGCAGAATAATGAATCTACCAATAAACTTGCAGAAGGTACACTTAAACGACCTCTCTGTTTCTGAACATAGGATTGTATACCATTTCTACTATTCGAAATGAAATCTTGTGGTAGAGATGCATGATGCAACTAAGAAATCGTCACACTTAATTTTCTTTCAGTTTGCTCGAATAATAAATTCTGCAATATATCTGACACATTGTTTAGATATCTCGTTCGCGTTAAGAGTCAGGTATCACCCAATATAAATGTAAAAATACATCGAATTCATTTTACAGCGATGGTGTTTCTATATATCCTAATGTTTTTATTTTACTTTTGAATAGCGACCCCTAGAGGCAGTTGTAACGTTATTCTTTTAATACAAATAAAAATAGTAACGAGGTAATTTTTTTACCTCATTTATGGGTATAAAATGGTGGGTAAAAAAATAATAGCAAATATCGAAAGCGTCAGTATGAAACAATTTGATATTGTTTATCAATGCAATGAATTGTGGTATTATAGATCTAACCAAAGAAAAAATTTGGGCATTCCTAATTAAAAGTCAAATTTAGTTAGTAATACTAGTATAATACAGGTTAATGTATGTGCACCAATATCATACATAAAGTGTAGTCTATTTAGAATTGTGTCATACATGACTCAACTAGGTAGTTGTAGTAACAATTGTATGAATGTGCTTAGCCTTATAATTTCATCATGTCCATCCACCTATCATATTGTTTTATTTTCGACAATTTTATACCTAGATGCATAAAATTTTCAAACAGGTTCTTCATATATAGATCTCAATAACATGTAAAGTGTTTTGTTCATGCTACAGAGTGGAGTACAATTGGATGACTCTTTTAAAATGATACTAAAGTTCTATTTACAATTTTTAAGTTTTCTTGCGAAATATTAAGCTTCAAAATGATTTGCAATGTGTTTCCTCTTCTAATAATAAGTACTTTACATGCCTACTATAATTTCTGGAATTTCTCAAAAAATGCTCTTCAAGTACTACTCCTTCAGTGTTCTTACCAAAACAGGGGCGCTGTCTATACGAGTCTCAATATCCATGCACATTCGTATACCAGAGCCTACAAAGGCGATGTCAAAAATTCTGATGCAGAAATCAACAGGTATGGGCACCATCAGTGGGATTGGAATACATAGTGGAGGAGGATTTTTAACTGAAACAATAATAATGTAAAACAATGTTTGTGAAGAAAATTAAAATGGGTTTAGACAAAAAAAATTAAAATAATCGTTGAATATTTTGTTTTCCTTTTAATATTACGGGAGAATTTTCACTATATTTTTAATCTCCAGGTTAAGTTTAAAATAGTAAAAATGATATTTTTTGAAGTGAAATTAATATTGACATATATTTTTCTTTTTGGCATTATATAATTTTTGTAAATGTATATAAGCATTAATGATTGTATAATTATAATAGTTTTCACAACCATGATGCGACCTAACATACTTAACAAAATGAAACAAAAAATAATTCATGTTAATAGAGGATATTAATAACTAAGACAGCTGAATTTTATTTTTAATATGTTTTCAATGAAAACTATTAAGAAATAAATCATTAGAATTTAGTAGAGGAAAGTTTTAATTTTTTTTCTCTAAAATCGGGTTAGTACTTCCCAATATAGTTTTAAATCACCAATATTAATCATATTTTTTATGTTAAGCATTTATTTTTCATTACTTTTATTACATTTTGGAAAAACGATACAAGACTGGGGTAAACATATTAACAAAGTCGTTTTTTATACAGTGTCCATTTGAAACCTTTGAAGTAGAGAGTTAATTTGCTCACCTAATATTGATCGATTGTAAATGTTCTTATCATTCATGCTAACATTCATCCAAAGAATGAAATCTGAAGGCTCATAAGTCAACCGGATACAAGCTGAAAAGTAAAAATTTAATTAAAATTTGTATATAAAGGCTTTTTGATGACGGGTAACATATTTAAAAACAAAACTGTCAGTTCGTACCATGGAACTTATTGGTAATCCAATGCCACTAAATTCACCCGCATTCAGTCTCAAGCACTGAGACCCATAAATGCCCTACAAGTAGAACGTGTTGATCCTCCTTTAAACCTCCGGCGATAATACCTACCTGATCGTTATCTACCGAAGGCAGCTAGGTTTCCTACTTGCTCCAGTTTTCCAAAACTCACCTGCCTCTCCAGGCTTATTGAGCTTGTTACTTTTTGGCGTTCTAAGACCCAACCTTTTCTTATCATTAGCTTTCAAAGAATCAAATCCTTCTCTAACCCCGTTTATAAAAATTCCTCTCTCCCTCTCTATAGTTTTCCATTTGACTTGGTATTTCACAGGACAAATATAAATTTCTGTTTTGGAGTTGATAAGGAGTCCAAAATGCCAATTTGGTGTTCAATTCTATCTTGAATTCTTTTTGGATGAATTGGACACGAATATATACAGATACATCAAAAACCGAGAGGTAGCTATGTCGGAGCGTCATTTTACTGTCCAAGCATCGCTCATTCGGCATACTTTCGCCTTTCTAAGAAATGTTTAGTATTCTCCGGGAATGCCGTGCTATTGAGGAGGCTTTGCATTATGCACTACTCAGAAAGTTTCACAGATGCCTTCTCTAATTCCTTAAGTTGTTTACAGTCTCTTCTTGCTAATCCTTTTTCTACGAACTGTAGCTTCCTGATTCTCCAGATTAAGCAACTTACGTTTGATTTGGAGAGATCGGGATCCGATGTCGTTCTTGCATGGATTCCTAGTCACTGAGGCAATGAAATAGTCTATGCAAAAGCTCGGTTCGCCGCTGTGAACGGGATCCATGTTTCACAATTAATTTCATTGAAGATCTCTTTCTTTTGACTCGTTCCTGGATGACATCTGACTGGCAGAGGGGTGGGAAAGATCATTCCAGATCACAGATGCGGGATATTTCCAGATCCAGTCTTTTATACCCTCAAAACCTTGTTTTTCAAAATTCCTAAACCTATGTGGTATCTCGCATGCATTTGGGTCATTGTTCTATTCCTACCCTTTTGGCTAGACTGCATGTCAGTGAATCCCCAATTGACTGTCCCATTTCTCGGTTTGGAGAAAGTGATCTAAATCATCTCATTTTTGCACGTCCATTAAGTAATAGATTTCTTACACTTATTTACAAATTATTAAAATATGAAATTAAAATGCCCAAGATCGATAACAGTATCCATTGCCAAGAAACCCATTTTAGGATTAATCATTCAGTATGTAAGATAGAATGACGTCAAAATATAGAATCTTAAATTTATATTCATTTTTATTTTTGTTTTTATCTTTGTGTATTTGTATATACTATATATTGTACTACTTGGTGTATTGTAATAAGAATTTTTTTTTATTTTATTCAACTGTAGTGAGCGTCTTACTTAATTTTTGTTTTATTAGGTACAGTTATTTTTTTGTTAACAAGCAAGAATAACAGATATTCAAAATATGATTTAATCAGTGTTGCAGTCTTTTTTATCCACACTGGACATTGGCAAAGGTACTCAATGAGAATGAACGCCATATAATGAAATATAAAGGTAAAAGATAACTTATTGGTCATTAAATTAAATCAATAAATAAATTAAATATATCTTATTGGTAGATGTTAAGATACTTTTTTATAGTTGCTATAGTCTACTGGTGTAAAGTAAATAAAGTATTTCAAATCAAAGTCAAGAACATGTTTGTTCAAGTTTTTCAAGAGATCAGGAAAATATTTTTTTCTTTATAATAATTTCTCATATTGAAAGAAGGACAATGAGTGAAGTAAGGATTTGAATTTAGATACACATTAGATTAAAATTTTTAGCCTTGTTTATAGTGGACATAAAATTGTAGATCTCTGCAATTTACTTCTACATTGCCTACAGCTTTAAAAATGTTTATATTAGATTGTTATACTAGAATCAGTAACAAAAGTGCACATTAGGCAAAATAATGTGAATAAATCGATCCAGCTGCTAATAGTTCATAAATTTGGAAATTGTGTGATGATCTATTAATACTTATCATGAGGAATTGCATATACATACACTCCTGTGAGAGTGCAAGCAACAAATTTATAATAATGACAATAAATGAAATATTGTACTAACAAATAAAATATAAAGTTGAAATTTTTAGTGAACAATTTAAAGAGTAGAGTAAATTCAGCATATCTCATATTACAGGCCCTGGCCAAATTATTAGACGCACACAATTTTTAGAATATTAAAATAATTACACATTTTGTGTTCAACTTGATGTTATTTTACTTTATAAATGGTAGTTATTAGTTACGACAATTATTATATTATTTCTCTTTAAACTTATTTTTAATTTATTATATTGTCATACCCATGTTTTGGTATCGGACCGCAAATAATTACAGACACACTTGATTCGAGTTCTTGCATGCCATATGTACGAACGTATTTGTTTGATGCATTTATGGTTTTTTCTGAGTTTTTGATTATTTCACTACCTACATTTAGGTTTATTTAAATTGAAATCAGGAGTTTTGCTATCTGAAAAAATATTTTTTTTAACTTTGCCTGCATCGGTAAAAAGGGGAACCTCTCACTGCATAAAAAAGCTGATGTTAAAGCCCTTCTTAATACTAAAATGTATTTGAACCCTGAATTTAACAAAGATTGAATGTATCTGAAACAAGTGCACGACGTATAAAGAAAAAAATTAATATAAGTAAAGAATTGAGCCGGAAAAATGGGGAAGAAAGTCAATTTACAGCCACAGATCAGAAATATCTATCAACAAAATTTGCATGAAAAACAGATTTGCTGCCTCGAAAGTAATAAAATCTAAACTGAAAGAAAGATATTATTGCGCAGTGTACGAAGAAAATGGGAGAATTTATATTACAAAGCTTATTGACCTGCCAGGAAGCCTAAATTGGTGAACTGCCGAAAATTCAGCTCATTGAAAAAATTATACATGTATGGAATTGTCATCCTCCAATGCAGGAGAGTATACAATCATGCATTAATAGCATGGCACGAAGGATAGAAGCTGTAAAGCTGCAAAAGGTGGCTCAACAAAATATTAATACAGAAATACAATTGTATTATTAATATTGTTCCAACACTAAAAGTTAATAAATTTTCAATCAAAACTATGTTTTAGTTATAACAACAAATATTTAATTACATGCAGCAGAAATACAAATTTGATTTATTCCAGTAAAATATCCCAACCTATTTTATTACAGCTGTCAATTACGATTTTGCATAAAAACTATAGTGCGTCTAATAATTTGGGCAGGGACTGTATGTGATACAGCTGAGATTAATTTACCCCCAACTGCTGGAAATAAGGGATTAGGAATTATGGAAATATTCTTTTAGTTAAAGTCGTTTGGGTCGAGTATTTAGCTAAAAAGCCTTTTTTAACTAAGATTGAAAACTAATGCAAATATTTAGTGTCTCAATTAAAAATTAGTGATGTAAAGCCAGGTTTCACACCATTCATGCTTTACTCACTTGGAATAGTTGAATAGATTGCTTGAAGTTCCAGTTCTTGTTCCACAAAATATTGTTTAATACTATTTTTAAGCTTTCCTGAAATATTGAATATATTTGGCATTAATTTTGTAGAAATTCATTATTCACAATTAAATGAAACTACGTGATGTAGTATTATTTCTACTTTCTTTGATTTCTTTACCACGACCTAGGTTTTGTTGTATTACAACATCTTTGCTAATAGCCCACATGAAGATGTTGTAAGATTTCCTGTAAAGTTTAGGTCTAACAAAGTTTGTAAATGTTGTTATGATGTTAGATTAAAATATCTGCATACAATCGAAGCTCATCTCTATATTTAATCATTTTTTATGTGTATTTTTTAAAGGAATGCATTAAAATATAAATTAAATCCACATTGTTCCTACCATTACAAGGAATATAGCGGAATACAGGATATACACTTTAAAATAATAGTTCTTTTTATTAAATCTCTATGATTAAATTGAATGGATATACATCATAAGATGTTTCCACGAAATACTATTAAAGTGGGAAAAGAGGTACAGCCACTGTCAAAAACTCTGCAGTTGATTATTAAAGTTTCAGTACAGTTTCTTTTGACTCGTTAAGTTGTAATTAAAGTATTGAATATCATGCCATATTGGCAATTTGTGTATCCATTGTGAATATATAAGATTTTGAAAAAATTAAAAATGTTTAATATTAAATAGATTTTCCTAATAACTAAAAATAAATTATATATGCAGAGTATGTGCACTGCAAGGAATACTTATACTGGAAGTAATACTATACTGGAAGTAACACTAGAGAGTAAATGTTACGCACTATTTGCATGGCATTACAAACATAAGTAATGACATGTTATTTCACTTCTGCGGTCAGACATTGGAACTAATCTACTAACGGGTGTGACGTATTTCACAATGGTTGGATTTCTGACTTATAACTGAGGTGCAGCAAGAAATTTTAATTTAAAGAAAAATAATTATACATTTATTGGCTTCAATATGCACACGCTAGTTCTAATTATTATCTGAAAGTTAATTGCATTAGTTATCACATTTCAGTTTAAACCATTTAGTTAAACTGCTTCAAATACTATATACTTTTTCCTATACGGCATCATATGTTTAGAATTCTCACCTGTTATTAGGGGAAATTTTCTTACATTGTAACTTTTTGAATTTTTCTAACATTTTCTTTAGTTTTTAGGGTTCTATAGTCTACTCCAAAAAGAAAAACCTAAAAGCCTTATAAGACCACTGACATGTCTATCCATCCGTCCTTTACAGCTGATTTTCTCAAAAAACACTTGACGTAGAAACTTGACATTTGACTCAGTAATAAAATAAATTACCCCGCACATATATCAATGGGTAAAACTCAAAAATAGTCATGAGAAAATTTACTGGGGAGCCACTTGAAAGATATTTTTTTAAATTCCAAAAATAGTGTAAAATATTGTTTTAAATTTATGAAGGTCTTAGAAGTATTATATCTTCAGAGATATACTGAAAAATACGCAACAAAAATATGTTCCCTCTCATTATTCCGAATATACTCCTCCACGTTTTTAGGTCTATAAAAAATATAATAGGCAATATATTTACATTGTGAAAAATTAATATTTCTAAATAGTTTAATAGGATATGAGTACCCTTAAATATATATGTCTTAATGTATACGGAACTCTCATAGTTGGAGTTCTACTTGTACTTGACACATTTTTTTATTGGTAAAAATATATACATTGTTATATATTTATGATTTGTTTTTTAAAAAAAATTGCTTTGACACGTATTGAACAAAATTTTAAGGAACATTAAAAATTATGTATATATATATATATATATATATATATATGTATGTGTATATATATATATATGTGTATATATATATATGTATATATATATATATATATATATATATATAACAACATGCATGTGATATTTGGGTATATATAAGTAATTGATCTAAATATCAATAATATTCACACAATTTCATTCAGTGAGAAAAGTAATTTTATGTATAGCTACTATTGATGGATAAATATTTATAATCATCAAAATACTTTTTCTCTGTTCCAACGAGGAGACATTCAGCCCAGTGCAGCAATTGCATTGCAGACCTGCGCATTGACATGGTCCACCCTGGAATGGCAAACGGAGTGGCCAACCAGGGAAATACCACGGTCTGGGCATCATGTTCTTTATAGTCTGTAATAAAATGGTACATCAATAGGAAATCACACTTGAAAGGGAAATACTTAAGAAAGACAATTAAATTTGTATAATTAACCTTGCTTAAGTGAATCAAATTAAAAACCTTACAAAGGCTGCTTCAAAGAAATGTTGATCTCCCAAAAAATATATTAAGAATTTGTTTAATTTCTTATCGAGTTAAGGCAACTTTATATATTGAGAATGACTTCGTAATAATTAAACCATTAAAGTCATTTCTCAATGTACGAGCGAGCAATGAAATTAAATGGAGAATTGAATGGAAGGCGGAAGATAGGGAGAGAGAGAAGAAGGAGAGGAGGGATATTATGAGAGGGTGTACGTGAGCGAGAAAGGTAGTGAAAGAGCAAGGGAATCAAATAGGATAAAAATCTATGTGGATAAACTGACAATGAAATACAAAAAGAGTAGAAAAACAAGATGTTTCGATTGTAATGTACTTTTTCATATGTTTTAATAGTATGAACTGTTTTTTTAAGTTCCAATATAGAAGGATATTATCATTAGAATTAAATAGTTTTGCCAAAAAATAATTTTTATATTTTTCGCACATTCTCTGAACTATCCAGTAATAACTAGTGGTTTATTGCAGAATGCTTGTGGCACATTTACATATAGATTTTTATCACATTACAGAGCCATATGAAGTCCAGCATGCTGCGAGACAAAAAATCATGCAGACGCTTCTTCATGCTATAATTATTTCCGAGACGCGGTATAGGTAAGACTGCCATCTTTGTAAGACCCAAAACTCAGTTATCAGCAAAAATAAAAACAAGAGAGGTCTACATAACGTATATAAAATGACTTTATTCGTGCCCAAATCCCTATCTCTGATCAGCTCATCAGCTATAACACTAAGTTAATAGATCTCAATAGTGGAAGCTTTTCGATTGCATGTCGTAGATAATTAGAGTTCAGATTGTTTTTAGATCTGAGTAGTGGAAGGGTTTAAGTTTGATGTATTTAATGTTCATTTATTTTATTGATAAAAACAACGTAATACTAAATAAAGTAACATTAATATACTTTTCCACTAGCGCTTTCGTTAAATCGGTTACAAGATTCCTTGAAGGAATATCTCCATACTTATGAAACGCAATGCAATCTTCATGGATATAAGATGATTTAAAGCCTTGATTATAATTATATTCTTGCCGAACTTTTTGGCGAATTAATCTAATGAGAGTAACTAAAACTACAAGAGCCCCTAACTTCTGACAGATAGTCACCACTTAAACCGATTATTACGTATATGTAGTCACGAAAACGTTTTCCATTCCAATCGACATAGACATATTCCCACATCATTGATGATGTGGGAAATCAAAATCATCAATTTGATTAAAAATCATCAATTGTTTTTACCAAAAGAATGTTACATTTATATAGTCAGATTGACTGTGATGTAGATAGATAGATAGATGTAACCATTTTTTAAAACAATACATGAAAACCTCCCGCATCTCAGGTAGTCCGGAGCCTTGAATACAGGAACACGCGGCGCAAACGAGCGTTTATCACCGATGAAAATTTGATTTATCAGAGACTCAAAAACAATCTTGTTTGCAGCTTTTTTAATCCATTATAATGCAATTGGTTGTATGTTTACGTGCGCTCCAATGTCAGTTTCGATGTGATTAGCAAAACTTTTTGGTTTTGGTTTTACTTCATTGCGAATTTAAAACTGCACCGATTGTATTCGCACAACAGTGAGCGCGAGGCCAAAGCAACTACTTTTGTGTGTTCTGAACACGAATATGACCACCGGTTTTAATTTATAAATATTATATAACCTTTGAAAAATGACATTTAAATTATATATATATTGAGCCAGTGAAATAAAAGAAAATTTAAAAAAGTGTTGCGCCGAATACAGGTTAATATGGGCATTAAATAGTTATAAATGAAATATTGACATTGAGTAAATAAATATCAAAAGATCAGTTGTTTAATATCGACGATTTTTACGGTTTTTTTTCAAGTGAAAAAAGAATTATTGTACAAGAACCGCCTTAAGATTGACGAATTATTATGTCGCTGTATTGAAATTGCTCTAAAGAATCACCTCCGGTTTACAAAAAAATATATTAATATTAGAGAAATAATATCTAAAGCCCCATAAATTATTCTTGTCAGAAATTCGTTACAGCATATAATGTTTGGAATTATTTTAAGCTTTACTCAGTTTGTATCTATGAAAAGAATATATTTATTTCATAACTTACTTGGTTATTTTTCAAACTGTAGTAGACCGAGAAATCTGATACATCTCTAACATTTTCGAAAGATCTACCATAAAAATATCTCTCGATTCCTTCAATTTCAGTATACGGGGATATCTGCATATCTGCATCTGGAAAAAAATGATAACGCTAAATACAGTGAATAAAGAATCCTAATTAAATTCCTGCTATTGTCTTTTGAATAAAATTTTACATTTTACCTAAATACGTAGAACATAAACAAAATTAAATACGCTTTAAAGCCGTTCTTCTTATTTTAATTCTTAATTTTAAATAGTATTAAAAGTTTCATTGGCTTTTTTGCTCATATATTGAAAAAAAAATATGTCAACTGCCTTTCCCCTACCAATTTCCATTTATAAAAAAAAATCGGAAAATTATCACAAATAAGAAACATTTTCTGAAATGTGGAGCAATGTACAAACAATATAAAAATATTTAGTACATCGGAGAGAAATATAGAAGCAACTGAACCGACATTTTTGCATGAAAGGATCATTTCAAGCAAAATTTTCAGATTTGTTAAATTTTTCTAAACATAAATAAAGGTTCCAGAAACCATAGAAACCTAGGTTTGCGAAGAGAATTCTCAATGGACTTAAATTTCGATATTAGTTTATCAGATTTTTATAATTGAATGTCGATAAAAGATTGACAATAAGATCAGTTTCCATAATTATACGTATCTAAATATAGTTTAACTTACAAATCAAGTTATATAAGTAAAATAAAACCAGCAAAAAATAATCAAACAATAATCGGATTATTTTAATATTATAACCAATAGATTAACATACGGTTATAAACATTTTAAGGAGAAATACGAACAATATACATATATACTTACAGTTTGCACTTGTATAAGGGATAGTAAAAATACAGATGGTGAAAACCGTTAAACTTAATTTGAACATTATTGACCACTGTTAAACGCGAATTTTAAATAACACAATCTAATAAAAAAGTCACAGAACACAACAAAAACTTTAAAATTTGAATAGAACTCAATACTAGAATTCTTATTTTAAATACTTGAAATCTATATTAATTATGTGGAGCGTCCAATAAGTGGATAGACTCACATTGCACGTACACATGTAGATTGGCAGTGTTTGTATTATAGTGAAATGACTGACTCTCGGATGACTGGGAAAAGCGCAATCCGGACCTTGGCACCTAAGGTGAGTGCGAGCATGTAAGTAATAATGGCTGCATTTATATTCTAGGCACATAAGGCTTTCTATTTCAATTCCAATGTCGATACCCGATCATTAAATCGAACACTTTCTTGTCACACTTGAACTGGAGTCGTCATTGGTCAGTGGCGAGACTAGGAAAACAATTAAATTTACATGAATGCCATATAAATAAACAGTAGTTATGAGGTGAAAGGATATGCGTACCGAGAAAAGTCAGTTTAATTACAAAACAATATTCAAATGCAAAATTCATCAGGGAACTGTTGCGTCATATTAAGTTACCGTTTTATTAGAACGAATTCGATACAATTATTAGAAAGAATTCGATGCTTAATTGAAGTATAGAACAAGAAGTTTCCGTATGTCGTATATTTGAAAGGCTGCTGGAGTAAAATCGATGAATTCTTTGAAATCAACAAGCTTCCGTCTTCTTTTTAAAAATATACTTCGTGTCTCGTAAACAAATTATTTGAATTTGGAAAAAGTCAAATCATTTTGGTGCGAGGTCTGGCAAGTATGAAAATAATGGTGGGTCTCCAGCTGTCCATTCTGTAATTCTGAGACGATCAGTAGGGCTGTCTTCAGCCGTGCGTTGTTACGAAGCAACATTAACAGCAAGTTGTATCATCAATGTTTGAAATTATTTATAGTAAAATTTTGCCATAAACACTTGTTAGGTTGCGGCAGTTATAGTGGAAAACATCGGTGCAGAATTGTCAGACCGTTATCATGAGATTTTTCTGATTTTTTTCATGAGCCGTATTGCTTACACATATGGGTTCAACCATTGCGATGAATATTTATAGTATTTGTACAGAAATTATTTACAGGAAATGTCTCGATTCGATAAAATCCTTTCACTTTTATGTAGATCACAGAGCAATGTATGTCTCGATGCGGGTTCCTTCGACGCCTGTATTCAACTCGATAATATTTTTTCGAGCTTCTTTATGTTATCGATTCGATGCTTACATTGAGTCTATTCTGAGGCTAAGCTCTGCTGCAAGCTAAGCTGTAGTTTAAGAGTTATCTGATCCTCCTATTGTCACTAGGTCAACGTTACAAACTTTAAAACTTTTGTGCTTGTAGTGTGTGCATGTTGTATGCACAACATAGCGTCCATAACGGGCAAATGTTTTAAAAAATAGCGCAAACTTTCATTTTTTATGGTTGTGAAAATGATGAAATTCAAACATATACAATATATAAAAAGCAGGTGGGTGACCAATTTCGAAACAGAAATTAAAGCAAAATGTATTTGGGTTCGAAATTATACTCCGAGCCAAAGATTTTGTAATATTGCTAGTACGAAAATGGGTAAATTCGTACGAAAATGGGTAAATTATTTAAATTTTAATATGATGATTCCAATATGTAAAACAAGATAAGTTCTGTCATTAGATATCCGAAATTCTAAATTGCGCTTTCTGTGTCATTTTATGTAAATAAATTAATAACAAGTTACTTGTTTAATTTCCGCACGAGAAATGCACACGTGGGACTTAAAGTTGCCACTTTGTTCATTTGTTTTATTAATTTAATTTCGCATTAAAATATTTTTTAAAAAATTACTATGAGATAAGAATAAGTGTTACTAGAATTCATGCCCCATCGGAATAAAAGACTAAATATATAATATTTATTTTTCGTAAATAATTCACCGCCATTTGAAATTAATGAAATTTTAAGTGACGTACACTTATATCGACACTTTTAAAGTTAAATATATGATACGGTTTAATATTTTATTACGTGAATTTCTAAACAATAACTTTATCATTATATGCAACCATATGGCCATTGTAAATTTTGATGTAATTTATTAAACGTGCTGAATATTTTTTTGTAAATGGTATTTATTGATCGGATTGCTGAAAGTCACTCAGTTCAGTTCCGTCATATACCATTTTGTCTAGAATTATAATTGTCACATACCAGTGAATTAAATTTTGTGAAATATGTTTTAAGGATAATGAAGAAGAAATGAAATATGTTTTAAGGATAATATTTTTATATGTAATGGCGAAATTTCTGTATGTCCTGTTATATCATGCTATTAATCTATTTATTTTTTATAATTGTGAAGTTTAAACTTTTCTTTCTTTCACTGCAATGGCATTAATTTATTTTTGTTATAATATATAAATTATTTTGATATTTTCTAAATTACTTTCTAACATGATATTTTCTTAATTGTATGGTTATTATAATTCTTGTATTTATTAGTACTTTTATGATCTATTAATGTTTATTTATAAGGATCCCCAAACAACGCACTTAAAGAAAAATGGCTAAATGTTTTGAGATATAATACTAATAACAGATTACCAATAAGACGGTGCCGTTTGCTCGCAATGTTTTAAAACTGCTGCTTTGTCATAGGCGAAAAAGGATACAAACGAATTTTTAAATATATAGTTTAAGGGAGATTAAATTTATCTAACCATCAGAAGTCTACGAATGCATTTTAATATATTTTATATTTCATCTAAACTTTTTGATTATTTTGAAAGTTGTGAAGGAATATTTTGATTAAACTGTTGACACCATCCAAGGCAATATTTTAAACTTCCAAAATGGTATCTTTCAAAGCAACTGAAAATTATAGATATTTTTTAAAATCTGTTCAGCATACAGAGTTCACTAGCAAAAACAGAATGTTTAATTAAAATATTGACAATATCGATATTGTTAGGGAAGGCGTAATGATTTTTTTAAATTAACTCTGTTTACATTTGGCTCGTTCGTTTAACAGATAACAAAGTTTAACAGACGAATATGTGGATAGGATATCTGCATCTTTTTGTCAACGACAGCCACAAAAATGTTATATTTTTTATCACTTCGGAATTTAAATAAACTCGGAGTGAGTTCTGATATTGGCATATTTTGTGAATAACATAATTGTAATGCTTGTAAAATAGCTGTTTTATAAAAAAATAAGCTTCAGTCTCTTTTTAATACATTTAAACTGTTCAAAATTGCACAAAATACACTATTTGCTATTAAAATATTTAAACCCGATTAATTCCAATATTTAAAAAGTTTCAACCATAAGGATGGAGAATGGACATTTTCTAGATGGAATGATGTATTTACACTATTTTTCGTATTTTTGCAAAAATGGGAAAGTGGGCTACTTATTAAAGAAAATCGATAAAAATATTCCGCCAGCAATTACAACAACAAATGAAATGGAGCGTACGCCGCCATAGAGAATTAAATTTTATGTGACATTTTTACAAGTTTTTGATAAAGCAAAATGCAATTATTTATGAAAAATATTGATAATTTATGCAAATCGCACATAAATTTCTCATTTCACTCCTACGTAAGCATTTCCAATAAGGAAAGGCCGCTACCAGTTTTCTTCGCGAAATCCTGTAGATAACAAAATATTTATATTAAGGAAGTATTCGATTTATTTTGATGATTTGATGGTTTAAAAAAGAAAATGAAATTAAAATAGAAAAGTGGCACAAATGATTGTTTTGACATTTCTTTTACTCAACTGGATACTCTGTTGTTTAAAACGGTGATATAATGAATTTTTTTCTTCGTTTCCCCCTCTCCACTTCCTACGTTTTAGCGACTAATTAGATTTCCATTTGATACCTTCTCCATTCTCCATAATCTTACCTTCGTGGAATATACGGTTTGTTTTTATTGAATTTATTTCTCATACAACTAAATATAGTGTTTTATGATTTATTCAGTTAAAATATTTTTTTAAATTTAGTTTATTGCATAACCATTGGTTGAAAAAATTGTGAACAGCTGTAGGACGCCTGGCAGATGTCAAACATCTAAATTTTTTTTTATATTTTTATATTGAAATATTTTTATTTGATAACGAAAAAAACAAATATGCAGGTAGTTTATAATAAAATATTATTTTGATTTGATTATTTTATTTTTATGAAATAATTCATCATAGAAATATTTCTTAACAACCTATTAAAAATATAATATTTTTATTTTTATAATACTGTTAGCCGACAAGACACAAATCTGACCGAAATAAATCAGAAAGAACTGACGAGACGCGAAGGTGGCCGAATGGCACATCGGGACACGCCATCAAAACGTTTTAACTGCCACACGAATACGCCATTAGATGTTTCACAGCAAAAGTTTATTTTATTTACTTATTTAAGTTATAGACCATCTTCACTTATAATATAATCTAATTATGCACACTTTCGAGATCACTTTAAGTAATTTATAATAATCACTAGCTTTTACCGGCAACTCAACCGTAAACTATGTATATTACAGAATTCAAAATTTAATGTAATCATGCCGTTGGATGTGTAATCATGCCAATTTTAAGAAGAACATTCGCATATTGTCATGATTACATGTCGTTGTGTAGTGTGTACTCGCTTATTAGTTTTAACCTAATTTTTTGACATGTTGCCACAGAGTTGACGCTTTCATACGTGCATTTATTCCATCGGCCGGTGTGCCTTTGAATATTACAGGTAGAGTCTGACTAAAATCTCCTGCCAATAACACGACCATCCCTCCTACAATGCTTTGGCTATTTTTAATAACTTTCTTGTTCCGATTTAGTGCTTTGATTGCTCTTTTGTGAGTCATTGTATATTCACCCTCAAAACTAATAGCTTACATTTCTGCAATATCCATTTATGATTGTTATTAATTAGTGCTAATTTGTAACTTATGTTACAAATTAGTGATTCTTCATGAGCTAAGTTCAGTGAGGTTTTAAGCACTAATTGCGCTACGTAGTAACTATTCTGGAGGAAGCTAATGCAACGGCAACTCCTTTAACTTTATGAATTTGGGAAAAAACAGGTTTAAAAGAAAGTTCAGTCCCTCTTGAAGCATCTAAAAAGAACAAACCACCTTCACCATTTTCAATCTATTGCATAACATTGTTAAAAATTGTTGCTTACTCTGGATTCACATTCGAAACGTATTCAGTATATTGATCTTGCAATAAAATATTATTATAATTCATTTATCGTGTTAAATGTTAGTATCTTCCCCATTTCGAATTGTTCTACTGAATCCAAAGCTTAACAGAACATCTGTTTCAGTTATCATAATTACTTGGCCTCCCATCTTTGTAAGAGCTTTATTGTAGATAAAATCATTGTGCACAATTAGGTCTAGAAGTCTGTGCAATATATCTTCCGCCATGTAATTTTTGTATTCCTCCCGCATTTGCTGGGGATTTGAAAGCCCATAGGTCGTTATTAATATAGCAAAAAGTTCTCTCACCTTGGCCTCCAGTCTGCATTGTACGGTCTCTCCCAATGTTATATACTAATGATTATCATATTCTAATAACCCTCTCATCACACATGCTTCTTTGAACATTCTTAATAACTTTAAAAGAGGTGGGCCATGTACATGGTGTAATAACATTCTCCAACAAAAACATTCCATATTACTAACATGCATGATACAGACTGTACTCATAGCATCTCCGGCTTGCCACTCCGTCACAGAATCGTGTGTCACTCCGTCACAGAAAGTGAACAGGAAAACCTGAAAGCCGTCACATATCTTCGTCGTTACTGACATAACGGTCGTACTGATATGTATGTGATTCATCTATGAGATTTGTGAAAACGATATTTTTGAAATTGGAAACTGCATGGTCACTACCTTTATTAATATATTTACAGATATATTTTATAGCACGCACGGAAGAATTACAAACCTCTACGTTGACTTGAACCCGTTTTGAACCTTTATCAAAGTCGTTCGACCTCGTCTTTTTTTGCGATCTCTGTCGGAATAGAGGGTATCCGTTTTCGTTTTGTATACTGTCTTTGTAAAGCTGGCGTGGGAACTTCTTAATGCATTTTCCATCTTTCGTCCAAGGAGATTGGGAATTTAACACGCCACGAAGATCATGGATCATATTTTTCATAATAATGTCGTGTAGTGTCTACGTATTTCTACGTTAATTAAAATTGAATCTCAACTTAATCAGTTTGATTGAATCTCAACTTATCTTTTGACCAAAGTCAGATTTGGACACATGGTAAGCCGCGCTTCTACCATTCTATAGAATACATGTAACATATCACTTCCCCATATTTTCTTTTAATATGATTGTAAGCTAAAAACTCTTACAAATATATCATACCTATCAATAGCAGTTCGATCTGGTAATAATTCATCGACTTTTTCCTTCCATGATGATTACACATGAATTTTACAAATAAATCAGGACGACCATTTATGTGCAAATAGGTGAATACGTCTTGAGTATATTTATGTAAATATCTTGGACTGTTCACAAACAAAGATGGCAAAATTACTATTTTGCCTATATTATTAGGATTAATATTTGTGTCATTGGCAACAACATCCCCGAGGTGAATGTAATTCTTCGTCCTTAGCTTAGCTTGATTTAGTTATATATATCGCAGTCGTTCGCTTTCAACCTTTGTATACATATCGGCATAAAACTGATTGGCCAGTTGTTTGCATCACGATAATATATTAAAACCATTTTCTTGCATCATAATATGCTATACATAAAGTTCATACATGACATTGTTTTATTTGGCAAGCAGAGTCGCGTTACAGGATTGATTTGAAGTATTCCAAAGGGATAACCATCTTGCTTCTTACTGAAAATTAGCGGATACTGCAATGCATCATTATATTAATGTGTATCTGGCATCCTGGTTAATTTGTTATCACAAGCATGTAAAACGATATCGCAAGCTGCAAATTGTTCGCCTGTAATCATGGTTGCGACTTTATTGATCAATGTTGCTTTGTATCTTGTCTCGTATTCACTACTTGGTGTACGGTCTGGTTGCATGACAAATTTATAATCTTCTCCTGGTATTATTTCTAAAGCAGTTTAAAAGTGATCATAAAGCCATTATATTCGTGCAATATTCGCCGAATCTTTAAAACAGTCTCTTTTTCTACGCCTTGGATACTTTTACGCATACGGTCTGCTTCACTGGTTTCATCCACCATGAAAGTAAATTTCTAGGAATTTACATTGATTATATCTTATTACTATAAATTAGACTTTGGTTATTAAACTTGGATGAAAAACCTAGTATTATGGCTTCTTAATCTATACTAAATGAAGTCATCTGGAAGCATAAATGGTATTTTATAATTTCATTTAAAAACATTTGATTTTTACATTTGTACAAAGTAGAGTTTCCAAGGATTTATCTGGTTTGCTAAATGATGAAACTTTTGCTGGCCAACTGATGGAGATTTTGCCACCATAGTGAAACATACCAGCAGTTTCTTCCTTCAATTTGAGCACATCGCAATGTCTACATTTTGAATCTATTCTCATTGAAAAAAAAATTGTGTCTGTTTTAAGAAGTCAATTTATTAAAAAACATAAATGCTTAGAAACTACTTAATTTAACAGAACTTGCCAGCTTTAAGAAAAAAAAATTATATTTTATTTTACTCTTTAGACTTATAAAAGTATTGCAAAAGAAACGAATTAAGAGAGCCAAAATAATAGAGAAATAGTCTTTAGTATACGTAAGTATTTTACGAAAACTAAACTAAAACCTAATGCAAAATCACATACTTAGTATCTACAGAAAACGAATCAGAAAAGTAATTAGGAAATAAACAGAATAATTATTGTAACTAAAGAAAATACTTAATGGAAAATCATTTGTTGTTTGTTTGTTTGTTTATGTACTTTAATGCAACTAATTGATACACATGGCGGACTTATTTTTGCTACGATAGTAATTTCTTACAGCCAACGAAAACAACAATCCAGCCCCGCTCGACGAGCGACCGAAAATCAAACCCCAGTCGTCGCGGTGCGCCGGGCAATCAAAGGCAGTATACCTTGTGGTTAATTCAACACACCATGGCGACGACAAAATTGATACAATAAATATAAACAAAATGAAAAAAATATAATTTCAAAATAAGCAGAAAAAAGCATTGTTTTAAACGAAACGATATTGGTAAAGAATAAAACAAACATTTTGTAACGTGCACCCCCGCGTCTCGCCGTGCGACGACGGGTACCTTATCAACACAATAGGACAGTATGGGGGGGAGGGGGGGGGGGTAGGTATTTGTAACGCAGTCAATTAATTAAATAAAGGGATCGAATCTCATATTAATTACGCTACTACGTAGGCATCTTTACCCAATTTTGTATATTGTCATGTTTATTTTTGAACCTACTGCAGTTTAACAAAAACGCGAATTTCACTGATGTTTTGGTGAAAGAATAAGTATGGATATTAATAAAAACTTATAAATTTTTATATGATCAAGTTGTTGTATTTAAACTGAGCAATAGTGGGGACGTGAAAATTATTACGTTCAATCTCATTCTATTATAATTAATTACTATTGACGGAGTGCGAACCACAGATTTGCGGTAACGAAATCGACCGTAGGCGCTCGCTGTAGCAGAAATGAAAATATCTAAAGACTCCTGTTAAATATTATCATAAATAATATAATTTACTTAGGTATATTGTCATGTTTACTTTTGAACCTAGTGCAGTTTAACAAAAACGCGAATTTCACTGATGTTTTGGTGAAAGAATAAAATTAAAAAACGATGTGTTATGAAAAGTTGATTCAATAAAAAAATTACTCACAATAATACTCCCGCTTTTTTCACTATTTGCACGTTAAATTTATAATTAGATACTACATTATTAACAAACATATACATGTGAATGATGATAAGATTAAGAGAAAACGTTAAATAGGATATTAATAAAAACTTATAAAATTTTAGAAAGGTAACTTCTATCTCACTTAATATTAACAAAAATATTCAATTCTACTAAACTTACAAAATTATTATTAATTCATTGGTTCATATTTTTTAATTGAAATTATTAACTGGGAACAAAAACATTTTAGTAACAATGAAAATTTCACTGTTTATTAACTGACAAAAACAAGTAATTTAAAGTAAATAAAGAGGATCCATGAAAATGTAATTTTAAAAATTTATATATTAGAAACAAAATATTGAAACGTCATAATTATTTGCCTTTTCATACTTTTATTTGTGAACAGTGAAAAATACTTCAACAATAAAAAATAAAGATATTTATTTTAAGTACCTAAATTTTTTTAAGATTAATTTTTTTTGTAAAATAATCCTACCGAATCCTATTTTTAAATACGACATTTTTTATGTATATCCTATAACTTAAAAAAGCGTTTTTGCTGTACTGAACTCATGTCTAAATTTTAATGCATTAACAGCAAATTTTTGAAATATGACACGATAGTTATTGTGTATTCATTTGTAAAAATACTACAAGAATTAACAAATGATTTCTATTATTGGATCGCAAAGTAGATCAAAAAAATAAATGGATAGCTGCTATAAAATGCATTCCTTCTGACATTGTGGTTGAAATGTTATAATACGGGAAATGCATTTATTATTTCACTCATTTTGTTGAGCTTAAAACAAAATGTCATTATATTTTCTGGTACGGATAACTAAAATCCTGTTATTATTCGTTAATTAAAGCATTTATTTAGATGTTTTCCTCAACATAAACAACAAGATAAAAAGTGTAATCTAATTTAACATGATTTTATCGAAAACACGAATAATACTTACATTTCTTCGACAAAAATAACAAAGGAATAATTAATACGTAGTTAGGAACACAACATAAAGAAAAAATTGCATGTAGCATAAGTCACGGTTAACGTCTTTCATTATTTTTATACTATTCACGAAAATATTTACCAGATCCGTTAATTTGAAGCGTACAAATAAAATTGAAACGTCTATAAACCTACGGACGCTAGGCGGCGTTGAGGTCACATATCCAGTCAATAGGTACTTTCAAACCCACTTATTTCCTTCCGTGGGATACAAAACCGTATACAAATTTTTATGCCCTATTTTACATTTTATAAATAAGCGTATTTTTTATTTATTTATATTAACCTAAATACCGATTTCCATATTTATAACTTCATAATAAAAGGCCTTTCATACAAATTTTAGCCCCCATTTCACCCTCTTAGCCTACGTCCTTCTTTAGGGTTCAAACCATCTCCATATTAAGTTTTATCAAATGGAAAGACACACAGAGTTACTTTCGCATTTTAATTTTAGTATGGATGTACGAGATTAAAAAGCCAATCTGTAATCTTATGCTAAATTCTTTAACTTTTGAACTGTGTATATATCTATAGTGCAATGTTTCGTGGGTTACCGGAGTACAGAGTAAATAATATTCATGTAACGATAATATAATATTAAGTGAAACTTTGGATAACATTTTGGCAAACTTTCGTTTAGTGCTTATAACAAGTTAACGCTTTAGTGAATGTACCTTTTGTATGAGTTTTTCGATTTAAAGATTTAAAAAAGAACGTAATAACAGGAGAGCATCTTCCAACTCTAAAGAGTTGAAAGGGGGCTGAATGAAATGCTCACTTTTTCCATGGTTCTCTCGATACTTATTTATAGGCACATAGTTCGGCATGTTAAGTCTCTTCTAAATACGGATGTTAAGTTCTTTCTTCTTCGGCGTGTTAAGTCTCTTCTAAATTTGATGAGATTGTAAGCGAAAGTATACAGGAAAGTGTATTTAGTATTTCTATATGAAAAAAGATTTCTTTGTATCCCGAGACCAGCTTTCTAATCATAACTAAACGACTGTTTTGGCATCTTCAACCTCGTTGAAGGGTCGATCGCTAAGAAAACGTTTTAAATAAAGAAACAAATGATAGTCATTAATGCAAGTTTATGGTAGATGATCTAATTGTTTCCAGTTATTACAATTATTACACATTATGTATATAATAAGTAACAGACAATGTGTTATATACATAATGTGATTCGAACAATTTTTGTGAAAAGATTTGTAGCAATCGTTTTATATTACTTAGACAGAAAAGTAGCTAGTGTGTTCATTATTGTTGTAAGTCTTCAAACTTTAAAGGTTACGTTTTTTTACTTCAAATGTTTTAATTACACGTGTCAAGTAAATGTTTCGGAGTTCATTTTAACCTGACAAGACTAATTACGAAACTTATTTTTTTTAAAGCGTGGTCTATAAAAGAACATAAAACAACGAGTGTGCTTTAGACCACATGACTGAAGTAAAACTTCAAATTCACAAAATATGAATTTTAAAATGAATTTACAATTGTATTCACTTTAAACGTAGAATATTTAATGTATTGAACAAAATAATAAAAAAATCACCGTTCGCGTAACGCTAGCAAACTCGCATATATATATATATATATATATATATATATATATATATATATATTCATGCACTGGCTATGAGAGAAAGAGAGAAAGAAAATGTGCGCGCGCACTGCTCTCTCTCTTGCTCCTACAGTGTGATACAGACAATAGGCTTGCACTGTGTCTTAGATATACGAAACATAACTGGCTATGAGAGAAAGAGAGAAAGAAAATGTGTGCTCGCACCTGTCTCTTTTGTCTCTACAGTAATATACGAAACGTAACTCCGTAACTTCCATTCGCCTCACCCGATCATACTTTTCGTAACGCTCTCGTCATGCATTCACCAGCTTACTCCCCAAGTCAAGCGTGCGTAAAGAAGTTTTACTTCAAAAACAATTCTGAATGAACACTAATACGTCACTTATCTATTCCAAAGTTCTCTTTTAGAAGAAAATTTAGAAGCTAATTTCTGAGTCTTTTGGAAATAATTGGAAAATATCACATAGTTCAAAACAAAATCGAAATTAAATACAGTAATTACAAAATCCAACCTTAACCTACGTATTTTAGACGTTGGCCCTTAAAACAAAAAAGAAAAATGGAAAGAACCATTTTAAATATCACGTTAACAAACAAATATAAAAAAGAAGAAATTGAAAAAAAATAAGAAAAACTGGATGAGCAATAAACACTGGATTGAAATTCAAATGAACTTGGATGGACCACATGATGAGAATAGGAGACAACAGATGAACCAGGGCAAGGATCGAGTGGTGCCCTGTCTGCAACAGATGCCTGAAAGGAAGACCTACTACACATTGTAGAGATGAGCGAGTGGAATTCGTGGGTTCACTTTGGTCAAGAACTGCAAAAGAATATAAAGCACTGCAATAGAATAGACATAGGGGAGGCCCTTGCATGAAAGAGAAATGGGCTACAATAGCCGGGCTTGTAATAAATATGTTAATAAATTTTAAACGACTTTGGGAATTGTTAATAAAACTCTTTCGTCTGTTTAATTATTTTAATTTATTTCCATAATATTAATTTGCGTTGAGGTAGTTTCGTTATACCTACTTCAGGGGATACGATCTGGCTGAAAAATATTCTAATATTCGTTACTTTAGCAACTGTTTGATTGGATGGTGATATATTAGTGTTAATTTCATGTGACGTTGTATCATTTGATGTGAATACATTGATGTTAATTTCAGAAGGTTGTATTGTTGATACTAATATATCCATTTCCGAAGACGATGTTTCATTGGAAGTGAGTCCGTTAACGTCCTCTTCAGGTAATGTAGTATCATTAGATGTAGATTGATTGGATACGGAGATATTAATATTCACTTCAGAAATATTCACTTCATTGGACAAAGATATACTAATATCCGTTTCAGGTGACGTGGTTTCGTTGGATGTAGATAAGTTAATGCCTATTTCGGAGGAAGTAGCTTCGTTGGGTATTGATTCGGTAACATCCACTTCATTGGACGTAGTTTGATTAGATGTAGAGTCACTAATATCTACTTCAGGAAGCGTTTCGTAAACAGGATCGTAGGTGTCAATATCGACTTCCGGTTCATCTGGATCGCAGGGACAGGAGCCTGTATTTTCATACTGCTCATCTCCCGGTTTCGTTAAGTGAACCCCTTCTGTCCCAAAGTTTACACAATTGAATTTCAGTATCTGAAATAAATAAAACCCGTAAATGTTGATTATTATATGATGGAGATAGACAAACAAAGGTTGTGCGTGGGTATGATTTTTCAGATATGACCCGTTACATTTATTTACATTTATTTAAACTGTTACATTTATTTATACATATTGTCAATAAAATTGGTAACAGGAATGAGAACTACTGAGGTTTTTACACTTGACTAAGACGTTTACAATCTCGCGAAAAACGTTCTTTAAACTCGTTTGGATTTACACATAGTCTAGGTAAAAGAAGTTTAGTCACATACGCGGACGTCCAAGTGTAAAAAGAAATATCCATGTTAAAATTAACAATTTATTAAATTAATTCCTCAGTGATATGAAATAACAAATATATGTAGAATGTTAAGTCGAATACGACGAAACTGCGGTTTAATATAAAGTCGAAGTCGAATGTAAAGTCGAATACGACGAAACTGCGGTTTAATATAAAGTCGAAGTCGAATGTAAAGTCGAATACGACGAAACTGCGGTTTAATATAAAGTCGAAGTCGAATGTAAAGTCGAATACGACAAGATGTCCCCATGAAAACATTGAAAACCGTTTTATCCGAAATTCGTGGCGGCTCCGGAGTTATTCTAGTTTAAGCTTGAAATTGTTTGCAAAATCCTTTAATATTGTCCACTTTTTTATTCTCACATTTTATAAAATATCATTCAATATTATCAATAAAAAATTTAATTTTTTTTATAAACTAAAAAGGCATTTATTTCTATTTTACAAATCGGATAACGATTACGTATTTAACCCTTAAGCAGATAATTGATTTTTTATATATTTTCTAAACATTGTTGATTTTTTCTTATGTGGAATTAAAAAAAAAAGCTTTTCTTTGATCAGCTCAGAATATCGAAAAGATATAATCTCTTCGCGGCTTTGTTGAATTCAACTTTACAGCCGTATGTTCCGTTATGTCTACCTTAGTTACTTGTGTGTTACTAATATAATCTTTTGGAGATCGACTTAACATATGTTTAAAAAAACTTACCAGTACTTCCTGGCTATCCACCCTAAATTCGAAATTGATGCAAACGTGCATGTTGATGCCGTACGTGTGCATGTCATGGAAGCGAACGCACAGACCGAGTGTGGGTGCCCACATTATGGGCATCGGTATGGGGACGCACATGGCTGGTGGGTTTTTACCTGAAATTTTAATTCTCATAATATATTTCACGTTAGAGAAGGAGTTTTGACAAGTGAACAAATCATATTATTCGGCTAACAATGTGTATGTAGTGAACCCAATGACAATATCTAAGTGAAAATGGTCATTCATTTCAAATTAATCATTTTCCTTATGTATTAAGCAAATTTCTTTGTTTAATAATAATCTGTATATAAAATAAAATTGTAACATAATTAAAATATTTTAAAAAGAAGCATTGATTTAGCGTACAGAATTATAATAAAAGCCAGACAACATGTGCTTATAATTTTTGTATGTTTGTGTTCTGTATGTATGTTTGTTCTTCAATCAAGCGAAATCTACTGTATGGATTATGAACTTTGGTATGATAATAGTTGTATCCCCGAGATGTATCTCCGAGTTTATCTGGATATCATAGATGTAAAAACACCCTGACTCGGTGACTATTACCATATTGATACTGCCAATGCCATCTATTAGCGTTTTAGTAAACTTTATGCTCATAGAGTTCTGAGAGAAAAAAACAATTTAAAAAACAAAAAATCCTAATAACTTTTTTAAACTTATTTCCACGTCGCGAAACCGAAAGTTGTTTCGGTATAGCTAGTATAGTATATATTTCGTTTGTAGGTTTGTTGATTGGTAGTCTATGAACATTTTTATTATTAACTTCTATAATTTATTATATTCTTGGTAATAGACACCCTATTACGGACCCAATACGTAATTTATTTGTACGTGAATCTCTAGATTTTCTGATCTATATAATTTTCGATTTATGTTGTACTTCCCGATCCCACCTAGTACGTAACTTTTCAGTATTACTGTATTATTATATTTTTAAGACTTTAGTTTAGAAAAAAATGTACCAGAGGCGAGTTTTTTAAGTTACTAAGTGTTTTAGAACGATGATGATATCCTAGAATGTATGTCCTATTACTTCCTTTTGTTTCGTCTAAAGATTACTCTTCCGGTTTGGATATAGAACTCGATTTTTGAAAAACTTTCCAAAAGCAACAAGATAACCTATAGGTAACATAATATTACTACTTAATATTGTAACTGATTACCTGATACCGTGTGGTTGATAAGGGCCTCATCGTTTGATATTAATGCCATATTCACACCAAATTCATGCGGCACGTATGACATGTTCGCGCACACTGGAAGCAGAAAGAAATTTATTAAGAAAAGTAATGATGATAATATATTAGAAACGAGAAAAATCTGTTGCTTATATCCAGGTCAAACCTAAGTATAAAAATGTTTCCTATTGGTAATACTTCAGCGAAATGAATTATTTTTCTGTGTGCATGAAGATTAGTATAACATTAATTTCTTTTAAGCAACTAATGGCCACAATACAACGTCGTGAAAAGTCAAATTCAGTATTCTGCACATGTAAAGCGATAGATATTTGTGCACATCATATAAATCCTAAATTTCGTCACTACCAGGACAGAGACGTTTTACCATTTGGCGTAAAATACGAATACACATTATGTTCAAGCGCCAAAGTTACGCCTGATTCAGCATTCCTTGCTAGATCACTGAAAATGTATTTAAACAAACGAATATACAGAGGTCTTTGCTAGATGAAGATCCATTAATATAAAGGGCATTTAAGTATATTTTTGCAATGGAGGTATGGACATTTTGTTAATTTCAGTGAAAAAATTAAAGTAAATTAAACTGGCAAATGATATGATTAATTTTTGAAAAACTTTTAAAAATATACGTTAAGACTTATAATTCAGCTAGTGTACTTGTTGTACCAAAATGTACCTAAAAATTGTTCCTCCATTCCGAATTTGTGAAATTGCTTTTTCTCATTTTATTAATAGCAACTAATAAACATGGTCGTGAAATTCATTCTTAGCAGTCTAATTAATTCTTAGACCTTTTAGAGAGTTTTAGTAAAATATCATTGTTAACAAAAAAATTATGAAAAATTCAGGTTTACTACTTTAATATTACCGAAATGGTATTGCTAACGCCATCTGTTAGGTATTATAGGAATAAATAAGAATTAATATTGTGCCACAGAAGAAATGATCAATTATTAAATGACTCAACGTTTCTAGGTGGCATGTTCACATTCTACACTTTTCGGGAAGTTTCTGGTACATATTACATAGTATATAAACCGAACAAGAGAACTGAGTTAGAACTGTTGAATAATTTGGTGAGATATTTGAAGTTGGTAGTAATTGAAAAAATTTAAGTGCATTTATTTAGTTAACTGACTCTAGCGTAAATTCTTCTAGAGCATTTATTAGTAGGTATTTTTTTTTATTTTTTGGATTTTAAAAATATGCGAATATTTAATTAGCTAATGTATACTATTATTTAAACAATAGTTTAATTTATATTGTTACTGCGAAATGCCACGAAATTATGCGTATACTGGGTCGTGAAGAATATGAATATAACCGTTCTGTGATGCGTGATGCAAGGGAAAGACAGAAAATAAATCGAGATCAAAAATTACGTTTCTACCGAGATAATGTCACTATTTTGAGTATGTAATTAATTTTGAAACTGCTTGATAAAATTATAATTAAAATTTTACAGTGTTTCATTTTTATTAAAACTTTGATGTGAATATATTCTCCATAGACAATAATTTGGACCCTGGACCATAGCCTGATGTATTGAAAAATCTAATACTCATTGAAGAACAATTAATCACTCAAGTCCACTTGGTTATTACAAGTCATCGACTTAAAGGTGATAAATTTGGATATAGGTGGCAAATCATTAATTTTCTTCAAGACATTACGAATTTTACTACAGCCTTACTCCATTCTATTGACACCATTCCTAAATATATTTTTGTTAGACGATATGATAATGAAACGTATAAAAATTTTATTACAAAACGTAACAGCGTCGCGGCTGCTTTGAAACATCTTAAAAATAATAATCCGTGGTAACATGATATCATAATTGACGAAAATAATTTCCAAAATTTCACCTCATAATAGAAGTGTTTTTCAACAAATTATATTTAATTAAGAAAAACAACATCTTTTATTTAATTTAGATAGTGAAGATAATGGTCAAAATTCACTGTTAAATAATGACATTTCAATGTAATCGATAAGCAGTGAATAATGTATTGGACTTTCTGGAAAAAAATAATGGATCTGGTGTTTATTTTGGCCTAAATTAAATTATGAACCAATTGATGAATTTACATATAATAGATATATTTCCAAATTATATCCAACTTTATTTCTTTCCGATAAAGGTGATTTTAGAAAATCACCTTACCTTCTGGTAAAGATAATTTTCTAGTAATGACTATTTTAAATTTTTCATAATGTATGAAGATGGCAGATTCGCTAAACTTCCAAGATTTAATTTTTTATTATTATAACCTATTGCGTTGAATAATTTTGCAAAGTGGGAGTATTTGTGTTTGAAAAAACTTATGTTTTCAGAATATTGAAACAATTGAACAGCTTCGAAAACTACTATAGCGTGAGCCAAGATTGTATAAATCAATTTTATTGTGTAATACTAATTTGAGGCCATTAAGCCCTTATCGGTATGACATAATATGAGATCTCGAGAATTATTCGATATATTTCAAGAATTGTGAACCTCTACAATTGTTTTATCTTAAATGCAACTGAATTATATTGATCAGAGATTTATCGTATAAAGGATCTTGATCATGATATGCCAGTCTTAATCAAAATGCTGAATCAATTTGTAAATCAAAATTATTAGGGAAATAGATATCAGATATAATTGGCATTCTGTTTTAAATGGATAACTGTTGAATTCATTAGAAAACATGAAAAAGGACAATTAATTGGTTCTGGAAAGAGTACTTTAAATAATTATTTCATTTCTCCATCTTATTATCGCTCTATTGAGTCAACTGGTGCTGTTGCTGTTAATGTTATTTATTTCTACAATTCACTGTAAACGTTTATTGGTATGAAATAAAATATATCAGTCGTTATCAAGTTATTATCAATTTGCTCCATTCTTATCAATCAGTTTTTATCAATTTGCTCAATTTCAAGAGTTATAAATTTATATTTATTGATGAAATGAATATGATTAGATGTAGTATTTTGAGAAAAGTGGATCTACGATTATGCAAAGCTATTCCTTAAAGACAAAATAAACCATTTGGTGGATAATAAGTTACCACTTGTTAATGGTAGGCCATTTTATGGTGATAAAATTGAAGTAAGTGAATTCCTTTTAGAAGAAACATTGCAATTTACATCAAGTATTCAAAGTATTATTTTTATCGTCATCATTATGACAAAATGAATCTCAACTAGTATTTTGAGATATACTTGATCGTGTTAGTGACGGTGAATGTACATTTGAAGATTGGAATACTTGAACTTGATGACACGGAATATACAAACATTTCCATCAAATGAATATAACATTTTAAACAATGTCATTAGATTACTTAATACAAATAGTGACATAAAAGAATTTAACCATCAAAAGTTAAAAAAAACTGTGTCAATCAGTTGCTTATGTGACAGCTATTCACAATTGTTCTAAAGCAAAATCAGCAAGTGCAGAAACATTAGACAGATTTGAACCATTTATAATTTTATCAATTGGATTTAAAGTTATATTCCTTTAAATTGATGAGTCGAAATAGGATTAGTCAATGGAACTTTAAGTTATGTCGAAGATATGATAGTTTATGAAGGAAATCAAAGAAAAAACAATGTCCTTCCGATCAATTGCCACGAGTAATAACGGTTCGTTTTGAAAGTTATAGATTTTATTGAAACATAATTACAATTTTTAAAAATTGTAATTATGTTTCAATACCATCTATAACTAAATTTTTATTCGTTAACTAAATACTATTCGTTCAAGAAAACAACTTCCATTACAACTTTCGCAATCAGAATTCACTAATTTCAAGATTTAACATTAGATAAAGCTGTTTTAGGCACTCTATAAAAAGAAACTTCTATTGATTTAACACATGCTGCATTTTCTAGAGTAAAAACATTAGAAATATCAGCATTAAACGGTAGATTTCCTTGTGATAGATATTGTAATATTAAAAACTGATATATGTTAAAAGATAAGAAGAAATTCGCACGAAGAATTTTGTATGAAAATAACTCACTTTTTATAAAATCGTGCTATAAATATTCCTAATATTTTTTTATTTGATGATAGGTATTTTGTGAAATTTGAATAATAATATTACGATTTTTTTATTTGTACGTACTATCTTTAATAATAAAATTTCACGAGCCCTCATAAAGCTATCCTTTTAGCTAGTAAACGTAACCATATTTATATGTGTTTTGTTGTATTTATTTTCCAATTAATATATTTCTTATAGGTTTCAATCCAAATATTTCCTTACTAACCAAATTAGTACAAAATGTACGAGAACATACTTACAATGGCGTTCGATATTGAAAAAAGGTACTTTCACGTTGAGGCAGCAGCCGCACATACCATCGAAGCAGTCGCAAGGGCCGCCTATGAAGGGCAGCCTCAGGGTGTTATTGAAGGTACTGTATATCGGTCGAGGAACTATTGACGTTATCGTCTGCAAAAGTTGCATCGATTTTAATAACTCCAGTGAATTGCAGTGTGCAATCGAATATACGAAACTTGCATAATTGAATTAGCGATATTGAAACATGCATCTTTCCTTTTGTTGTACAATAAAATAAAGGCAGGCCTATCGAGTGGAACTGAAATAGGAATTGGTGGCTTCCTATTTAAAGACTATTTTAAGACTAGTTATCAGGGCTGATCGCAGTCGACTTGTGCCAAATTGTTTCTGATTTTTCGTTAGAATCCTCGCTTTAAGAATTTTCAAAATAAAAAACAAGTCCATATTATAAATAGACAAGTGACGGTTCCAAAAATATTTATGGCTTTTAAAGCGTATCGAGAATACCTATTAAAGCAAATAGACAAACAAATTGACAGATAGACAGAGGATAATTTGAAAAAAAATTATTTTTATGCTTAAGTCGTGTTATTTACGTAACAAATGTCCAGAACAATACAGAAAAATACTTTGCTTTTAATCATCATGAATAAATTTATTTGTTGAATATACTAAAATAACACAGCTTTGTTGATTAGTGCTTCCTCGGTAATTATTGCGAGCACACTTTTTTGCCTCTTACTAGGAATTTTTGTGATCCTATGACTTGATTAAAAATAAAAAAATCCTGAAAATATTGCTATAAAAACGAAATTCTGATGTTAAAAACTTGTTATCTTCAATTTCAGCGCCATATTAATTAAATTACTTTATGTGTACATCTTCTTTTGATTACATTTTACTAGCAATTTTATCCCATTTTCGCGCCGCACATTTTGTATTTGTTACATTACACATTTGTAGATTTTCAATTTTTCTCCTTCTGAGGTGCACTCAGTATACCCTAGAATCTTGATAGATAGAGATAATACTGTAGTTACTATTATGTAACTGGAAAAGTGTTTATAAATTTAAAAAAACATTTATTAAAAAACAAATAAACCTCATCGTTTATGATAACTGCCTATAAAAGAAACGAATGTCGCTAACACTATTAATAATTAAGTATTAATATTTGTAGAATTTTTCTATTGCCATAAAACTGCAAAAAATTTATAAAGCTCTTCCGGTGGTTTTTGCTGATATACGTGTTAGCAACGTGTAGTTTTCCTTGGCGGCGGCTTGCAAACTAACATATGACAGAATTGACGGATACTTTTTTAAATAGCTGTATTCCAATTTTGCTACAATTTCCAATATTTTGAAAAAAAACAATGTCTTAATTTTGCTACTAGATGTCTACAAAGTATTCAAAATACTATTAGACCTCTTCATGAAGGCTAACAATATTTCAAAAAGTTTTAAAGAATATACGCATATGCAGCTAACTTTACCTACTGTGCAAAACGATAGTATTATTGATGTATATAATGGTGGGCGAAATTTTTTTTTCGATTTAAACATTTTAGCTTAAAACTTTTTATTTGTCATTTTTTATAATTTTGTTTTAGTAATTTACGAAACATTTACTAGGTCTGCAGCAAGTGGTATGTGAACTATGACGGACATCTAAACAGGCTGATAAATAGACATATGATTAATTATATGATGTTTAGTTTTACTAACTTTTCACGGAAAGTCAAAACGTATGAATTTGCTATTCGCAAATATGTAGTCTTAAAATGATCTTTTTGAAATTTCGAATTATAGCTTAATTTTCACGTAAAATTTTGATATTTTAGTTGAAATGTCTTTTACTTACAGCTCTTTAAAATATATTTAGTATGTTTGCAATGAACATTATATAAATAAATAGACTGTTTATATTTTCTGTTGACCGAAATTTTAATTTTTAATTTGAAATAATTTAGTAATTAATACAATAATTGATTAAACTTACGGTATTGTCTTTTGAATTGAAGTAGATGGTCACTTCAGGTATGTTCTTGAATGTAGTGTCCGATAATCTATTCCATGTTGATGCATTTTCCATGTTGATCTCACTAATTGACACATTTTCTTGTTTCATTTTAATTATTTCTGAATTAAAGAGAAAATACATTGTCATAAAGATCTTAAATAAATAATAAACATAATAAAGAAATTGCTTTCGATTGCTTTATAAATTAACACTCTTTTGTTATAACTCGGCTATTTTTATTCTGATAACAATAAATTTAAAATGCACGAATTATTTAATTATTCAAGTTGTGCGTTTAACAGTAGGTTAGATCAGTTAGCATCATTACTTTTTTATAATAGATATTTTTTAATAGTTAAAAATATAAAAATGTCTTATTTGTTATGTAATTTATGCAGCTTTAGTGGATAACTGATGAAAGGTGAGAAAGAGAATATTTTTTTAGAAAGGAAGGTGATACAATTTTATGTGCGTGCCAACAAGACATAAAGCATGATGCATCGTCATGCTGTACTATGATGAAAGTGTAATGACGGTTTTGTTTCCGTATTCTGTCTATCTTATGCTCTCTGGCATATTTTAAAGGTACCGGGGAAAATCTAGACTATATCTTAGTTATTAATTTTGGATAGTAAAGATATTATTTTGAACGTAAATATTTCGATTACGTTAGCATTCGGGAGATTATTAGGGAATTCAAGAAGTATTTGCTTCATAAATTAGAAGACTAAATATTTTTTAATGAACAGTAACACTTTGTTTATGTGAAAATATAATATGTACAAAAGTGTATTGGCTTTGTAATGAGTGATTCATTGCATAAATCGAAGCTAGAAAAAAAATTAAATTATTTTTTAAATCTTTGCGATATAAAACTAATTTTGTTTTTCTACCATAATTAATTTGGATATGTTTTTATCATAATTTTTTATAATTTAGCATAACTTATAATATTTATTGTAAATATTTTGATATTTCAGCTATTTACACACTGTCGAGTTTATTAAATTATATTTGTGTAACTTTACAAATGTTCACCATAAAATGAAACAATAAGAAACTTCAGACATTAAAAAGAAATAAGTGTCGTGAAATAAGAATAAATAAAATAAAATTCGAGATTATTCACTTATATGTTTATTAAATTGTTCTCATATTATATAAATTTGTGAAAAAAATGTTAAATACTTATAAACAACGTGATCGGAATTTCTTTATATTTTAGTGCTGTTTATGTCAAATTATTTTGAATACATGACAAAGAATGGGTATTTTTAACTTCTCTTTTACTTGTGGATTTCCGTTTACTTGTGACTTAATTTTGTGAATTTATGTTTACTTGAAGAAACATTCTATTTCTGTACTTTATGTCTTTATTATTAATTTTTTCAAGAATTATATTTAAACATAATATTAATGTAAAAATAGTGAAACATAGTTGCAAAAATTACGAATTACCTAACACATGCGTTCTCGCTGTAACGTTTCCAAAATAATAGAGATACAGCAATATAAAACACTGGTAAGTAATTAACATGTCGACTTGTAATAATTCATGCACAAGAATAACAAAATATTACACGAACTTTGTAAAACTGATTCGAAACACAACTGTTCGTTTATAACACACAATCTACTGGAATAATAATGATCACCGACAACTTTCTTTTCTGCGACTGTTAACGGGAATTTATAAAAATACGACTTTAAGATTTGTTGCCTACATAATTACAAGCATTTATGTACTATAAATTGACAGTTAACTCAACGATATAATTAATTTAATGTTAGCGCAGTTAATTTTAAGAACTAATACTTAGCGTGGCTTTATATTGTACAATTGATAAATGTGAGACATTACAAAACAGGAACCAATAAGATTAATTTAATTTTTTACATTCTTGCTTAAATTAATGGATAATTCATTTGTTTTGACACTAATTTAGTATAATACCCTGTATTTATATTTTTATTATGCAATTTTTATCACAATGTATTTCTTGGATTGGGTTTTTTCAATGAAACAAGATATTCTCAATATAAGAAACTTATTTAAAGTAAATGAAATACAATTGAAAATACAATACGTGCAAGAAGAACCAGTTAACTAACTAACACATACATGGTGCTGTCTCCTAGTATTAAAAATGTACAAGTTTAATTTTTCTTTTAATCCAATACTCTCGCTAAAATTAAACTCTTAATTTCTCTAATTAACTTAATAACAAAATAGTTTAACTAGACAAATCAAATATTAACCAAATAACTACTGATCTCTTAAATAGGTAAAAGTTTACGTAGGCAATTATTTTGCCAAAATGTCAGCTAATTGACTTTTACTTGATACATAATTAACTTTAACTAAACCCAGCTCAACCTATTCCCTTATGAAGTTATGCTTAATATTTATATGTTTAGTTCATTTATGATAAACAGGGTTGATAACCAATTATTGCACTCTGATTATCAAAATTTAACGTAATACAATCATAACTTTCACCTAAATCTGACGTAAGTTGCTGCAACCACAGTATCTCTTTCGCAGATTCGCAAACAGCCAGAAATTCTGCCTCAGTTGTTGAGAGCAATAGTCTTTTGTTTCTGACTGGACCATGTGATTAGTCCTCCATTCAAAAATATAGCCTGTGATGGATTTACGCGTATCTACATCACCTGCAAAGTCTGAATCTGTATAACCAAATAGATCACCACTTTCTAAATATTTTATATGTAAATTTTTACTATTTATTAGGTATCTAATTACACGTTTAATAACATTTACATATTGTTGATTTGGATTATTTACATATCTGCTTAATACATTTACAACAAATGAAATGTCAGGCCTCGAAACAGAACTCAAGAACAGTAAGCAACCTATAGTTTCTCTATAAGGAAAATTAACAACATTTTCATCTACATTATTTGTAATAACAACATTAATATCTGCTGGAGTACTTGCAGGATTTGCATTACTAATACAAAAATTATCAATAATTTAATTTATATATTTTTCTTGATGAATTCATATTATTATTATTTACCCTCTTTATTTGTATGCCTACAAAATATTTCAAATTTAATTATTTTATTTTAAAAGTCTACGCAATTATTTCTTTGATAATTTGTTTGTTTGAGGATATTACATGGGCATCGTCAACATAAATAATTGGGAATACTCTAGTCTGTCCAAACATTCCTACGTAAATACAATTATCTGCCTGAGATTTCACAAAACCATAATTCTTCAAAAAATCAGTGAACCTTTTTTTTCAGCAACGTGATGTTTGTTTCAAACCGTATAACGATTTGTTTAACTTTAATACATAATTATCTTTCATTTCCATGTCTTGAAGTATCTCTATGAATATGTCTTCTTCAAGATACCCATTTAAAAAGGCTATTGTTACATCAAACTCTTGTATTTCTAAGTTATATTTTGCAGTAATAGAAAGAACAATGCTTATGGAATCATATCTTGTTGTAGGAGAAACTATTTCTTGATAATCAATGTCTTTGATCTCACTAAACCCGCGTATATAGAAACGAGCCATATAAATAATATTAGATTATTATTATTTCTTTTAATATTAAAAATTAGTTTTGTAGTCATTTTTCGCTGACCAGATCTCTTAAATGCAGTCCAAGTATTGTTTTCTTTGGGTGCATACAATTCTTCGTTAACAGATTCAGACCATTCACTTTTCTGTGAACTATTCAGTGCATCAGCATATGTTTGAGGTAATGACAGCTCGACAAGATTTGCTTCAAAGTTTCTATTAAGCCGTGGCCTTAAATTTACAGTCCGTGCTGGTAAATCTCCTAATTCTAGAGGCGGTTCACATGTAGGGTCATTACTGTTACAACTCAACCAGCTGTTTTCATTCTCTGTTGACGAATTTTCAATCAAATTATCCTCTACATCAACTGCTTCACTCTGACTTATTGTTTCTGTTTCCTTCTGGCTTCTTTTCTAATCTATATCAGTAATACTTATTTGTGCAATATTCTTTCTTGTGATTGGAAATTGATGTTCATCAAAGATGACATTTCTTTATTTTCTTTGTATTTATGTTATACATTCTATAGTTAGTGTTATCACAGCCAACTAGAATCATTTTCTCACTCTTCTTATCCAATTTAGTCCATAATTGTTTCTTAAATTTTGTCCTCACATTCTTCTCAAACTTGGAACATATAACACATCATGCAGTTCGCTAGTCTCCCACTGTTCATTGACGTATCTTTTTATTAATACTTTGCATATGCCAGATACTTCCATAAATTGTTTATTTCTCAATGTCACTGACTTCTGGTTCTATTCAATCAGCTCCAAAAACTAACCGAGGTCCTTTGCTCGAAACCTGATGAGGCAGAGAGCACAAACCGACCGAGGTCCGTTGCTCGAAGCCGGACGACACAGAGAGCACAATTTACACAAAAAACTTATTTATACTAATTAATACTTTATATTGTGATTATATCTTTATGTTTTATATTTTTTTGTTTTGTTTCATATTGTGTAGTTTTATTTAAAATAAAAATGAGACGCAACACATGCGGCGTACAAACCTATCCAGGAGCCGGGTTAGAGACAGAGGAGTAAAGAGAGAGCGAGTCAAAGAAACTAGAGTGGAGAGAGGGGGAAATTGGAAGCCACATCTTGTCGAGATAGGGCGAAAAAAGGAAGCCCAAACCTAGTGTAAAAATCGGTGTGTCATCAGGAAGTCTCCAGCAGTCATCGGAATCAGTCGTCGGGAACAACCAGAAGAATAAACCACAACAAGAAGTTGCAGTCTTCAGGAACTAAGCAGGCGGAACGAGGCAACCACAATCGTCGTAAGCAAGCAGCAGGAACAAGGCAGCCTTAGTGAGGCAGCCTGAACATTCAGTGTGTCTTCAGCAATCAAGCAGAACCGATCTAGTAGTCGTCCACGCTCTGGTGAAATCGTGAGATCGGCTCTCTCTCTACGTCTCTCTCCGGTATTAAAAACGTACGCCACGGCGCCGTCCCGGAAGTGGAAATTTCGTGGAACACCACAATCCTCCCTGCGCGTCGCTCATATGCGATCTCTGAACGCGCACGCCCCGTTTCATCGTTCCGTGAGGGTTTTTGGCACATGGCGAACTGGTGCGCTGCAGCCTGCGTAACCCGCAAGCGACAGGAGGCTTGCGCCCTCCGTAATGTGTAGCCAGACCTCGGTCCTAAACCTAGTCGCGCGTTGAGTACACTTTCTAAAAGTCACATGCGCAGAAGCACCACTATCTAGGATCCAAGTATTTTCTTCAGTGTTGCATGAATTAGGTTCTAATTCATTTTGTTTTCGGCTTTATCTTCCATCTTTTATTGCCAACAAGAAGTGCTGTCTCTTCTTCAAAACTCGCTTCTTCATTCACAAACGAGGAGTTAAATTGAAAGTGGTCTGCTGTTTTGAGTCCAATGACATCCACGCTTGTCGTAGTGATCTACACTTGTTATGATGAAATGTCGCTAACACTCTCACCACCTTCTTTTAGCTGTTTAGCCAATGCTTCAACGTTTGAGATGTGTTGAGCTACACTGTCACTCGGTGACATTTTGTACTGGTAAAACTTTTCGTGAATCAACATTTTGCATAATTCACTCTTTTGTTCATATATAGATTCCAGTTTTGTCATTATTTCCATAGGACTATCGCAATTTTCTATCAATGTAATTTGTTTGAAGTCCATCGAAGAGGTTATAATGAATATCGCCATGCCATCATTTTCCCACCATTCAGCACTGTTTTGTTCTGGTTTTGTCACTGTAATATCAATTCCTTTCGCCTTCAAAGCGCACTTTATTTGAAACTTCAATTTAAATTCGTTGATCACGTGGGAACCATTTTGAGGTAATTTGTTAGAGATTTTCAACAACGATTTTAATGTTTCTTTGCCGTTTTCTTCTGTTCTTTTATTTTCTGAGTAGGTTAGGCCCATAACCTCTTGGTTTTTGGGAGTTTATTCAATGAAACAAAGTATTATTCATATAACAAACTCTTATTCAAAGTAAATGAAATACAACTGAAAATACTATACGTGTAAGAAGAACGTGTTAACTAACTAACGCACATATAGCCCTGCCACCTAGTTCATCTAATAGTATTTGTGTAGTTTGTACACCTAGTATAGTTGCGATATATTTACATAATCACGTTGTCTGCTATTATATAAATATGTCGCAACCCATACAAAAAGTGTAATTTTTTGGATAAAAATTAACAATAATTTTAAGCTACTATTATGCTATTTTTTTGTATTTCAGTTGGAATTAAAGTGTCTTTTCATTCTGGTATGTTTATACTAGTACATGTGAGGGATCATAACCTGAATGCAATGAAACATGTGCATTTTTTTAATTACAAACATGTCTTGTAATAAAAAAAAGTGATTTTTGAACAATGCTAGTGTAAAAAAATGTATAGCAACCTTGTGGAACTTTTTTTCAAAAATATCACTGGAAATGTTTGAATTTTCCATTTTAATATTCCGTTATATTACTTTTGTCAAATATCTATCAAAGTTTAATATTTTCTGGTCCCGATGTCATTTCTTGCAATTAATGCTTTAGATTCTAAACTTACTTCTAACTAAAGAATAACATATTTCAAAACATGTTTAAAAAACTTTAACGAAAACATTTAAAGTAAAAAATCTAAATTCGATCCGTTAAATGTTTCATTAAGTAGCAAGTTAAAGCATCATATATTTCTATAATTTTTTTGTCACCTTCCCGAAAAATATAGCAAAAAGAAAAACTTTTATGACTGTTTCATTTGTTGTAGTACTCAGCTCACTTTTTCACGTTTCATAATAAGGGTATTGAAGATTTTCGTACAAGTTAATTTGAAACATGAGAACTTCACTGTGGATTATTGTTTATCATATATTTATAAATAATGTACATAGCGGTGGTCCAAAAGAAGGCCGTTCAGACAGTTTGGTACTTCTATTACGAGAGGATAACGGGGCAAGAATGGTGTTGCCCATTGCTGTCGGACTGCCGTTAGTAAGTGAAGTTGAAATTTGAAATATAGGATATCACACCTGTTAGTATAAGGTTAGCTGGTTACTTTATCATAAGTAATGATTGAGTTTTCAGAAACTTTATATATAAAAATAGTTTAATTTAATTTAAGATAATTTAAGACAGTTTAATTTAATTTAAGACAGTATTCTTTTAAATTTATTACTCTCATGATAGCTTAGTTAATGTAAATGAAAAATATTTACTCAGAGAATTTGTTCATATTCTATAATTAACTTTCAAATCGTACCAACCCGTTTCTAGGACATACATCATCTTCTTTTTCCAGCAGTCATCATCGCGTCTCCTTGAAGAGTGGCATGTTACGTTTTTAGTATTATACTTTAGACGTATCTTATATAGCACTATTATAGTGTATTGGTGAGCAAATCTATAACTTTATTATTAAAATTTTCTACGCAAAAAAATATTAAAATGTTTAATAAAATTTAGTCCACAACGAGTTTCAAATAAATCTACGTACTGTCGTTTATATTCACATGATATCAAGGCTTCTATTTATACAGGTTATATAAACGTAATAGATTCGATTGGCTTTTTAGAGATCCATAGTGAAATAGGGAATAGATTTGGTTAAATATGTTCATCCGTAACTTTAATACAGACATTTGAACAACGAACCTAAATCTGAGGTGTTATATTTTTCATACATAATTATTTTTCGATATCGCCAAAAGCTTTTTTCATACGTCTAATAGTTTCAGCAAGCCAAAGAAAAATAAAAAATCTCCATGCCATTAATACATCTTCATTCAAAAACATCTATTAAAACGTACTCCGTACATCGAAATTGGTGTATTTTCGAAATTGAATTGAAGTTATCATAAATATTTATAATCATTTTAATCCCTTGTTGATAAAAGCCCTTTTTCGATACTTCATATCACTGGCCAAAGCGTCTTCTATTTACTTATTATCCGGAAAAATAATTCTTGTAATATCAATTATATATTTAGTATTTATAAATTTATTTGTATTCACATCAAAATAAATAAATATACAACAATCAATCATACATCTTTCAAACATACCTAAGCAAATTGCTACAATGATATTACAAAGAGCTATATTCGTATCCTTAAAAGTTAGTTAGGAGTAACCTTTAAACATTATAAACCGACCTTTTTTATTACAAATATAATAATGGGAATTATGTAAAAAGAACGAAAGTAATTTGTATTTCTTTGTATTCTAAACTAATGTAATTATTAACAATGTGCTGATGCTTTAACTTTTCAACTTAATCTCAATGATGATTTCATATTGATGGTCAGAGAGTGAAATTAGTATTTTTTTCCGTGTTTTTTAATTCCATTCTCATCATCCCCACCGACGCTTATAAATTCAATAGTTAAATTATCCATCTTAATATTAAAATCACTTATTTACATAAAATATGTACACAATAGATAAAACCAAGTACTTAACATATTTGTCAAAAATCTAAACAAGGTATAACAAAAATCTAAAATAACAAATGTCAAAAATCTAAACAAGATATAAACAAGACATAATTGGGGAAATCTGTAACAGTGCATGCTTATTTTAATAATTAAACATTTCTAGAAGTGATCGAACGACATTTTCATCGTAGTCTTCTATGTCGTCGTCACCAGCATCCACGTCAACATCGACACTACCATCTGGGTTCACAATTGGTAGACCTCCGTCGTCTTCCGGTTTTACTATTGCTAGACCCTGGGCGCCCATCCTGCCGAAAACATTCACAAAATGTTTTTGTTTAGGTTTTAAAGAATTGTTTTGCTAGTGGGAAGTAATTCTCAAATAACTCAAAAGATTACGTTTATTAACAGGAAATTGTTTTTCGGAGAAATTCTACGCAATTATCAGTTGCTGTTAAGTTAGTTTCCCTTAAGATGTTTTAAGGAAATTAAGTTAAAAAAGAGTTATAAAAATATCATCATAAATTTAATTTGAGGGTAGAATGCTTTGAAAGTTCACATCGTAGTTTTAGTTCAAATATCTTATTACGAATTCAGCATGAGAGACATCAGACCGCTATAATGAACTCGTAAATAGTTTTATTGTGTGTATACTGTATATGTGTATATATGTGTAGTAGCTTTTATTAAATTTCGTAAATTGCTTTTCTTAGACTCCGTAAATTTAAATGGTTGAGAACTTAAGCGTATCTCATAAAATATTCTAGGTATGTGTTAGAGAGATCTTAAATTTGGAAAAAAATTTAATTTAATTTACATTTCTATCCAAGTTAGTAAGCACTTTCCTTTATGATCAGTAATATGTAAAACTTCCAATTTTCTTAGTTCTTATAAATAATTAATCGACATATCCTAAGACAATTTCTTACATTAAATTATTTCATTTTCCAAAATATTAAGGTGAATTATGTTTTTATTTTCAGTATGGTAAAAAAAGTAATAATTTTATATAATTAGAATTTATTAAGTTAATTCTGAAATCGGTCTGCTAATGTTTTCCTGTGCATTATTTTATAATTAATATCACGTTTATACCTATCTAAATTTCGTGTGAAACACATTTCACTAGTGCATTTCTCAAAACAAGCTTTTTCTCAACTTAAGCTTCTTTTTATCTCATGCTTCTTACTCAATTTTTCAATACTTTTTTAAAATCTCCTTTATTTTATTTTCTTTCATATTATGGATTCCTATTCGCAGAAATCTTAAACTATAATCTTTGCTAATAGCTCACCTGAAGATGTTGTAATGCAACGAAACCTGGGTCGTAAAGAACTTAAAGAAAGTAGAAATAATACTACATCACGTAGTTTCACTTAATTGTGAATAATGAATTTCTACAAAATTAACGCCAAATATATTCAATATTTAAACTATAATGTTAATGACATATTCCTTCATTATCTTAGTTAATGATTTATTTAATATCTTAGTTAATGATTTATACTATCCTTCATTATCTCACAGATTTTTACTAACCTGACACAATCAAATGACAAGTCAAAGAGGGTCAATGTGTTGAAAACACCCATCATGCTTACGCAGAAGTGTATATTTCTGCCAGGGAAGAATATGTTGGACAATTTCGCGCAGAGCTTCGCATTCGGAAACCGGGGTAAACTGAAGCAGGCCGGTGATGGATTTTTACCTGTTGATGTAATCACGAATTTATTATCATAAAAGTGTAATTGTTAAATGAATAGGTTCTTTTACATTTGAAGAGAGTATGGTGAGTCATATTGCCATTGCCGAGGAACAGGTAAGTTATACATGTTATTACATCTCATACGTTAATGCAATACTAACTGTATTGCATTAACGTATGAGATGTAATAATATCGATGACGGACTTTGATTTAATTGTCATTACATTAGAATCTTTAATGGTCCTTCATATTCGAAAATTGTTTGTTTATATATTAAAATAAGTTAAGTGAACTGAAATTAGTAAATGAACATCTGAATGACGTGTAATATTTAATAGGGAAAAATTTAGTTTAAGTATATTTTAAAATAGTATGGAATATTTGTTGTTCATTCTAAAATTTTATGTTAATCTAACATCTTCTCTCCGAGAAACACATATTTCGAACAGAATTACGTTTAGACTCTGAGAGTTCATAACGTTAGTGACGCGTTTACATATTATCATCCATCAATTTTTTCAGAAAATAATGATGCACACACGCCAGGTTTGAATGGGTTTTCCTAGGATAAATTTAATATATAAGGAAAAACGTATTAGCGCCAATGCAACGTTTCACAAATTGTATAAATAAATTTGAAAAAGGAGAAACCTCGTTAATCCTAGGTTCTCCAGGAAACTCTTTCCAGACCAGGCTGAATGAAAGAAACATAACCCTGAAAATCAGAGTACCCACATCGGAATTTCATTGGAGATCGTAGCCGAAAAGGGAATTAGATACTATCTCTCCTTTTTAGAAGTTCTGTCCACTTTATTTCACATGCTTGTCGAGTTTTCCACTAGCTTCGTAATCTGAGTTGTTAGTGTGGATGTCCAAATCCTCTGTATTGTATAAAATGGTTCACGATGATATTTAATTTTATCGTAACCCACTAGTTTAATTACTTCAACTGTTCCTTCTTCATTTAATTAAATATAACTAAAAAAAATTTTCTTGTCTATCGATTTGGGATATGTACGAGTACACACGTAAGATAAATATTTTACAAAAGTGTTGCTTAGAAAAAAAATAGTTTTTATAAAGTACTGAAATTATAACAATGAACAAATATACTGAAGTGATGATTCGTCTTCTGATGGTGATATAAAGGGTACTGTAAATACAGTTCTACAATACTTGCGGGCACAACTTCCTATCGAAATTTGTAATTAGTTATCAGTGTAATGAATAATCGACATAAATAATCGAACAATTTTATTTTTTTAATTTGAGAAACCTCTTTGTATTAAACTTAATATGACCCGTAAAAAATAGTTAAATTCAAATTAATTAAAAAAAATTACCAAAAAACGATTGCTTTTGAAAGTCCTATAGTCCTAAAATTAAAGCAGGTAGAGATCATTATGTTTTTATCTCATAAAGTATCAGCCAAATGACAATTAGCTTCAAAAACTAATTTTAAATAGAAGGACTTATAATTTAGGTACGCAAAATTCATGTTTTTTTTCAACTTATACGTCTAACCGTCAAATGATAGTAATCTTCAAAAATTAATTTGAAATATAAAAACTATAAAAATTCGTTGCTTCCAGAATATTTATAAATTTTACCGAGTAATCGGAGATAGTACCTCCGATCGCATTGTACATTTATCATAAAATAAATAACCTCGCTACGTTACGTTACGGGATTCAGTTAAACTAAAGCGATTAACATATACATTTTAAACATTTAAGTTTACTTAGAATTTCTATTAAAGTTTTCTATAACAATTATTTCTCACCATTCACACACACACACACGCACACGGACACGCACACGCACACACTACATATACATCCCATATAAAATAATTTAAAAATATGGCCCCAATTAGCGCCACCCGCGAGCCATGATGAAAGAGGTAGGTTTAAAAGAAAACAAATATAAAGGAACGATAGTTATAGATGGCTATATCATCGTTTAAAGAACACTTTTAGAGCGCTAATGATGTATTTGTATAATATGCGTCCTTGTGTAGTATATTTTTTATATCCGTAAAATCATCGTATTTATCCGTAAACTATAGATTATTTGCAGTAAGTTTGTTTTTCATTATTTTAACAATAACAGTCTGATACAGTTGAATAGTAACATTAACGATAACAGTACTAGAGGGGTGAGGGAGGCAATGAGGACCTTAGAAACTATGAGACATAGAATCATCGTTATAGTTCTCGATAAAATTCAAATAAAATTTTAGTAACCATGTTTAACTTTTTCAAGAAAGATGGCGCGGGGCGCTGGTGAAAGGTTATACCGACTCTTAGTTAGTGATCCTATAAAATGTTTTGAATCCTGGTCATCGGCGACTTAACGTATAATTTGAATGACATATTGCAATAGTAGTCAGTACGTGAGTATTTTGAAATTTGTATTTCAATGATAATAATGTTCTGTCATTTATGTTGTAGATGGTGTAAACGTATATACATACTTCGCGTTAAAATTAGTTACACTTTACTGAGAATTGCTACCGATGTAATGCTACCGGTGACTACTTAATACATATGCATTTTGGCAACAACTCACCTGACATTCTGTTCTTGTACATAATCTTCTCGTTGACTTCCATCGATATGTCAAATGCAAAATCTTCCGGAATGTATCTGATTTTCGCACAAGTTTTTTGTCGAAACAACTCTAGAATGAAGCCAGTGCAACAGCTGCAGAGGCCTAAAGCGCAAGTACACGGTAGGGGAAGGGGACCTTGTCTGAATTCGGCTACTAATTCAGTAGTGTTTGAAAATCGTCCATCTTCATCCAGCGGTATGAATTTGAAGTTTGGAAATGTGGCGTTTGGTGCAGAATCAATAATGTTTTCGCCCATGTTTGGTATTCCTGAAATATATTTTGTTATTAGTTCTATACGAATTTCTTAAAAAGTACAAAAATATCCAATATTCATACTAGTTTAATACTGGTGGATTATATAATTATCGATATATTGTAGTTCAATTTAAATCTGTTTAATTTTATGTTCGTGTTAATATGCAACTATGCCATTCAGAGGAATTCGCTTACATTGAATTAGGTATGCATGATGGTTAATATTTCTTTTAGTATTGAAATACGCACAATTCTTTGTCGTTAAATAGCACTCAAAACATTATATCGCAATATGTACGTTCATGAATTCGAATAAAAATTATTTTCAAAGTACATATTTTGAATAATTAATAGCACGAGGCTCCCATGTACGAAAAGTTAGAAAGAAAATAAACGTTTAACTTTGAATGTTAATGTTAATAACCAGAATGAAAATTTTATTTTAGGAATTTATAATATTGATGTGGCGGAAGGTTTTAAATTTAATTCTTCATATATCGTGAGATTTTTAACATAAATATTATTTTTTTTAAATTAAAAATAACGGGAATATTTACTTAAATTATTGAATATTCGCGTTGAATATGGTAAACATATTTACTACTAAGTTTTACTGTTCTAATAAGGTACAGCATTCATTTGTTTTGTTCTGTGTTTACTGTGCTTATTTTCAATTCGCGTGTATCCAACTCTTAAATACAAACTGTAAGTTAAGTTCGAGACCCTACAAAGAAAGTAATTCAATATATTTAGTTACATATTTAATATTTTTAAAATTCTTCAATTTTTTTTGTTAAACCAATGTCACAGTACTCTCGAAAAGAAAGAAAGATTGAAAATATAATTTTTTTTATAGATATTTACATATTTTTAATAACATTTTTGTCATTTCATATCATTACAGTATTATTAAAAGTGTTAATTGAGAAATTTGTCACATTTTAAAATTCTACGATACGGTTGCATTTATTATAAAATTTCAATAATACATGTACTCATTAACCACAGGTCTAAAAAATAAATTGTTAACATTCATGGCTAATTGCGTCAATAAGGATATGAAACCAACAGCACATTTTATACTAATTTTTCTTTAAAATCATAATTGTTATGCAGAAGAAAAAAAACATTTGTATGTTCCTCAATTTAGTTAATGTAAAATAAACTTATTGGAAATAAACAAATCGAAAATTGTTAATACAATCGGAATTTAACTTGAACAAATATTTACATTCACTAACAACTCGTTAGCAACAAAAAAAAACACTACTTAATATTATCATAAATTAAAACAGTTATATATAAACTGGACTACTTACCGGTACTTCCTACGACAGTACACACAACCAAAATATAATTTAACACTTTTATAATATTCATCGCTTGGTTTAAAACTGAACCAAACTAGTTTCTGCTGATACCGCTATAATATAATTGAAAGCGCTGTAACTGAACTCACAACCAGAGCCTACCCATAGGTGGCGGACAGTTCTTATTTGTGTCAACGTTCCGAACGCAGCCATCCATCCATTAACGATTGCTCTGCGCCGTCACACTTTAACACCGGATCCAAACGTTTACCGCATTAACGAGTACGATTAACTCATGTCAATGTTTGATTTTTTTCGGTTATGTGTACGAATTTTATCTCTTTAGAAAGCTAAATCTGGTATCTTTGTTATTCTTAGTTAAAATAATTAAACATTTCTCGATGTTTTTATCGGAACCGCTGAGAGTGACTTACGTCTCTGTAATTTTCGTTATCGAATCGGCGATACAGCACATCACTGAGAAAAGAATAGTGACTATGTTGTATGTCGCAGTTAAGTTGTAGGTTTACTTACAACTTTCTTTGTGTGTCGAGTTAACGGACTTGCGGTTATTATTTGAAACCAGTTTCATGTGATCTCCTCGTGCGTTGAGCAAGTTATAAGAGGCCGCTCTTATTCATCGTGAAAACAAAAAGATTGGATGTTTGTAACACTTGCTCATAAATTCGGATGTGACATTTTAATTGGCTATGATAAATGGAAAACAGATCATAACGGAATTGTAGATTAACACATGTGCTTTGACCACTTCTGATTGCTACTTCTTCTAGTTTTTTATTAATTAAATATATATATATATATATATATATATATATATATATATATATATATATATATATCTATATATCACGTTGGTTAAATGACGATTTTGCAATCATTGGTTGCTATGCCCAGCTTTAGGCCCCAATTATATTTTAATATCAGCTACTGTGAAGACTTAAATGAAACTACGTGATATAGTATTATTTCTACTACTACATCACGTAGTTTCATTCAATTGTGAATAATGAATTTCTACAAAATTAACGCCAAATATATTCAATACTGTGAAGACCTTAACTTTTGAATTTTGAATATATCTTCATAGATCGTGATCACCAATTTCAAGGTTTAATGCATTATTCCTTACGACATATTTTAACAGAGGTTTTCAACCCGTAATTCTGAATGAAAAGGAAGAAAAAATTTAAATACTTTGAAATGTTTTTAATAAACCCTTTTTTTAATCTTTCCTATTCAGAGTAATATAACAAATCGTACTTATAATAAAAATAATGAAAAAAAAAATAGAATTCAATGTAATTTATGTTTTGGAATGATTTTATGATAAAAAACTTTTTTTAATTTCGCTCTCTGAAGGCAATTATCTCGGCAAAAGTCAAGTTTTTTCAAATTCACCAAAAACGTTTTACGTTTAGGAGGTTGAAAATAATCAGCCCTGTGAAAATAGGTCACAAGGAAACTTACATTCTATACGCAGGTAGAACAAAGAACGTTTCTATTATTCATACCGATAAATTTACGTATAAAACTGCAAATATTCAAAGCGTGTTTTTCTAAAAAATATTGTTTTTTTTGTCATTGTACAGACCCATATGTGTAAATAATATTCACGTCTTGTGTCACACTTTGATAGTTACAGTTTCACTATAAAACGCCATTTCATTTGTATTAATATTTGAGAAACAATTAAATAAATACCGTTTACTTCTTGTCATGTAATGTTTAAAATTAAGATTATTATGTTTTTCTTCTCATACTGATTCTAGTAGGTATAAAATATATAATAACATTGCTAGATTTGTAATAAAATTTACGTTACATTTTATTAAATGTCTAATTAAATTTCTGTCGGATGTCTACTAGATTGCACTGCACTTTATTTTTACAAATTGTTTAGCCAATCAAAGTGATAATTCAAGAGTGGAAAACATACATACATCTCGTTATAATTTTTTTAAAATATGTAAACAATATACGAGAACAAAGTCCATCTTTCCGACTGGGACTTGCTACCAGTTTATTTATGTTGCTATGCGAGAATGGTTATTATTAATTAGCTATTTTTACTTCTAGTTATTGTTTTTAAATGTATTTTTAATTTTTTTTACCTCGCTCTGTAATGTTCTATAATATTTTATAGTAGAATTTCGGATTTTATTTATAACGATATGGTAAACTTAACAGTTTTAGCGGTACGGTTATCTATTAAAATAATAATACGGTATTTAGTTTAATTTTTACCCACTTCGCTTCATTTTATGACTCACTGAATTATACCCTTACGTTTGTAAGGTAAGGGTATAATTCAGTGAGTCATAAAATGGTACAGTGCAATGAAATATGATACCTTGATCTCTTAACCTGTTACAGAAAACACACGTAAATGTATAATACTAAAATGCATGATAATAAAAAATATAAGAAATAAATAATACGCTAGATATAATATATCTACATATATATATATATATGTATATATATATATATATATATATATATATACACGTATATATATATATATATATATATATATATATATATATATATATATATATATATATATATATATATATATTGTGATAATATTGTCTTCTTTACCATATGTATAATGTTCCTTAGAGTCAAGAACCTTAATAAAAGAGTATACGAGACTACAAGAAAGTAATACGTTTGTAACTATAAAAGGAAAACTTAAGAGATTTCCTTTACAATGAATTTAGTTTTTTTTTCATGAAAAGATTTTTTAGTTTCACAATTTGAAACAAAGTGAACTGACAAATGATAGACAAAAGAAACTAACTTTTCGTTGATGACAGTAACGGCATAAACGTTGACACTTTTCCGTGACAAGACTGGCATTATAAAACAAGTAAAACAGTTTTACACTTTCTACGACAATGTAGCCTTGTTTCTATTGATTCATAATTATGTTTATAGTAAGAGGTAAATGGACATCAGAAAAAATTCACAATAGTTTTGTATATGTATAATAACGAAATGTATTATAATAAAAAATATGCAATTTTGCGAAAAACAGATGATGAGAAAACAATATAAACGTTCGCACTTGCAGCTATATGGCATTACTGGTATTTTTCATTTGGTACAAAGTTAACAAGAGTGATTTTAAAATATATTCTTAGGTTCTTATAAGTTATTTAAAGTTTCAAACAATTGTACTAATTTTTTTGTATGTAAGGAATAAAAGTGCACGACTCTTTTAAATAAAAATATATAGCTGATAATTTACTAATTTTAAAAATGGCGTGGTATTCGTAGCTTCTGGGACTGGATATTTAACATCGAAAATGTTCATTTTTGAGTAGAAATAAAAGGACGTTTGTTACAATTTATTTTTTGTATTCAGTAATTCATAAAACCAAATAGTTATACAATAAGTACCTGAGTACTTTTTATATTTCCATATAATTCAATTTATCTAAAAAGTTTGGAATAGTGTTCGTACTTACCAATTTTTTCATAATTTTTAAGAAAAAAAATAAACTCTTTGTTTTTCTTTCCTATGTGTCAGAACTAAAGGATTTTTATCTTTTATTTAGTGTAAAAAAATCAATTCTTGTATCCGAACCCACAACTATTCAAAACATAAATGTCATAAAAACAACGAGAGACCGATCCCGTATTTTACCGCTGGGCAAATGACTCACGTCGAGAAGCGACGAAATAAATGCATAATTATTTTTATTTTTTCACATGCTTTGATTTTGTATTGTTATTAGTTAACTAGGGGAAATCTTACATTCTAACCTCAATTCTTCTTCTTCCTCCTAGAGCTTCACTAGTGAAGGTTGACAGCCCACTCTGCTTATCTGGTCTTGTCCTCGGTGAGGCGAAAGATTTCGATGGCACTTGTAATCCCTGTTCATTCTTGGATGTTGCACAACCGTGACTTTCTTCTACGACTTTTCTTTTCCTAGCAACTTTTCCCATCATTATTAATTGCAAGAATTCGTATCTGTCACGCCTGAGTAAATAGCCCAGATATGCAACTTTATGTTGTTTGATGGTCTACAAAAACTTAGTTCCTGGCCAACAGTCGTAGTACCTTCCAATTAGTAATTTTCGGAGTCCATGATGTAGACATCATGCGTCTGTAGACTCACATTTCAAACGCTTCTATACATTTCTTGAGATCTTTCTTAATAGTCCAGCCCTCACATCCACGTAGAAATATTGACCAGACGTAGTACTGAAGAAGGCAAATTCGAAATATGATTCTAAAACTACAACTTCGTAGTATCTTTTTAATTTTCCAAACGTTTCGAGGTATTTATATTTATTTACCCGTTCTAGTTTTTAACTGACCACAAATATCCTCGGTTTAGCGATTGGGATTGTTAGAGATGACCATAAACTTTGTCATGGTAACAATCATTCTGTGGTTACTTTTACTTTAACACTACACTCCTTGACGCGCTCGGCAATTTTCTGTAACTCTGCATCCGAAGATGTTATGAGAACTATGTCATCAGTCTATCTCAAGTTGTTAGTAAGATATCCATTAACTTCAACACCACAACCTAGTTATTCCAGCGCTTCCATTATGTTCGCTTCCGAGTACAGGTTAAAAATAGTTAATAACAAAGTACAACCCTGTTGTACTTCTCCATTTACGTCGATCCCTTCAGATTCTTTTCATTTAGCAATCGAACTAATTTCAAATCATTATTTTTTAAAAAATTACATACTGCATATCCCTATATTTATGCACCACACCCGTACTGCGAAAAGTGCTGACTTCAATTCAGAATCCAAATTGACTGTTGCTTAACTGTTCATCGTATTTTATGAATTATAGAAAGGAAAAGCTTCGTAAGGGAAATTGTTCGAAACTCTTTATATTTTCTTGTTTTCTTTTAGGAAGTGTGACCAAAGTAGATTAACTAAAAGTGCCCAAATGCCCAATAATTGCACAATAAGTCCCCATAAACGTTTTCAATGTTAAAATGTCTCCATATTCACGAGAACATTCCCAATTACTTATCTTTTATAAACTATATGTTTGAAAAACTAAGGGTAAAGTATCTTTAATAAATGATATTTAATTTTATAAAATAAAATAATTTTATTATTATCAATATTCGAAGAATTTATTTATTTTCTCGAAACTCGAATTAGTATGTCATAATTTTCATGAAGTTTATTATTTCACTATCGAGGAAAATAACATTTCAGATATTTTACTAATTATTATGAGAATCCTCAAATTCTCAGTAGGTATTGATTGCCGAATATATTTATTCTCATGTACTCTGTAGTATGAATGTAAATTATGGTATTTCTATTCAGCCTAGTAGATATATAAAGAGAAAAAATTTATTAGTGTAAACCGTTTAGGAATAAGAGAACTGTCTGGTAATAAATAGAAAAATTATAGCCTATAAATAGATATATTTACATTTGTAATGTAAATTATCATAAAGGCGATACGATGATTTGGAGCTAAACAGTACCAAAAATAAATATCGTGATATTCTGAAATTGCAATGCAAACCGCGCACACGCGTTAACGCCACGGCTGCGGGACCGGCTGATACCGTTCGTTCATTGTGAGCATTTCTGCGGACGGCGGGGCGGTACTTCCCCCACCACCCAAGCATAGACGGTATAAGGACCGTACAAGAAACATAGAGGTCACTTGAAAACGACAGAAATAAGAACTTTTGGTTACCTATTTATCAATATGTTATCGACTAAAACTGTTAACGGCATTAAATGTAAAAAGGCCGTGATACAAACGAACGCGAAATCCGATTTTTAAAAAAACTGCATACTGTATCGTTTTTATGAATTATTAAAATGCTTTTATACAACACTTTACATCGTACTAAGGTGTTATGAATAATTTTGCAACAACGTTTGTTAATTTATCATCATATGGCAACGATAGCATCTTGCACGGTTCCTATACGCTCTACGCGTTTTACTTGTTGTTTATTATTTATTTATAAACGTCGATAATTTGTTCAACTAACGTTATTTCTAAATCAAACATTAAATTTTTTTTAACTTCTTTGTAGTGTTTTTGCTGTGAATTGTTTATATTTTTGTTGCCGGCAACCACATATAGAAGTCTGAATTTATCAATTAAGTACGAATAGTTTTATTAATCGATATTTTTGGGGTTGGTGATAATTTCATTTTATTTTACTTTACTTTCCTTTTTCTATAGAAGGTTTTTTCCTATTATTATATGGTAATTGAAATGTTTATAGTTTTATTTTTTTAAGCTCTGTAATAGTTGAGTAATTAACAGGATAATATTAAACAGAGTAATAAATCCCGATCGAATATTAAAGCTCTTAAAGGAACTTTGGAATCTGATTCTGCAGGAATACATCCTCGACGAATAGATCGTGAGCATTACACTTGTAGCTCCTTTAAGGAATTGTATTTTTTATATAGCGTCAAACAAAATTAAACTTCTAAATTTGTATTTCTCAAAGACACTATGAAAAAATTTATCGTTGCGGTCGGTACGAAATTATCGTATATCTCAAAAACTATACAATATACTTTTCGTAAATACTTTCGTTGAACGTTTATTTTAAGTTCTACTACCTTAATTTTCTTCAGAATTCCACACGTTAGTTGAAAAATTAGAAGGGCGAGGGCACACTATTTAAGACCCTAGAAGCATATATCTCACCAAATATTGGCATAAATAAAAAAAGTTATTTTGGAACCTTTATATAATTTTTAATACCTATCTAATAACACCCCACACGCCTATGCTCATTGGATTTTTTTCCTCCCTCATTACATGTATAGAGTGCCACCCCTAATATGTTTTTTTCCGTAATTCCACTAGACGCACATATGAAATGTGCGTTCATAGAATATAACTGCCATCCAAATTTCATCTAATAGTGCAAATAGACTCCGAGTAAAATAGCTGTAACATATGTACAGACAGACATACGGATAGACGTACGGGACGAAATTATAAAGATTACATTTTTGCTACGGAACCCAAATAAAGCGCAAACCGTGAGTTGTAAAGGTATTTCTAAAAGCCGATATTGACTAGAAATCTTGTTTGAATTTAGTTTTATATTTTTAATGAACAACTCAAACTGTCTGTAAGGCATGGCTATTTTAAGAAATTTTCATGCATTTTAAAATAAAAATCCGTGGAAAAGTTATGAGAGCTAGAGTTGGGAATTCGAGAAATTTATAAATAGAGATATAAATTCTCTGTTTCTCATAATCGACGAAGTGAAAGAAAATGTTAGGCAGATTCGAAAGCTTTTATCATACAGCCCAAAAGTTGTTTCGTCTAGAGGAATACATCAAAAAAGAATAATATACAATTCTGAATTCATAACAATAAATTTGATGTTATATAATATTATACTAAGAAAGATAGAAAAGGGATGTAATGTGTCGAAACAATTGGGGAAATGTCCTGGAGAATAACCTGAAATAGGTTATGTTATTAAGCGCGGATAAAAATATACAAACGCTTGTTTAAATCACATTCTGCTGAACTGTACTTGCTGGAACAAAATGTATAGAATAGAAACCAAGCAAAAAATAATTTCACTAAATATATGATTTTATAAATAATTTTATTAATACTGTAAATACTACACTTTATATTCATACTGCAACCGAATAATTTTCATTGAAAAAATGATGTGTTTTAAAAATCAAATGGTCCGCCATCGCCATCGAAGAGGCCATCAAATGGGCCATCGTCATCATCACCTCCTCCAAATAGACCTCCGTCATCGTCATCATCGTTTCCATTATTGAAGAGGCTTGTGGCAGGTGGACCTCCGGAAGGTTTCGTTTTTTGTGGTTTCAATCCAGTCCTCACGCCGTTTGTCCCAAGACTGAAGGTTTAGTTATTTTCAGTAATTAAGTCACATTCAATAATACTGTTTCTAACGTCTACTCATTATTCTGAAGCTAATGTAACATTTCAGTATGTCGATAATTATGAAAAAATGATTTATTTAAAATAATATAAATTTGTTATTTTACGAGTGCGTGGGGGAGGCGGTGACCAACTTACTTCTTTACCGATGAGATAAACAAATTATTTAGTGTCACCATGAACCACATTGCGGTGATAACTGCACTTTCATTATAAGTATTTATATTTTTATGAAATTTGCTTTTTATTACTAAATACAAAACTTATTTCTCATTGAACAAAAATAGTTTGAAAGTGAATGTACACGTATACACGTGTGTTTTTTTTAATTATTTACAGTGCGCCAATACAAAAGGCTACAGACTTAAAATGCGTATTGCCAGACATATTAATCGTTATAACAATCTAAAAAACTATAAAAAATATTTAAATACAAAAAAAGAATGTTTGAAACAACACTACATTTATTATAGGAATTACAGTATTAATTGTAAGAGTTCATTGCGTCTCTAATACAAATTTTCTTTTATTTAGGTTTTATATTAAAAATATGATATAAGATATGATGCGTTAAAAGAAAATGAATTTTCGTTATTTTCTCATTGTATTACTTCAATCGTTACGTAGTAATTAAATTAAGATTTTAAAATTATCGATTTATTTTGAAATTAGTTTGATTGCTCAGAGACAGATTAAAGGAACACCAATAAAGGGTTCAATTTATTTAATTATATTTTTAATTCAATACCTGAAACAGTTAAAGGATGCAGAATATACGTCGAATCCTCCGATATTAGCGTCTATATCCAGACACGCATGGGCTTGGCGATTTTTCACGTGGATATTACTGATGGAGGCACACACCTCTACAAACGGAATGCGGCGAGGATTGAAGCAGATCGGTGGAGGTTCGCTTACTGTTATAAAGTATGATCATAATTTATGGTGCATATAATGTACATATATATATATATATATATATATATATATATATATATATATATATATATATATATATATATATATATATATATATATATATATATATATATATATATATATATATATATATATATATATATATTTATTTATTCTTAGTTATCATTCGAAATTATTTTAAATTTACGATCAGATTTGTAACTTTTTTCTGTACTTTTTACCGAATTACCCTTTAATTCAATTGATATATAACATTTTCGGCAGTAAGGGGTATAAAAAATAATGTGAGAATTGTTATGAATATAACGATAAATTTTATAAACGTTTTTCAGTAAACTTATCATATTTCTAAATTGTATTTTTGATATTTTAGGAAATGCGTTCCATTTAAATATTGCAAAGTTTTCAGTTGAAAGTATCTTAATTAAAAAACCATTGATCTCCCGGGATTGTTACATAAATTTAGTTTACCGACTTGATATTTAAGCAAGATGTGAATATGGTATTAAAATAGAAACAAACTCTTTGGAATTACTTGTAGACTTTTAAATACAGCAATTTAATATATTTACCTGAAACTTTTCTTCGAAAAATCGTATTGTTATTCATTGTCATTCTCATGTCGAAAACAAATTCTTCTGGCAAAAAAGTCATATTTGCACACATACCCTGACGCCATCGCTGAAAGAACATACCGGTACAGCAACCACACTGACCTTCAATACAAGAACAAGGGTAACGAATGCCCTGCCCGAAAATTCCCGGAGCAGGTCTCTGAGTGGTTCCCGTAACTGGCGTATCTGCAGCTACAGGTGCGTCAGCAACAGGGGCTACAGGCGCGCTAATAATTGTTGAATCTAGCACTGGAGCTTCTGGTATTGGCGGTTCATCACTTATAGGGGTATCAATATTTGCCTCAACGTCACTGGATTCATTTTCAACATAAATGGGAACAACTAAAGTGACAGGATTATCACTTGTGTCTTGCCTAGACTGGACTTCCATTGCCTTTGCCCAAATGTGAGCTGGTATTTCGAATGTTTTTATTTCAATCCCATTCGTGAGATTTCTTTCTGTGAAATAATTTATTTCTAATTAGGGATAATAAGTATTAAAAATTTAGTCTTAAATGTCATATTTAATATTTAACCTAATAAATAAGAAAAGAGTTTAAAGGAAAGCAGAAGTAAACTGAATTCGGAAATGAAATAAAACATATGAAATAAATAATTTGTAACCGATGTAAACAAATTTAATGGACATATCCCACCTTAAATATTGTGGCAAATTTTTCATTAACAAAAAACACACATAAATAAGTAAGAAAATTGAGCAGAATTTTTTAGAAGCTATAATTATTTTTTTAATATTTTCTTTACATATATTTACGAAATAAATGTTCATACAACGGTGCTATTTAAGCCGTGTAAAAACTTTAATGTGCTTTTCTCACCTTTAATAATGTGACACAAACTTCCGTTAACTAAAAACACACACAAATAAATAAGAATATTAAGGAGCATTTTAGATACTGATATATTTTTTTCAAACTGATTTTAGAGATGTCTACGAAATAAAAAGTTCATAAAACAGTACCGGACACACAATCACTCACGTCCTACACGAATCCACTCATTTGCAGTCTGAACTCAAATCGATACTTAACGGTTCAAAGTGGCCCGTTCTTTTAGTGAAAACGTGACGCGTTCTCTTATTTAAATTCGTACGTGACAAAAAATACACATGTTAATTAGAAAAAGTATATTTTGTATTTATTGGCTACGACAAGAGTACGTAATATTTTTAAGTAAACAGGTATTTATATATTTAGACATATTTATTTACAAATTTAAATATAACTTATCATAGAATAAATAAAATAAATTAAAAAATAAATTAATTAAATAAATAATTTAACTAGTCCGTAAATCAGCAAGGATATTTTTGCAAATGACGTCAAACAAATTGTTCCCAGTCATATTTCATCATTTTATTTTCTCTCTTCCTCTTATCCTGCTTGTTTTTATTTCTATTCGAAGTGGTGAAACCTAAAGTTTCCGACAAGGAACCCAAACCAAGAATGTCATCATAGTCTTCATTCTTCTTCAAGTTGCTGTGCGTAGTGATCTGCTCTACTTTATTGTTTGGTTTCTTATCTTTCTTCTTTTTTCCACCACCACACAATCCTAAACTTTCTGATATAAGTGACAATCCCAAATCCAAGTCACTTTCTTGATTCTTTTTCTTGTGTTTCTTTACTCTTTTTTCCCTACTGTTACTTTCTAACGTCATTTCGCTTACATTTGATTCGTCGCTGGCAATATCTTCTTTAGATTCACTAGAGACACTCTCAACACTTTGCTTCATGTTCATTTCGTCATCATCGTCCGAAAATGATTCGACTATTTCAATCATATCTTCATCTTTTTCGTCGTCACCGGGTTTCTTTACTACATTATGACTAGATCTTAACGGTGCCTTTGTCATATCATCCATGGCCATAGATGCTGTTACCGCTTGCTGAAGAGTTTCAATTTTCTCAAAATTTTGAATTTTTTCGGTTACTTGCACGATTGAACTCTCTTGAATAGGTTTTGTGCTTGTTATAATTGTCGTAATGGGAGAGGCCGATAATTGATCGGTGATATCAGCTAAAGATGATTGAATTCCAAAATCTTCAATGGGAGTAACCGCCTGTGAAGATGGTTTGGCAAATACCTCCTGAGTTTTAGAGGTCGGTGAAACTAACTGAACTGGTTGAAAGCTTTGGTCTTCAGATGTTTCAGTACCGTGAGCTATAATATTTGATGCTATATTTTCCTCGTTGGAAATTGTGCCTGGTATGTGTATTAAACCTGAGGTTTGCCCTAAGATTGTCGCAACTGTGTTCAACTGGATCGGAACTTCGGTCACGTCTTGAGCTGTTGGCGGAGGCGCAGTCGTTGTGGTTGTAGAAGTGGTCGTAGTTGTCCTTCGCCTCGGTCCGTTTGGTCGGGTTGGGCGTGGACGTCTCGTTCTTGTCGGTGGGGGCCGGCGTGTTGTTGTTGATCTGCGACTAGGGCGAGGCCTTCTAGTAGTGGTAGTGGTTGTTGTGGTAGTCGATGTGGTAACGACAGCTGCGACTGCCTTCCTTTTGGGTGGTTTTCGGTTACCGCCTGATCCTCCGAAAAGACCTCCTAGAATGTCTTCACTCAGTATGCTGAAGCCACCATAGTCAGCAGTGTCATCAACGTCATTGTCGGCTGCTTCTTCTGAAATTAATTATTTATTACACCAATTGAATTGCAATAAATTATTTTGTAATTTGTATTTCCTGTTTTAATATATAAACTTTTATATTAATTACAAAAAATTTTTCCACAACTTCTTTTCGGTAAGGTGTGACTGGGTAAGGTAACGAATGTATATTGTTGTTAAGAATTTTAGAAAGATAATATAAAAATATGGCAATAATGGCAATATATAAAATATATTAGGCATTTATAAAATATATTAGGCATTTATAATACAAACTAATATTGTATGTGTATCGCAATATCGGAAGCATTTGATCCATTCTATAATCTTATATTTTATTATTTTTAGACTCCTCATTTCAGAGTTAATTTTAGGAAATTTGGTTCCGTAGCTACACTAGGAATCATATAAAATTTCCTAGTTTCATCATGTCCGTCGTCTAGTGTGATTACTGTTGACGAAAAATTATTTCATGTTGCTACAAGTTCATACTAACCTATTATTGTACAAACATTTAAGATATATGCGATTACTTAACAAAATTCAATTTACTAATTAAAATTATTTTATAAACCAATAAATTAATATTAGATGTACATAGTTACAAATTAGTACGTACATAGTTGTTGGGTGTACATACACATTGCAATAAAAATAGCTTTTTTTCATTTTGAAAAATATCTTAAGAGCAATTTAAGTAATTTTCATAATATTATGTTTTTCTCAATCAAATAAATATTTTCTCTTGCTATTTCTATTAAAATTTATTAATTCATATACTAACCAGATTCCGCTTCATCGTCGTCCTCTTCCTCGTCATCGTCTTCGTCATCATCATCGTCACCTATTCCGTAGTCATCATCATCGTCGTCATCATCATCTTCTTCGTCCTGCTCAGAAGCCAGTGGCAGCGGATCTGCTCCTTCCGCGCTCACACCCCGGGGACCGAACCTGAAACATGAAACTCTAACTGCTGCTTCTACTGTCTTTTTGGAATGCAGTTCTAGACCGAGGCAAGCTCTGAAATCTTCCTTATCTCGCCCGATGTTGTAGACGCGGCCGCAGAATTTCGATATTCGGCCTGGCAGTGGCATGCAAACGGGTTGTGGCTTTCTGCCTAGAATGATAAATATAGTTAAATTAATATTACACGAGATCAAGGTACACTCAAAGATAAAAATAATTAGGTTCTAGAAAGTCAAATTAGAGTCAAGCAAAAACCCTTTGGAGAAAAGTACCACAAAACAAAATTATTGCACGTCTTTTAAATAAAATAGTTTTTAATTGAGGAATTTGAAGACCCTAATCTTTAAGAATAATTAATTACCTTTTTGTCATTCTTAGTCATACGTTGTTGTCATTCATTTAAATTATAATACGTGTCCGAATGCAGGTATTACTGAACTTACCCGAAAGAGTTTGGTTTGTAATCACACGATCGCCAAAACTCAAGGATACCGCCATTCTGTCACCGAGCAAATACATCAGCGATGCACATCCTAAAAACGTAAGTTCAAATTATAACGTCGCATTATTAATATTACACACAAAATATTTTTATACTTTGCTTCAATGTTATTCAAGCTAACCCTCTCCCCACCCGGCTATTACTTTTTCATTAACTTCCTGACTAAGTTAATTACTACCCTTCTAAGAGAGGGGTATTCAAAAAATTAAAGTTTTATAAACGGAGATCTGTGTTAGAAAATATTTCAGTATGTATTTATTAAACATTATTATAGACCTAAAATAACATGCGAAAAGTAATTAAATGTTATAATGACTTTTAGAAATAATAGAAATTAATTGTAAAATTAACCCAATTAATAATATTATTTGGTGCATGCTGATTATTAAATAGCCAAATAATAAAAAATTACTCTTATGTCAACGATTCGTATTAAGGATAAAAAGACCTCATGATATTTGAATGCGTAAGCAAGTTCTCCAAAAAAAACCGATTGCACGCACGCCGTGTACAATTTATACGAACTATTTTAAGTTACTTTTAATTTCCATCTAACTCGTGTTCATAACATAACGAGTCAAAATGTTTGTAAGGTAAACGCGTCGTAATGCAGAATTACACTAAATCTAACTGTAATGGTTTTTGACAAAGTTATCACAAAGATGTCAAATTTCAATACTGACTTATTGAAAAATCAGTCAAAAAAGTTTTTGGCTACTTCTAATTTATGTAGGAGCTTAAAATTAGGCATATAAAGTAAGTTAATAATCGGTCAAGGTTGAATTGGAACTTTTAACAGTAATAATTAGTGTTGTTACGTTCCTAGAGTTTGTATGCAAACTAATTCATTTAAGAAATTTGCTTTAAATTCTATTTGGTTCTAATTTTTAAAATAATCGCTAAATGACCTATTGTAACATTTCGTAGATGCGTTAGTGTGATTACGAACAGTTAGTAATTACTTTAACTTTACAAATCTTTAAATTCAACTGTTTTTTTTTCAGATCATTTATCATTCACTTTTATTTCCTAAATCTAAATTTAATTTGTTATTTGCTTTGGGACCCTGGGGTTTCCAATCCGAGTTTTGGATAAAAAACATTCCGACGATATAGCTATGGTGGCTGATAGCTGCCATATTGACGATATTGCCATATTGTTAAATCCTAATCGTATAGGATGATTAGCTGTGTAAGGAGATCCTATATCACTTGCAATATTTCAATTATTATTGAACTTTCATAATCTACTACAAATTGTCGAAGTTCAATAATAATTGAGATGAAAACAAATGTCGGAAACTGATCTTTAATCTTCAGTTTTGCCTGAAAACTGCTTATTTAATTTGAAAGTAAAATACGTATGTTCAACTAAATTAATACACGTTAGATAGCATAGAATAGTCCGAAATAGAATTAATAGTGATAGATTATATCGACTGCTACAAAAATTACAGCAAAAGAGCATCTCAGGCTTTGGAGGTACGTGACGAGGATAATAAGGTAGATTTTGTAAGGAAATAAAAGTACAAATAGGAGTTAGCGTGATATTAAGAAGAAATATCGATATAAGCATAGTTTCTGTACACAGATTGATGGGCACCATGGACCAAATTCAATAAGATGTTAAGGATAGAAATAAAGGTAAAAAGGGAAAACCGGTATTCGGTTAAAACGGTAAAACTAGATTTAATCGATAAATAGATTCAGTGAAACGGTTTTTTTTTAATGAGGAGTTGAACGTATATTTATACAGAACAATTCCCAATATGTGTGGCTTACGCTGTCTCCAGTCCCGAAGTGGTGTTTTGAAACTTGATGATGCTCTACTTGACAATAGCTATTTAATGTTCTCCCGTGGTCAGGCTTAAGTTTTTTATCTGAAGTCAAATATCATGATAAAATCCGTTTAACAAATTATGATGCAAATAATATTAATGCAAGAAATAGTGCGATGGTTAAATGTAATAGAATCACATTGTTTTATCGAGTAGATCTACATTTTAAGCATGTTGCTATTATATAGCATTTGAGGAAAATGAAGTTAGAAAGATCCACAGGGAGCGGACTCTAACGATATAACCGCCTTTCAAATACCGAATGGAAATTTGATTAAATTAAAATTGCTCCAATTAAAAGCAAAACTCGATTACATCGATTGACCTTAAAAGAATTTGTTACATTTTTCAAATTAATATTTTTAATGTACTACACAATTTACTAATTCAAAGTATCTGAAAAAAATGGTTATGAAAATACATTGTCTAAATGTATTTTAGACAATGTATCTCTACAATTTAAAAAAAAATGTACACTGACATCAAAACCAGTTTACTAATTAGATTAACTCCTTTAAATAAAAAATATTATCAATAAAATTTCTGTCTTCATTTTCGTTTCAATTTTGTTCATATTGACTTAAAAACACTTTCTTAAAACTTCGCAAATGGTTAATTTCATTTTAAAAGCAAATAAATACTGATGCTCTTCTTCAAAAAGAAAATACGAGTTACGTAATTTTTATCTTCAATTTGAAAATTGACTTGGTTTCATTATTTTGGGATTATAATAGGTAGATAAAAATGATTTATTCACAATTTTCTTTAATTTACAGACTATTAAGTTCTGTGTCACTAACAAATTGAAAAAATTGGATGGAAATAAACAGTGTATTTAAATATCCACTATTATTACAGCAGAGAGAATCTAATTATTAGGGTATACTATTTTTGCTTCCACTAATGTATAGTTAGTTTTTAATTGTTTAATATTTTATGTTAAAGTTTGTTTTATGATATTACCTGGACCATTCAGATTGACAAGAGGAAGCTGAAATTCTCTGCAGCAGTTGCACAGTGTATCCGTGCATGAGCAGTATTTGTTAATCGGATTTTCTTGTCTTTCATTTTTCTTTCTCTGTTGGATTCCTCTCTTCCGAACGCCTTTTCTCTCTGAAATATAATTAGTCAGGTTTGGTATTTCAATCATATAATTTTACGTCGTCCTTGTCGTATTATTCTTATAAAATTATGTTACATTGGAAAATAGTTGATATCTGGAAAATATTGAACTTGTGCTGTTTATTTTGTAACACATCCGACTACATTTATAATATTATATTTACAGTCGCATGCACCAGTACTTTATTACGATGACTTCAATAGTATTAACTTGTTTAAAGTCAATCTACTAATTTATAAAGGTAATGCAGAAAAAATATAATATACACAGGCTACTTACCTACTTATTAAATTATTTATATTACAATACATCCAAAAATATGTACGTTATAACTAAATGTCAAAATTATTTACTTATATAGCTTCTAGTCTTATTTATATATCTTCTAGTTTGTAGCTTTCATTGATATTGTCACTCACCGCGAATATGAATTTAAAAAAAAAACTAATGTTAATATTGTAGTCTCATATGAGTAATTGTGTATTAAGTAGTTGGATCGAAAATATTGTTATTTAGAATATATGTAACACAAAATAACACTATGGAAATATTTCCTTATATAGTATGTTGAGAGACTCACCAACGCTTCTGGACGCTGCAAAAGCTAGCAGCACAAATATGAGAAGCAGCTCAAACACGACTGAGAGTCGCATTCTGTAATCTTCTGGAAAAATAAACATGCAATAAGTAAAGACTTAGGGGCCGTTGGTTATCAATTTACATTTATCACTTTCTAGATTTTCCTTAAATTTTAAAATTGATTTAACTGTCTATTAGTTACTAAAATACTTCAATTAAATTTGTTTGTCCTTTAATTTTTTGTATTTTTTACCAGTATTTATAGGTTGAGGAATTCCTTACATAATACGATTTATTATTTTTGCAAATATAAGAAATTTAATATTTTATTTTTTTTGTATCACTTACACATAACCTTAACGCATCATTGTTTAAATGCACAAGGTGATAACTTGTTAAGATTTTTACTTTATTTTGCATTCAACATTCAATCCTGCATCACATTAAATAATCATGCTATGCGAATGAGGTTTGTACTGACTGTTTACTTAGAAAACATCACAATTGTAATAACATAATACTTTCACAACTTAGAGTAACGCATTAAGCTATAAACAATATTCATAGCTTATTGTCTACTCAATAACCTACTTAATACGGATAACGATGCAAGTGGAACGAAGAACCACAGCGCCCAAGTGTTATGGTGTCATAGCGACTAGCGACTAGGGACATCGCGATGCGCGTTTTTGTAGCACCCGCTCGTTCATTTGCGGTGCGGCATTCGCAAGTGTGCCTGAACCTACATAGTACGTACGTGCCAATAAGCCAGACTTTCTTTAAGGTAAACTCCACTTGTGGTTATGTGCTATTTACGGTATTGGTAACAGTAATTTATTGTATCGTTTTAAATCATTTTAATTTCGTATTACTTTTACAATTTAGAATTATTTTCACATATCATAAAAAATAAGTTTAAATAAAGAATATTCATAATTATATCATGTAAAATAAAGTTAGTAGATAAAATGAGTAAGGATTATAGTTTCAGAGATTGGAATTTCATCACAAGTCTTCATATAAAATGATTTCGGACCAAGATTTTCCAGTCCTTGGTTGAGTCATTATTTAAAACAGTTCATGATATTTCTGAATTAGCAAAATTTGTTTTATAGTGTAGTTCAGATGTATTAGAATTAAGTGTATTTGGAGAGGGGTAAATTCCACTTACGACATGTCATTTTTTGGTTATATTTTAATTTTGATTTAATATTTGACTAGTTAAAGTCCACTTCAAATTTCTAATTTAATGTGTATAAAGATGGTAAATATTAAAATAATATTACCAAGACATTTAAAAAAGTTGAAACTTTTATTTTCTTAAGTTGTTTGGTCCCTTTTTTGGTTTAATTTATTCCAAAGATTTTTTCACAAAATTAAACAAAATAATTTCAATATAAATGGTATACGTATATAGCAATATAGTTATATATTTTGGCCTAATAAAAATACTTAGCATCATAATTTACGTAATAACGTACAATGTGTAAAAATATTTCACAACAACTTTTTTCAAATGTTTATTAAAAGTTTAAGTAAGCTGTCATAACGAAAAATATATGTTTAATAATTGCATTAATTAGATTTGCTATTTGTTATTTTACATTAATACATCAGTGACGTAGATTACCATAATGAAAAGTAATTAATTAAGAATATAATTTTTTAATTTTTTTCAGAAAGAGCGAAAGTTGTTCATTTCAATTTGAATGATTATCATTTGATGTTTTCTGCATTATTTTGTTATGAAATCACATTAATTTTATTTAAAATATTTGAGTAATAATATTTATATAATGCAGTGAAATATGTAAAATTATATGTGTTCAACGAAAAGAACATTTAAATAAAAGGTTTAAATTATTTTTTTGCAAATTATAAAACCTATATATAGTAACTAACACCATATTATGAATTCGGGAAGTAAGAAAAAGAAAATGAACATACCTTAAGCTCTCTATTTAAACCGATTTTCAATGATTAGTTCACTACACAAATTATTTTACTCTCTGATTCGAGACCACTTCAGGTAAGAAGTTTACAAAAGTCTGTATGGTTTATAGTGAACGTAAATAAAAATAATCAATACGTACAAATATATTCGCTCGTATAGATATCAGTTCGATGAAATGTTATAATTAATTAATTATTAATTAAAATATAGATCTCGTCGATGTTTTGCGTGGCGTGTTCGAAACTGAATTGAAAAGACTGTGTCGTCTTTACGAAATGTTCACTTGGAGAAATGTTGACGTAAAGTATGTTACCCTCTCACTCGAACACCGACGAGTGGTATAAAGGCCGCGGTCACATTGAATCAATACGATTCGGAACAGCGTCATATATATTATTGCCTTTTTTATTATATGAATGCACTCTCATTAACAAGAGCTATAAATAGGGAGCGAGGCTAAAATATTCGATTTTAAAATATTAAAGTTATGTCAATAATATTTAATTTCACATTTATCTATATATATATATATATATATATATATATATATATATATATATATATATATATATTTACATACATATATATAATAATAAGATAATTAATCTTGCCTAGTACATGGAATTTATCTGATATTCTACTTATATAACCTGGTTATATAAGTAGACTATTAGATAAATTATTAATAACATTAGTGAAAAAATTAAGTAATTTGCACGTTGGTAAAAAGCGCATCTAATGATAACTGATGTGCGTCATTAAGTGTGATAAATGTTCCTGAATCTCCAATTTAGATTTATTTGCTATTACGTAATTACAAATAAAGTGTTATTAGTAGTTTATGTACAAAAATTAGTAATTCTGAATACATGAATGAAAACAGCCAGTCTATAAGTTGTAAACCTCAGGCATGACCGTCATTGAGTGACCTGAGTGGTCAATCAATGATTTCAAAGTAATAATTACACTTTTATGACCGAGTTCTCGGGAAATATGAATTGATAACAATGTAAGTGAAAGCAATATGTTAAGGTTTACTTTCGTTAGAGGATTTCATTTCTATCATAAATTGAAATAAAATAACATCAGTTGACAATGAGAGATGGCAATAGATCTAGTTTTAACAATAGGCTTCATAAACTTTCTTTTAAAGATTCATTGAGAGCTGGAATGTTAAGTTTTTTTGCAAGAAATTAATATTTTCCATGTTAATGACGCAAATTTTTTTAGAAATTATTTGTATTGTGAAGATTACAAATTGCTGCTTGTATTTTAATTTAAGCAAATGCTTGTAAGTATGCTCGTACCTTAAATTCACCTTGTACGCTTTCATTCACCGGCCATTACTGGTCACGGATACTAAGTGAGAGAGAGACCTGGTTCAAGAACATTGCGGAGTGAAGGAGGCAACGGTATTATATTGTAAGTTTTATAATGAAAATGTGACTGGACACAAGATAGTTGGTACTTATCACACAATTTATTGGGTTACGTAGATAATAATTTTGGAGTTATATTTTGAACCTTTTTCGGATATATTCATACTTCTACTAGCCAACTACTAAAGATTGATTGCCAAAATCTTACTTTCATTACAAAATAATATAATGATTATATCTTTTTTTTACAGCAAAAAATACTGAACAATGTTTTGTTGTGTGAAACAACGGATGTAAGAAATAATTTAGTCTTTAAATGGGAAAATATATTAAATCACGATACGATTAGTATTAAAGCTTTTAATTGACACATTTTTTCTTCATATTTATAGTATTTTTAATATAATAATTTAACTAATCGTTTCTATAATATTTACAGTACGATTAGGTAAAAAGTTTTAATGCGAAAATAAAAACATTTTTCGTAAATTTCAAAAAAATCTGAACCGTTTCTGAGATAATACCTTCAAAATTCGAAATTTAAAAAAAATTATCAATTTTATATCATAAAAACTTTGCAATACACTTATTACATCAAATTCTATCACCTCCAGGTAATCACAATCGGTAAATCGTCTTTTGGAGCCATTATCAGACGTTATCAGATTCTACTTATAGTTTTATAATAATCCTCTACTAATTTCGTTGTGGTAATATATTGATCCTTTAAGGTACATCAGTCTTATAAGGTACATTAGTCTTATAAGGTACATTAGTCTTATAAGGTACATTAGTCTTATAAGGTACATTAGTCTTATAAGGTACATCAGTCTTATAAGGTACATTAGTCTTATAAAGTACATTAGTCTTATAAGGTACATTAGTCTTATAAGGTACATTAGTTTTATAAGGTACATCAGTCTTATAAGGTACATCAATCTTATCAGTCAAATAAGGTACATCAGTCTTATAAGGTACATTAGTCTTATAAGGTACATTAGTCTTATAAGGTACATTAATCTTATAAGGTACATTAGTCTTATAAGGTACATTAGTCTTATAAGGTACATTAGTCTTATAAGGTACATTAGTCATAAGGTACATCAGTCTTATAAGGTACATCAGTCTTATAAGGTACATCAGTCTTATAAGGTACATTAGTCTTATAAGGTACATCAGTCTTATAAGGTACATCAGTCTTATAAGGTACATCAGTCTTATTAGGTACATCAGTCTTATAAGGTACATCAGTTTTATAAGGTACTACAGTCTTATAAGGTACATTAGTCTTATCCATTGATGCCAATATTTAGTTCAAAAATTTCATGTTTTACATGTATTGTAATAATGTCAGGTTAAACAATTTTTATTACTTGTTATAAACGGTTACCCCGTTTATATTACTTGTTATAAACGGTTACATTGTTTTAATTAGACAGTAGGGTAAAGGTTTAATTCTTGTAGAGGAATAAAGGAGACTGAAGTATGACAGCAGAAAGAAGGGAATTGTTATCTATTCGAATGTCCTGGTCAGGTATACATAACAATTAAAAGTATCTACGTGAAAACGTACGCGTCTAGGTGCGTGAACTCACGATGATCGGTAGGTACGCGTGCGTAGCCGAGGCGCCGTTCAAATTCCATCAGACGGCGGCCGCCGGCGACACCGAAACCTTGTCCGAGACCACTTTCACCACGCGTCCAGTAGAAAGTTCCCGGCGACGCCTCATTTCATTCGACGCCGACGAGCCCGTTTGTATGATTTGTGTGGCGGCCGGGGCGATAGCGGCCGGACCTTGCTCTCAAATTTCTGATAAGAAAAGAAAATGCGACTGTAATGTTGAATAGATGTATAATTTGATTGAAACATCGAAAATTGTTGTTTTGGGAATTAAATATTTTTTATTATGTTTTGACTAATAGGTATTACTTTCATTAGTTAACAGAATATAAGCTAAGATATGCATATTTATTACTCTTTTATTAGCTGTAATAACACGAACGACAGACTGAGATTTTAGTTAAAACTTTTGAACAGTAGTATTGAGTGTGCCATAGTTTTCTGTTTTTTTTCCGAACTATGATCTCATAGTTCAGTCTTCCGTAAATTTCAATTTATAAATATAATTATAATATATTTAAGTAGAAAACATACTTTATTTGTGTAGTTTGTATTACATCAAGTGTTCCATGCTGAATGCGGACTATTGTGTAGAGACTAGGGCATGAAACCTTATATTGAAATTTAAATCCCTTATTTTGGGGATATCGAGTACGGATCCCGATCTCATAATCAGGATTATATCGGGTATATTTTGTATGAAAAATGAATATTTTTGCTATTTACTAGCCCAATAACGTACAAGTGCTTTTAAACACAACGTGGGGACAAAGCCCCACCCCGTAACGCGACCTTAGCACAAAGTACCGATGAAAATCCTAAAATAGAGCGCGTTATTAAAATAATCATCGATAGTTTATTGTCTATGTTTACAATCCAAAATACAAATAGGAAATTTTAGTGACGTCAGAAATGTCATAAATTATCTTTAGCGACCCTACAGTACATTTTAAGATTTTATACGAAAAGAAATTTTATACGAATAAATATAGTATTAAAGCAATTTTCTTAACAGGGCTGTTTTACTGTTCATTCCCTTCATCTGTTCTAAGCTCAGCAAGAATTTGAGGAACGATTAATATTAAATTTTTCATTAAATTATTTGAAACAATTTACTGTTAAAATATCTTTTGGCTTCCGATATATCGATAAATAATAATAGGTTAGACGAAGAGAAATTTCATTTCCATTTTATTTGACCTATGTTTTTATCATTAATCACTAATAACTTGTTTAAAAAATTTTAAATATTTTCGTTGAACATTGAGAAACTTGTCACGTACAGGTATATTACTCATTTGGACATATTTTGAAAGGGGTGATTCAAATCATGTCTATGAATAACAAAGAGCAAAAATTTAATATTTTAATAGTTTTTCTTAATTAAGTAATTTCTTTTCGCTTTTTACTATTTTAAAAATATGTTCGTCAACTTCAAATTATTATTATATAATCTATTTCCAATATTAAGATTGACAAAACCGCAGGTCAAAGCTGGTAATATTTTAAATGCGAAAGTGAGTTTATGCATCTCAAATCACTTAGTCATTTCCAATGCAAATATTATCGAAACCACGGGTCAGAGGTAAAACTATTATAAATGGGAAAGTGAGTTTCTGCAATTCAAATCACTTAGCCATTTCTGAGGGTAAGATTGACGAAACCAAGCTCGTAATAATATAATGTGAAAGCGAGTTTGAGCATCTTAAATTACCTAGCCATTTTCAGTGCTAAGGTTAACAAAAGCTAATAATATTATAAGTGGAAAAGTGAGTTTGTGTAAGCTAGTAATATTATAAATGCAAAAGTAAGTATATTATGGACCTCAAATTACTTAGCCATATCCAACGCTAAGGTTGACGAAACCGTGCGCCATAGCTAGTAATATTACAAATGCGAAGCGAGTTTATGCCATTCCAATGCTAAGATTGACAAAACCGTAAGTTGAAGGCAGTAATATTATAAATGCAACAGTATGTATATTCACCTAAAATTTATTAGTGGTTTACAGTGCAAAAATTAAAGAAACTATAGGTCAAAGCTAGTAATATTATAAATGCGAAACTGAGTTTGTGCAACTCAAATTACGTATTATTTCCCATGTTAATATTGACGAAACAGTAGGGCAAACCTAGTAATACTATAAATGCAAAAATAACTTTGTACCCGACAAATTACTTAGTTATATACAATGCTAAGATAAGATTGACGAAACTAAGATTCACGAAACCGCTGGTAAAATTAGTAATAATATAGATGCGAAAGTGAATTTATATTTCTTTATGAAATTTTGCATAAGTATAATCAGTATAATCACGAAAGGGAACATAGGATTTTTTTCTAGAAGCACTTCTTACCACGAAATAGATTTTATTCATAAAAAATCCGTTAGGGATAAAAGCGTGAACATAATCGTGTATATATATATATATATATATATATATATATATATATATATATATATATATATATATATAACAAATGAATAATATCGTCTTAATTTTACAAATAATCATCTTAATTTGAAAAACATTATGCAGAAGTTACTCACATAAATTTTCCGCGCGAACAGAGCCTCAGGTTAAATCTAATTAATAATATGTAAGTATATAAGTATAAATAAATATCGTGAAAATTATCGAATTTCCTTAATATGATAAATTACATTTGTAATAAAAATACCCTCTGTGTCTACTTAAATATTTATTCAGACAAAAAAACACTTGGCTTAAATTAAACCATTATTGAATATACGTATATCGATAAAACCCTTTCTATTCGACACCTTCTAGAAGCATCGCCGAGAGCGCTCTTGACATTGAATGCGCTGGCGGCGACTAGAGAGTGCATCTGGCCGCTTGCCCTCCTTCGGGGTCGTTCACCGTCGCCGCTTCCGTACGCGTTATCACGGAGGAGGACGCTGTCACAGGAGGAAGTGTGATGAAAGATGAAGCAAGGGAATATCAAAAGAAGAAAGAAGTTAATCGTGTTTAGGAAAAAATGTAGATATTAAAACGATAATTTAGTTAAAGAAGATAATAAAGAGCCTGTAGGCTTTGGACGCCTGTAGGCTTTCGTAACGTTTCATCATATCAACCTAGAGGTTAGTATCTAGGTACTTTACAAAAATAATAAACTTGTTAAGACGAGTATGACTCGAATTATGACTACATATTCCGTACACACTTGCACATGAACATTTAAACGTACGTAGTTTCTATTAGCCTATTTACAAATATTAATATTATTTCTCAACATGTTAATTATATTACTCGTAAACTGATAGAGCTTATTTGACTGTGATAATTTTCCTTTTAATTTCGTTTTAAATACTACTACTATTATGAATACATTCAATAATGGCGGACAGTGGTTGGGGACACATAACTCTAACAAAATGACAATTTTAAAACCTAATATTTTATAAAGAAATTGCTGTATAGAAAAAGTATTCATGACTTACACACAATATGTTTTGAAAGATCTATCCAACTATTCCCTACACAATTACGGGTAGGCGGAAAAAATACATTCACACTTTACTTAGGTAACCTAAAATTGGTTTCAAAGATTTTATTTCATAGCTTTGTAAGTGTTAAAAATATATATAACCCCACTCGATCTTCGTTTTATAGTACAAATAGTCTGCGCTTAAAATGGATATAATCTACGGACGGGTAGGCAGACGGACATGGCGAAAATATAAGGGTTCTTAATTTAGCTACTACTAAAATAGAAAATTTTAGTTTTTGGCGTAATAATTTCACATAGAATATAAATTAATCTTTTTTTTCTATTTATGATATAAAGCCTTCCTTCACGCCAAATTTCAAGATTTTAAGTCAAAGGAAAGCACGCTGTGGTTTTTGTGAGTGAGTCAGAGAGTCAATATCAAAGTAAATGATACTTGAACACATTTTTATTAAATTGAGTTAGCACCTTGATTTTTTACAGGATCATAGGACCCTAGAACATAGTATTTGATATAATATCATTGTAATATCATATATTTGATATATTATCATAACGCCTAATATCTTTCTTGAAAAAAGGTTCTTGATGGACAGAGCTATGGATAATAAGTGATCGCACAAGTGTTCCATCTAATTTTGAGGTACTGTACTCCAAAAATCGATAAAGCCCATTTACGAAAAGTGTATAATTTAAGTTTTATTCCTTTGGGTTACGTAATATGAAAAATAAACTAAAAAAGCTGAATGAGTCAAATACATATTATAAAAATTATTGTTTTTAAATCTGAAATTACGTAATGTTTTTTTTTATTGCCGTCTTTCAACAGCTCGGAGTTAGGGATAGGTCTCACTTCTTCTAGATAAAGCCAAAGATTATCTAGATAAAGCAGACCTCGAAGTCAGTAATCTGCTGTGTGTGCTACTAGATTTAGAACTTTTTTAATTATGTTCCTCCATTCTTTTCGGTGCTCGGCGCTTGTCCTTGTTTGAATCTAACTTGAATCAGAATTCTGCTATCAGTACTTTAGGTCTTTCTCTCGATTTGTTTTGTCCAAATATTTCTTTGTATATCTTACAATAATTGGTCTCTAATAATTACCTGTTTTGAATACATTGCTGTTTTATTGTTTTTTTTTCATTATTTTGACAGATAGTTTTTTATTGCTAGTTATTTATAAATTTATTACTTATAATATAAAGAATATGCATTAGCTTAATTAATTATCGATTTTTATAGAAAAGATATAATCATTCAGTATTGGCAACAAATAAAAAAAAAATATGTGAGTTTAAAGGAAGGGATATTCAAAACTAATAAACTAAAAAATAGTGATATTTTTAAGTATTTCGTCGATTTATTCCTAAAACATTCTAAAATAAAAGTTGTAAAACTACTTCTCCACTCCAGGCAGTATTTCTAAGTAGCTTTTTCTGACATCCATGATCACGGATATTTAGTCTAAGATGCATTTGTAAATAAGGCCTACAGTAAACAAATTCCGATTTTCACATTTCCGTAATTATCTAAATTCATGAAGTTTTTGTGTCGGCCCTTTAATATACAAAAATATTATGTTATTTCAGTGAAGTGTGCGATATCATTTATATTACATTTCTTTACTTTTAACATTTTAAATTTCTCTAAAGCCTTTTTTTTTTATTAATTTTTATAGGCAAATTTGAATAGGTGCGTGTTGACAATTGAACGCCATCTCATATTGAGGTAGGGAGATATTTGCCAAAACGTAATTCATATTATTTTCACTTTTTTATAAACGTTCGGACCTTAGTCGTATTACTAACACGCTTTCAGTAAATACTGCATCTAATCAGTTAGTTGTTACCAATTTTTCTAAATGTCTTTTTACCAAATACTTTAACATCGGTAAATGTTATTTTTAGACTTTCCTTGTTTATTCGTTCTTTACATCTGAACCATCTCAATGAATTTTTCTTCATTTTTACATACTTTCCGTACACCATGCTTTCTGTAATCTGTATATATATATATATATATATATGCATATATATATATATATACATATATATATATATATATGTATATATATATATATATATATATATATATATATATATATATATATATATATATATATATATATATATATATATAGTTTATCGATATATTTTCTTAAACAATGTCACTTTTCTTATATTATATGCGGTGTATTTCATTAATATTTAAATAATCAAAACTGTTAATAAATAATAAATAACAATAAATCAAATTTGTTTTGTCTAACTGTTAGAGCTACTCATTCTACTCATGTCGTTTCTATAATGAGAACCGCGTGTGACTTACTTACTACCGAGTCTAATTTATGTATTAAAGCTAAGCCTATGAAGTGTTGTTATGAATTAAGTATTTTGAAATATTTCCATAAGGATATCGCTGTCTTATCAGAATGTGTCCATTTACAATGGGCCAACAATTTTTAGGTAGAGAACATCATGACAAGTCATTCAAGAAAAACATTAATTCCGCAAAATCAGTAGATTAAAAGTTATGATTTTTTTTGGACCTTTTTGAAAAATCTTTACTTCAGTCACGTAAATGACTTTTGTTTTAAACTATTCCACTAAATCACATAAAATTTATGGAAGTAGAGTAATAATGTAGCAAGTATGCAATGACCAATTTTTGTGTTTATTCTTAACTTCTGTTATTGTTTGAAACTTTATGTTGATTTTTTTCTGTTTCCAAAAAAAACGTACATTTTAAAAAGATCGCTGTTCAAAATCTGTACAACTAGAAACAAGCCCAGGATCTTAAAAACCATCTTAGAATATGGTCTAGACAAAAATGGTAGTGATCTAACTATTGCAACATCTTCATAAATTAACATCACATCACTTAGTCACTAAATATGTAATTTCTGCCATATTCGGAATTTTAAGAACAACATTAATGTGTTTTTTTTAAAAACATTAATTCAACTCAAATTTACCTAAAATATTCGCAAATCATTGTTTATTAGAAATACCGTACAAAAAATGTATTCAGGTAAAACAGCTCTGCTAGACAGAGCGCTTCTATGTTACTTCTATATTGTTATTATTTAGAACCCGTTCGACTATATTACGACCGTGGTCTCCTTGCATGCGAAGCAATAAATCCCATTTCGCATAATGATTTACACTTCGGTTATCAGCTATGGATAATGCCAGTTATCTATCGCAACAAATTAATTGAGCACCTACATCAGCGTCTAGGGTAGACGAAATACGAAAATTGTTTCGGAACAATAAAATTGCATTTCCGGACGCTGATCTAAAAGCAGGACTTTTGCAAAAGTATATTACTGAGACCAATTGACAAGATATTGAAAAAGTATACTACTGAGACCAATTGGCAAACCAACATGGTCACGAAATTGTTCGTTTGCCACCTTATCACTGTGAATATAACCCTACAGAATTGGTGTGGGCGCAAGTAAATGGAGAAATGGTACTGTAGAACAACACATTTAAAACTGCAGATATCGAGAAATTACTCCATCAGTCTATTGCAAATGTCTCGAAAGGAAATTGGAAAAACTGTGTTCGACATGCATAAGTCCTACAAAATTAAGACTCAGTGCCACGTCACGCAGCTTTTCGTTCATAATTTAAATGATGATTCTGATGATGACTATTTTTTATATAATTGTTGATATGTGTGACTTTCTCAAATCTTCGCCTTGTAGGCCTTTGAGATATTACCAATGCCGTGATGGAGTTAATTCACTTCTACCTTTACTTGCGTCCACGCCACGAGCTGTATTGGCAGTAATGATAAGTTAATAGTAAATATTTATCACTTAATTTGTTATAGTTAATTTATGAATTAATTATTAATGTTCACTTAATCTAACTTTAATTAAAATATTTGTAATTTTGTTTTTAATATGTGTATTATAATATTTATTATCACCTAGTTTTTTAAATTATATTGTTCGAGTTTAATTTTCTACGTGGCTTGTCGATAACGTTACGGCACGAGCGTCACACATAACTAGCCGTTGCCATAAGACCCGTGAGTGCGAGTGATTGTGCAATATGCTCCGTTTTGCTCACACGTTTTATTACTTCGCATGCAAGGAAACCGTGGCCGTAGTATAGTCTTGGCGGTTATTGTTTGTGGCATGCGCTTACTACGTCTGTTTAACAGTATTAGTGATTTTCCTAAAGATTTTGGTTGGTTGTTGTTTAGAGACTGATTATTGATCACCTAACAACTCGGCTTGTGTGATTTGGACTTTTTAACGTGCTTTGTAATTGGGAAACTGTTTTGCTGTATCTATTACTGAAAATGGGCATGAGCTTCGTGCATCCTATACACCACGAGAATACGCCATGATGTATTATTTTTTTGGCGTCACAAGAGGTATTTTGCGAGAAGCCACCAGGCTCTATTGCGAATTTGCTGAAAGTCAAACAAGACCCACAAACAGGTATTTTCAGACCACCGGCTCTTTACCAGACTAAGTATTTCATTATTGGAAGGAGCAGTTCCTGGCTTTCGCGAAACCGAATGAGTTGGCCATGACCGCCGTCTTACAAGAAATTCGTCGAGATCAGTCTACTAATCTAAAACGCACTGGTATTCCAAAATCGTCAATTAAAATAATTATATGGACTAATGATCTATATCCACACCATAACAATAGGGTGTGTCGCTATCTTTCTGATACATGCACAACATAAAAGCGCTCTGTCTAGTAAAATAATTTTACCTGAACAGATTTTGAGTGTCTTAAGACTAATAAACATTGATGTGCGAATAATTTAGGTAGGTGTTTAAATTTATTATGGTAGAAATATTAAATTTAGAACTTGGTGATGTGATATTAATTTTAGAAGAGGTTGCAATACTTATATCACTACAATTTTTTATCTAGATAATCACCATATCCTAAGGTCATTTTTAAGAGTATGAGTAAATCTCGAGTTTTATAGATTTTACTACATTGATTATTTATCAATGCACGATTTTCCTTGAAAACAGAACAAATTAAACTTAACGTTTCGAATAATGGCAGAAGCTAAGAATAAACACAAACATCGTTCATCACGTGTTTGCAACATAATAACTTTCCGGTATATCAAATTTTATCCGATTTACTGGAATATATTCCGAAAAAAAAGTGGTTCATTTGATTAGAGTAAAGGTTTTTCCAAAAGTTCCAAAAAATATCATAACTTTTGAACTATTGATTTTCGTGGAACTATTTTTATAACGATCTTCTGTACCTAAAAAATTGTCGATCACCGTAAATGGGCCACCTGTATTTTTACTATTTGTCCTAAAGATTTATTAGTATCAAAGAAGAGTTTTTTATATAACCGGGTATCGCCAATACAAAAATAAACGACAGAAATGAAAGAAAAACGAAAAAATGGGGGCTAGTGAAAATTAGGAGTATACAATTCTCTGTAAATACAATGTTCTGTAAATACTCTGCAATTTATATTAAATTAACTATTATTCAAATGCATTGTAGTTTAATTATTTTTATACATGAGATTTAGAGATAAGTTGGAAAATTATCTTGAGATGAAAGTTTATTTTTGATTAGATAAAAATTAGAAAATAAAGATGTCTGTCAGAGGAAGCGTGATAGAAGTGAAATTTATTACATTCTGGACACCTTGCGCAAAACTGATATACTCTAAAAGGTGGTATCACAAGCCACGAAAGCAAATTACGGAATCATGAGAAATAAAATCGAATTATGAAACAATAACGCAAAAAATTGAAAATGGTCACGTCGCTCTAGTGATCTGTATTTTGAATAGACTAAGGCTGATTCAGAACGCATAAATAACAAGGAAAAGGCGGAAACATCCGAAAACGCACGGAGAGAGCTTACCGCTGGGGTATATTGAGTAATTCGGCTGTATCGCTCCCGTATATTTTTAGCAAAGATTCTTTGCTAATAGCCCACCTGAAGATATTGTAATACAACGAAACCTAGGTTGTGGTAAAGAACTTAAAGAACGTAGAAATAATACTACATCACGTAGCTTCATTTAATTTTGACACACTAGTTATTGTGAAGCCAGTAGGGGCTGCATTAGTTCTAAATAACTTTAACGTGGAGTTGCTGCCTCATTTGGTGCCCACTATTCTTAAAATCTGTTTATGGACTCAAGCACCAAACATGTAAAATAAGGCTTGATGACAAGTATGCGGAGAAAGTTTTTGCAAGTGTGTCTTGCGAGTGTGCGAGGATATTTTTTGAAGATTCAGTTTCGGTGTCATACATTGACAATAAGGAAGATGGAAAAGCAATTTATTTATTTATTTCTTGAAAACCCCATGCGCCACTCGCAGATTTACCCGAAGCTTTGGGTATCTTTATTTTGGTTATCTTTTAACTAAAATGTTAATTACGGTCAATTTACGTAGTGAATTATTTCACAAGTTTTTAATGACAATTAGCAAGCATACATTGTTTGTTATTTCACTGTTTTTTATCAAATTTTTCTCTAAATACGCCGTGTAACGCCTGAATGTGCTTCGTAATGTTATTCAATGTGTACATCGTACGGCACGAGAATATTTTTTGTAATAATTTTCACTTTCGCTCACTAGACTAGATTTCACCGTTCTATTGTTAGGTAATAATGAAAACGTCTATTGGTTAAAGGGGATGGAAAATACGCTTCTAATTTATATTTATGCACTTTTTTGTGTTGAGATTAAAATAATATTAAAGTGATGTGTTTTTTCGATATGTAAAGATAAGTATTTTTTTATTAAGCTGATAACAATTTTTGACATAGTAATAACGTATATAGTAGATAAGCACAGATCCGCTATGCAGTTAATACTATAATGCAGCTGAATAATAAATACTTTGTCGATATTGCCTATCGAGGCTATGAGTTAGAATTAAATTCTTTAACACATCCAGTGTGAATGTCGACACTTTGTCGATGTAATGTGTCTACTCTGTGACTAGTGTCGAAACATTATTAAAGTTTATTGTATTACAATTTTATTTTACACGAAGAATAGTTAAAAGTAAACTGATTAACAGATTTGAAGAAAATAACATATAATCAATTCAAAACCTTTTTCCCTGCAACTCTAAACGTGTTTAAAAACTTCTGTTATCGAAATTGGGTGAATATTCCATTATGAGCTAAAAATTTAAAATATTTTATTAAACTTATTGCTACAAAAGCAATCTCTTCCTGTCAACAACAATTAAATGTGACTAATTAGTTTAGGGGTGGAACGTAAAATATTAAATTATCATAATTTAAAAAAATTGAAATCATTACACTTATTTAAATTTAAAAAAATTGACATGTATGAAAACAAAAAACAACAAGGAATGAAAAAAGTTAATAAATTGACAATGGTACAAGATCTGTTAAGACAAGTATAATTTTTTTCAGACTACTTTTGGTAACGTGAATTTCTGATGTTAGAATGTAATGAATTCCATAATTTCGTTACAAACACAGTAAAAAAATGTTATGCTATGCTATTTATGAATGAGAGGCATCCATAAGCTCTCAGCATTTAAATCTAGGCCATGAACAGATTATTCCATGAATCTGCCACTGAGGCGAGAAGGTCTATATTAAAATTACGCCGATTAGAAACGTGATCATATTTTTGGGGCCAAATATGTAAAGGAAGCATCTAATTTGAAGTTGTTCTAGATGGAAAATTAATCAATTCAAAAGATCTGAACAGCAAACATCTCTATTTCATGTAAAGGTATTAAAAATATTGACGTAATAAGATTTCAGTTTTGAAAGAAATGAACCTATAGAAACATTTTGGAGCGTCCACCGAAGAATCGGTGACTGACATCATTTATCTGGGGCGAGCAACTAAGTTTTTGATCAAATAAATTCAGATTCTTTACAATATTACAAAATGGTATTACAGGATTGTTTAATAAAAGCCGTGCTAAATCATTTTTGTTGAATTTAGAAACAAGCTTCTTGCTATCAACAATAATTACCTGAGACTTTATTAGATTTACTAATACGATAGGTCATCTTTTGTGCCCATTGCCTGACCAGTTTGAGATCTAAAGTTAGGGATTTAATTACAGCATGTACACTATTCAAATCGGTATGTGTATATATTTATATAAATTGATAATATCATACGATGGTCGTGAGGTTTAATTATAATGGATTGACTTTAGGGAAAGATTGCTGGTTATATTAATACCGCAAAACGATATTAAGCTTTTTTGGTGGGTTTAAGTAAGTATACAATATTCTAATAAGAAAATGTGTATATTTATCTAGCGTTAGGTTCGATTATTATATAATCCGATTAATGAAACCATAAAAAAAGAATACAAATCCGTGTTTAGAATACTTAAATTTGATTGTTAAAACGATCGTTTAATTGTGCGCTTTGTTTGTAAGGCCGTGAGAACCTGGAGATGATAGTATACCTCGGATGATTATAATATGTAACATATTGATTAATTTGTACAGCAAGATATTTTTAGGATTCGTCTCAAAAATATAAAACACAAATAATCTACAACTTTTTTTTCATTTGTGCTTATATTATGTAGAAATAACTCAGTTTAACGTAACAATTGTTTCAAGCATTATTACAATTAACGTTTCTTCCGTAAAAAAAACTTAAAAGAACGCTGAATTATCAACATAATCGTTTATGTTTTTTGCAAAATTTTACCTTTATATCAAGATATTCAAAACCGAAAAAGGGAGGGAATCCGCGTTGCGTCGTATCGATTTGATTATACCTCGAGGCGCTCGGTGTGTACATAGTTCAGAATGCGTGACGCTCGCATTGACATTGTACATTAAGAACGGTATGATATATGAAAAATACTGATTAATTTTTTTATTTGATAATTAATAACAATTATATTTGTTTTTCTTTTACCATATTCGTTATTCTAAAAAAATCATTTATAGAAGAGAATAGCAAAAAAAAGGAAAGTTAAAACCCGGGTAATAATTTTATCTTATTATATAAAACATCTTATTAAATATGGCACAAAAGAGTGGGTACAGTACAGTCTTATTCAGATATTATTATTTGTGACAAACAAAGCTAAATAGAAGAATTTCTTTCACATGAAATATCTCATCAAATCGTACATATTTTCTTACTGCGCACAAAGCACATCAAAGTTCATTAACATCGACTTTCTCTTGCGCAATTAACCATGAACCTTATGGCTTTAACTATGTAACAGAGCGAGTTTCACCATTGTCGTCAACGTTCGTAATCACCGTCGAAATACAATGGTTAAACGCTACGAACGACCGACGTACGGAACACAATAACATAAGAAGGAAAAGAAACAAAAAAGAAAGGCCACACGAACGCTCGAAGTGAAACGTGGTAGTTAAAATGAGCCACTAAAAGCTTTGGCATTCAGTTGTCGCATAAGAAGACCCGACTAGTAAGGACGACTCTCCCGCCGTAGGAACGAAAGCACTCCGCATAAAGACTCTCCGTGTGAACAAACTCGATCATCGGAGCCAGTCTCGAACGCGACCGACAACATCTTAGCCGCTCGATCGAATGAGAAATCATTTACTTTAAACGTGAAGAAAAAATAAATAAAACGTTAACTTTCTAAACCAAAGAAAAGGGAAAGATATTAAAAATAAACATATACTTCATTGAATTGCAACTGCTTTGACCAATACGTATTTTGCTGCAGCGTCGAAAGGAGTTTTATCTCCAGTGTAACACAAATTTAACCAACTAAAAATAAAGTGGAAATATTATTTGTTTCATAATTAATCTCTGCTCCCGTTAGTGCGCCGTGAGTGTCGTTTAACTACTGGGCGAATCGGTAACTAGACGAGCGTTAATATGACGAAGGAATTAATTATCGTTGCGGTATTTTTGATGGGCGCTTGGAATCCAGCGCCAGTTGAAGCGGCCAGTATTTTAGGTGAGTTTATATTTTCAGTCGGTCCGTTTTTAATTTATTTATATATATATATATAATAAGTGGAACATGTCGCTCTCATAGAACCACATATATTTTAATGGACAGTGCTAGATAGTCAGCGATAATTTATGATAATTGAATAGAGGAACGGAAATAATTAATTAAGTTAATTCTTTAAATTTAACTTCTCTTTTAGTTTTCGTAATTATGTTTGAATAAGGTTAATTAAATATCTGATATTTTTATTTCTTTTTCTTAAAAAAATTGTCGTTTTTAACAGCCTTTGTTACAAGCAAAGTCTTAAATATTTTTGAACAACACTTAGGCTTTGTTTGTATTTTTTATAACTTAATTTCTTATAGAAAGGTATCTAATATTAATATTGGGGTCAATAGATAGTTATAATGGTTTTTCAAGTATTAATTTTTTTTCATGCAAAAATAAATTACGAACAATCTCTATAATGAATTAACGATATCTTGTTATGGACGGAATGTTAACTTCAAATGTATTGGTTTTCGGAGAAAACTTATTAATAAACAGATTAATATATTATTACGTAACTTATGTATAGTGATGTCTATCCTATTACAGCAATTAATATTCAGTGAAAAAAAAGTATAAGCTGTGAACCACGAGTCTCAGAAAAATTTGCTATTTTTTCTGTCAATCCCGCTAAAAAAATGTCTAGATCAATATGGAATTAAATATGCAAAGATGCATAAAAAATTAAAACAATTAATGAAATTATAACATTCATATTTTCCCATCTACATATTTGTAAATTTTTATGAGTTTAACATTGTTACGAGTAACGTGTTCGGAAAAATTTTAAGGCAAAGTTTCCTTTTTTAATGAGAAAATTTGATTATAAATTGTTTAACAAATATAGTATACAAAATACACTTATTTGTTATATGATAATGTCACTTTGCATCCAAGTTTTGATGTAACATTACGGATGTAGCTTGATGCGTACGCATGAGGTGTCATGATAGCGAAGTGAGCAAAAAAGTAATTTTATTGTATGTAGTACATATTCGTTATGATTACTGAAGCATTCTGAATATCGGAGCATTCTGAATAAATCCCGATACCTTTCATAACAATGACTTACCTGTAAAAAATCTGCAGGATTAACAGTTTTTGCACTATCCTTAATAAGGAAGATGAATGATCTTTCATACAGGAGTATCATTGTGAGGTAATCATTGTCAACAAAATTTAAATACATATTCCCTTATTTTGCCAAATTGATATTGGCAAAGATCCTACTGAATCGTATAATATTCTATCCTAAACCATGTTATAATTTCATCCATTGTTTTATTAATAATATTCTATCCTAAACCATGTTATAATTTCATGCATAGTTTTAGTAATAATATTCTATCTTAAACCATGTTATAATTTCATTCATTGTTTTATTAATAATATTCTATCCTAAACCATGTTATAATTTCATTTATTGTTTTATTAATAACATTCTATCCTAAAACATATTATAATTTCATTCATAGTTTTATAAATGAGAATGGGAACGTGTGGAAACTCGCTGCAAAACTGGAACCGGTCACATTTATATAAATTTATTTCTTCCATTTCCCTTCCATCTACGTCATATTTCTAGCAGTCGTTGGTTATTCAAATTGAAGATACTTTATTATATTGATGAGTGAACATTCTATATATTTCTTAAGATTTCTAGTTGGTATCGCTGAAGTGTATTTAGTTATCACATAGGTTCATATCATTGCGCCAGTATCTTCTAATGTACTTTTAATGCTATATTTATAAAAAAAAAACTGTATAATTTCAATAACTATTAGAAAATAATTTATCAAGTTTTTTAGTTGGCGTTATATTTATCGTTTTGTTGGAGAAGAGTATCTTTTTGATTTGCACCGGATAGCTAGGGGGACTGTTCTCATTAGGTTAAGAATATTGTCTTGCCTTGGATCCGCTTTTTCTTTGGAGTCCCTTTTTCTCCTTTTTCATTCGTTTTTTCCTTTATTCATTTTTTAATAACCGCATTATTTTTACTTCTTGGATCATTATATAACACATTATGGAAATCATATCTTTTATGGAAATCATTATTGTCATGAAAAGATAGCTTGAAGACCTATGCATTATTATACGTTTAGGATAACCTAACCACATACAGAAAAGCTGCGTTTTGGATATTCGTCATCGTTGTGATAAAGTTTAACTTAAAAACCTGTTCTTGACTTAAGCCTTTGAAAATTAACTAAAGTTTTGACGTTAATAGATGATACACATAACTATCTGTTTCGCTTATTATGGCAAAATAAAATCAAAAAAATCTCGTTATACCAGGTTTCCTTCAAAGGAATCAAGGATAAATATATTTGCTTTTTTAAAAAATCTGTAAGATATTTTTTTTTCATTTGTGTGATTGCCAGGGAAGAAAATGAAGAATTCATCATATAACTGCAGATAATAAAGTCGATATCTAAGTAAATAGAAAACTTGGTTTCTAAAATATTCTACTTCGGGTATTCAATTTCACTCTACGCAACTAGAGTTGCACATTAAATAAAGAAAAGTAAATGTAAACATTTTCTCGCACTTCGTCGTTAGAGAGAGTTGTTAAAATTTCTCTATTAATGGCTATGATTAACTTGCTGCTGGCATTTACAAGCAGTAAACAGCACCATTGCTAATAAAAGCTGTGCATTTGAGTCAATATGTATTCATTTTATCGTAAAACTATTAAGCTTTCCAGCACAATTCAGAAAAATTTCTAGAAAATAGAGAATGTATGTCGTTAATTCATCGGTCTTATTTATCAACTATGATAGCATCGTGAAAATGTTATTTTAAATAAAATATTAAAGACGTAGTTTATATATAATAAATATTGATCATAATTTCGTTATTTTCTTCTAAAAATAAACATTTCTTCATCGTTGATATAATTATGTACAAACAAAATTTCATCATCCAACAAAAATATAATTATGAGTAATAATAATTGCAGGAATAATTTGTATTTAGTGTGAATAAAATTATATTTTTTTAATGGTACGGACTAATTAACTTAAACGGTACAGTAATATTTGGTATCGAGTTATTTCCATACAGACTTAATAAACCTGTTACCAAGTTTGTTGAACCATTTTAACATAATTAAATATTACACGTTGCCAGTTATATCAAACTGTCATAATAAGAGATTAATTCCTAATAGAAATTATAATATAGAAGATATCTCGAACAACGTCGCAAATAATACTGAATTACTACTGCATTATAATCTGGTCGGAATATCTTTTATGGCTAATATGCAAAGTTACAATTAATACAAGTACAACCTGTTTGAATGGCTACAGAAAAAAAAACTTACAAATTTGGAATAGGGGACATTGCACTCCTCTGTTGCCGATTCGAGTGATTAGTACCACGCCATGCGATCAGTAAAATGCAGGTTTGAGCTAACGGTTTAGTGGTTTTGATTTTACTACCTAATTAAATTATCTCATGTTCACAAATTTTGTAAAGTTGTAATTTGCGAAATTTCTTTAGCATAATTTTTAATATGTCGCATGTAAAACGAGCATGGGAAATTAAATAATTAGTAATGAACTGAAATGTTGGTTATATCTCAACTATTATATCTCACTATTATATCTCACTATTATATCTCATTATTTAACCGCTTATATTTAGACACACAATAAACATGGAGATTTATAGCAAGAAAATTCACAACGGAGAATTCAAATAAAAGTGTGTATAATTGCAATAGGCACTTAAAAGAATAGGTTTCTTCTAATCTTGACGTTACGTTAAACGACTAAACGTTAAATTTTTTCTATACATAATGAGTAGCGTGTCTTATTACATTTTTACGTAATTTGTAACGATGTATCCAAATACCCGGCGACAGAATAATGCAGTACTCGTACCGTGCCTTAGTATATAAGTTTTTTCCACAGCCATTCAGACAGGCTGTACTTGTACAAATATTTTTTTTAACTTTATATATTTTTTAACTTTTTATGTAATTTTAATAAAAGTGAAATAATTGAAATAATCTTAGTAACCTTTGGTTTTATTAAATTTTTCACAAAATTAAATCGTTATCTGGAGTAAAATAAACAGACTTTGCTGTACAAGAACTTTTATAATTTTGTTATGTTCAAGATAAGACACCTTCTGACTTATTTAGAGTAACGATAAAAAGTATTTTATAAATATCCTTAATCCAAATTTTCTGCTGAATACACACATTTTATGGATCAAAAATAATAAAATGGCTCTTGCAGCCAAAAATTCTATTGAGAAAAACCGTCACATTTGAGTAATCTAAAGGAAAATATTTATATTTAGCTTTGCTAATATTGAATGTTTCCAATTTTGTGATGAAAAATATTGAAAACATTACTTTTGTGAATGCTTAGTTATTTAGTGTACTTAGTGTAATGATTTTCATTGACAGTCGCTTTTGAATTCACAAAGAACGCATCAGATAAATACCTGTCATTGTTTACTCTGGATGAAGTTTTATATATATATGTTAAAAAGAAAATTTATTTTACCAGTTTATGCATTTTTCTTTATTACGATTTTTTTCTTTATTATTTCTATTTTATGTACGAATTCGTAAAACAAACAAGTACTTTTTAAGAAAGCGCAAATAATATATCTATGTGGACGTTGTGTACCGAACGTCGGCCCACGATTTCCACTGACCCCAATTTCTTCTAGTGAAAGTTGAGTTCGCCCGCGATGATATTCAGATTCAAAAGTTATATTGAAGCGCTTGCATATGCAATGTACACAGTTAAAAAGACTCCATTCGAAACCGAAACATTGTTTATTTAAAAAGGCTTTCACTTTCCATCAGCGCGCCTATTCATTGCGGGTTATTGTTTTGTTACGTTTATTTTGTTACATTCATTTGAAGATTACGTCAGAATATTAGTCAAACTAAATTGCACTACGGGTATCATTTATTTCATTTTTACGTTTATTGTAAAGCCTAACTTTCTACTTTCTCCAACAGCTAAATAAATAAGTCGAAAGAGACGTGAGTTTTAATTGACGTATCATAATTTAGAATTCTCTTAATAAAAAATACCTTTCAAAGCGCTTTTGACAAACAATTTTATGATTTCGAAGTGGAGTGGCAGTAAATATTGATTAGTTTATTTTTGAAAAATAAACTGTTTACTGAAGTATTTCTAGGTCAACAAACTTTCATTTTATCTCCAAATACTTAAGGAACATACCGATCAACTTATGGTGCTTATCCTAGTTTCAGCATAACCCCAAATTTTCCACTTGATATAAACTATATTTTAAAACTTTGAATAATTCCTGTTTGACTAAAGGTTATGGTTTTTTTTATGATTTCTCATTACTTTTCATTTCAATAGTATAATGCGCGAAATACTGTTCTAAAAATTGTTTAATTTTTATATTATGCATTCTGCACTGTATTGATACAATTGGTGTCCTACCGTAGTATCAAATGCTGCGAAGTCTGATTCATGCTGAAACAGCTGTCGCTAAATGGATTTGGTCCTAATGCAATTTTGTATCATTCGATCAAAACATCTGATGATTTTTTGTTCCTTTTACATCTGCAGTGAAATTGTATATCAAGTCTGGTAAACACCAATAGGTTTGGAAACTTTCTCATCAGACGTCTGCTAACAAAAGTGGACTACTCTTCTTACGCCTACTTTTCTTTCACAAATTCAGTCTTAGCTAATTGAGTCTTAACACAAGTTAAAGTAGCTTATTTTTACTTCCATAATTCCTTCAAAATACCGGCGGACAATGGAAGATTACTTTGACTTCAAAAATACTTTTAACCGTATATATTCAAAATTCTAATCATAAATATTCACAAAATTAATATTAAAATTACGATTGGGAATTGCGAAACGCCATTGAAAATTATTTCAAAGTAAATTTGACTCTGTTTATTGATATGAATCTCTACAATTACAGCGTGTTCCTCCGCGTGCACTCCTGTTTATTTATATGTTTCCCTACTATCTTTGATCTGCAGCTTTGCTCGCGTGGAAATGAAAAAGTGGTGTGAAAGAATATCAATTAAATAGCGGAGGCGTGAAAGCGAGACAAACAAATAAACTCAATTTTACATTTCAAATATTAGTTATAATCACGTTTGCGGCAATATAGTACTTACTTACTTAAAATATATTTAAATAAGATATCGGCATGTTTCAAATACTCAGTTTGTTTTCTATAATCGTACAATAAATACAGCTCTGAAGTCGTAAAAGATCTTCGAATTTGTTATTTGATATTTTAGAAATCTTTTTCACTTTGATTGTAAGAGTATAGAGACATGTGTCTTTTCAATCATCATGTGTCTTTTAAGGGATATTTTTATTTTCGTGTTGTGGAACAAAAAACTATAACGTTTTTACATCTTAAAGCCACATAAAACAAGATTTTTACATCAGAAGGCCAAGTGGAAATTATTTGCATATCAGGCGGAAGTTCCATAGTTAATTGATCTAAATAATTACAGCGATGACTCTTTAGTGTTTGTTTTATTTTATATCAACGAATATTTCAATCTTATTTACGTAATACAATATTTAAATATTCGTTGATATAAAACAAAATAAGCACTTAAGGGGCTAACAATTTTACATCCATAAAGTGCGAACAAAATTTGATAGCGTTTTTATATTGTAGCTAGTGTTTCTGAATTTTATTTTGAATATTGAGATCAGAGAATATTGACTCAGATTTTGACATTTCCTTCGGCTTGATTAACAATATCGCGAATGCGAGTGGCAGCGTTGTCGTGTAGTTCACTATTTATCGTAATGTCTCACTCAATTTGTTGTTACTTTAGTTCTATTCTGTTTAGCGTGATCATGTTTATTGGACCTGTTAATGGAACTATGATTTATGATTATTATAGCTGTAATATACTAAGATGGATATATGGTTCATCTCCTGATTGATGTGACCGTGTTTTCTGATTTTTGCGAATATGGATTATTATGTGTAGAGGTTACTTGTAGCATTGTGATTTTTAATACTGACGCATATACGTAATATTTGTTAAATAGGATAACAAGAATTTGTTTCATATATATATATATATATATATATATATATATATATATATATATATATATATATATATATATATATATATATATATATATATATATATACATATTTATATATGTAAATATTTATGTATATATATTGGGTTTTTTATTTGTATTTTTATTAGTAATATCAAAATGATTAATATTTTTTGGTTTAAAAATGTTTAATTATTAGATTTCGTTATTATTTAGATAATCTAAATAATAACGAAATCCAATGATTACTTATTAATACTTTTTTTAAAACTAAACACTTTCGGAAGACGTATGAAGATCTTTATTATAACAGAATGAAATAAATATTTAGTACTTACTCGAGTAAATTTATTCTTCAGGATTAGAAAATGAAAATAAGTTAAAAGTCTAAAAAGCTATTAAAGAAAGAAAAAAGTTAAAAACAAAAGTGTGGTAGGAAGATTTATTAAGAAAATCAGGATGTGATATTTTTCAAGGCATTCATAACTTTGGCATAAAATTGTGAATATTGTGGCAATTTCAGTTCATGTCTGCAGAAATGTTTAATAACAGACTCCACGTAAACTTAACGAAAGACTTAATCGACAAAGAATCGATGTCAAAAAGAACTCAATAATGTATAAGATTATTGGTAAAGCGGTTACTTAAAATAAATTTTAATTGACCTTTTCATAACCTTATATTTCAGATGTTTTCGACTGGGATCTCTCGGAGGGTTTGAATTTAAGTGGTGGAGAAGTAAGGAGCGAGGCAGACCAATCGGCGCGGAACTGCATTTGCAACGGACCATCGTGCATTTGCTGCATTGATTTCAACATTACTTATGTGGATTTGGGTGGACCAGGTAAATTTAAGACCGCTTCCGGCTTTAATAATGTATTTGTTTACTAACATTCTTGAGTTAAGATCAATAGCATATTTATATGAAAGAAATGAGGGGAAAATAAAATATGATCAATTAAGAAAAGACGAGGATAAACCAGACTTAAGAGTATCCCATAGGGGATATGATAATATAAAGAATTATAAACAAACCAGTTATGTACGAGTCGATCTCTACGAGGGTACTTCGTACACACTTAAATATGTATACCTATGTTGATGAAGCTATACCGTGTCACTAGACAACAAACGGATAGATGGATACGGTGAAATTAAAAAGATTAGGCTTTTAGTATTTAACAACCAAAACCTAAAAATGGATACATCTGTAGTGTGTATGTAACCATAATGAAGGGTCCTCGTTTCATCATATCGGTCCTCGTTTCCTCAATCCATAGCAAATACATTTCCGATTTTACAATATTTCAAGTTCTGAAAACATTTTTCCGAAAAATTTAGAGAAAACTGATGTGATAATAATGAAAGGAACGCTATATGCTGAGAAAAATAAGCCAGGCATATATGAATGTGTAGTCTAATCTAATCTAACACGTGTGGTTGAGTTTTACAACAGAACTTATATTAAAAATAGGCAATTAATTAACTTCTTGAGAATTCGAAAAAATTTGATATGTCATGAATGTTTATCATGAATTTTTGATCTGTTTTATTATGAAAGTAAATTTAAAGCTACCGAAAGAGCTATTTCTTTCACATATCTTGTTAAATAATAAAATTAGTAGGTCTATGGAACACGGATTATAACAAGTTTGACGAACGTAAACAATATTCTGTTCTTCGCCTCTGATATTTCATAACAAAAATTATCTAGTTTGTAAAATACCACCTGTTACACGTGTCTTCATCCAGGTAAAGATTAATTTATAACCGTGTTTTATGTTTCGAAGATGGTATTGTATTAATAGTATACAAGACCTAAGTAAATTTCAAATTATACGCAAATATAGGGTTGACAGTGGCCGCTATCTTAAAGTACCAGGAGAATAAAAGGTCGAAACTTACGGATTATGCAGCAACAGCGCCATCTTAAGACGCTCTAAAAAAAGGTTGTTATTCTTCAAGAATTTTTTTATTTTCCGGGATGAATACTCTATAAGTTATTTCTTAATATGTTCTCATACTAATGTATGTAAATATCAAATTTTAACCTCGGTTTATCCCTTAATTAATTATTAATCCTTAAAAACACTTCCACATTTTTAATATTTTTAGGTTTTGATTTTTGTACCGTATTGAAAATTGAATTCAATTTAAATAATGCTAAAACTGAATACAAAAGGAATCACAGTTAATTTTCTTTTGTATCTAATTATTACAAAAATGTTCTGTACAAACATTAATGAAATTTTATTATAGATTAAATATCAAGACAGAAAGAACATGTTCCAACGAGTATTGGAACTTATCATCCGATCGTGCTTGTGCTTAGATCAATTTGATTACTACCTGATACGCTATCGATTCTTGAGAAAATATTACGCAAATTATTTTATAAACAAGACAAAACCAGCTATATATTCAATGAAAATTAGGATTTTTGGAACGAATATTTGTGCATGTGATTGTACACAAATTGATAAGCAATAGTTTCATCACTATTTTCAATTGACGAAAGCACATAGGATATTTAGTCAAATGATATTTATTTAGGTGCCCTTAATGATTACATCCAGAGCAAAATATTCTTTAGATTTTTCTGCTGTATTTCCGTTTCTCAACAAAACACGAAAGTGAAGAATATAATTGTAAATCTATATTCCATTAGACTAATATATCTGTTATAAAGTTATGAAACTTGTCATACATGTCCTACTAATTCACTTTTGCATATCTCATCGGTTTGTTTCGGTTAAAGCTTGCCGTATCAATTGACATCAATACTAAAGTGATACAAGATGACTAACGTTTTGTATCCCCTCTTCTATTAATTGACGAAATAGGGATTTAAATATATTTATTTCGTAATTTCGCCTATCATTAATAAGCCAGTGGGGTTCATCAGAGACGGTTTAACATTACGAATCATTTACACACAATAAACAATATAGTGAGCTCATTTCGCATCAAACTATTTCTCATATAACTGTTCATGTCGTAATGAATGATATAATATAATAAAAAAATATGAATATAGAAAATCGTGATAACGTGGAAAATCTAACAGGTACTTAGTTAAAGATGTTGGATTAATTGAAGAGCATTGTTATAGGACAAGAAAATACAGGAAGTCAAGAGATAATGAATGGATCCACTTGAAAGTGAAAACCAATAATATATTGGAATGACAAATATGAAGTTTTTTTTTAAATATACATTTATGCAAGAAACTTAAGAGACTTTTTATTAATATAAAAACTATTAGAGCGCTGAACAGTAAAAGAAACATCAAACAATATTCACGGTGTTCACAAGCCAATCTCTAAGCGTAACACGCCACCCGTTTAGGAAGGAATAGCAAGACCACAATTGTCATGCTAATAATGAGGCCAGAGATTCAAAGTTTTTCTTAATATAATAAGCTGTATTCTAGATATGACATGAAGAGGCTGTAGTTGTCTCAATTCTCCATTTATTTTGTATGTTCACAAAAGGCGAAACACTTAAATAAGTATAGGGTAAGACTATTGCGAGTATAGAATTTAAATAACCATATTTCATCCATTGGTGGAGAAAGTCCCTTATATTAAAAACTGTCACCGATAATTTCGTGACAAACGTCTAATAAATATCTAAAATTATCCTTGTGTGAGGAAAAAGAATATAACCTATGAAACACTGAAGGACAAAATGGTTGTAAATGTGAAAAATATAGAAAGTAAAACAACCGGTAGACAGATACCTGAACAACGTTGTAAGGTGATCATTAGACACGTCTTACTATCAGCAGTAAAAAATGTATTTGACTACCATGAACCAAAATAATATTTTAATATTTCAAAGTATAGATGAGAAGAAAGAAAAAAATTAAGACATAGTTACGAATAAATTAAAATAAAACTAGCTATCATCACTACAGATCAACGTAAAGAAGATTACATTTTTTATTTTTTAATAAATTTTACCGCATATATTTACAAAACGTATTTGTAAAATATTATAATTAGTAAAAAAATTTAAGTGAAATTCCATAGTAAAAGCAGAGGAATAGTCGATAAATTCCGTCATCGGAGTCGCAATTCTCAGTCGATCCCCATTGAACGGACTGAGGGGAAGTGTAAAAAAAATTACTTCAAAGATATCAAGTTCAAAAAAAGATTATAATGCTTGACGAAGGAATTTTTACAATAAGACGATCGATCTTTCGTCAATCCATTGATATGATTAAGCGTTCAATGGTTGCCTAAGATATCATCGAGTTAGATTAAGTATGTAATAATGAGGGTAATGTTTTCAGAATTTCATAAAGAGCTGGATATGTGAAGATAAATAGAAGAATAGCCCATGGGAGATGGCGTAATATTACAGACGGATAGAAAAACGAGCAAATTGTCTTTTTTAATTGTATACAATGTTGATTTTCAACGATAACGATAAAATGCAGTCTGCATTTTGAAAACGAGTTATCGTTTGCATTTGCGTTTCTTATCTGTTGCGAGATAACATTTTCATGTATAGTCATATCGAGTCACCTGGATTTGCGCATCATGTATAAATCCAAGTAATTTAGTACTGTAATCCTGTTTAAAGCCTTTTTAATTTTTAAATAAGCATAAGCTTCTTATTTAATGCCACCTTATATCGAATGTTAAAATACGTCACAGTCTTTAAAATATTATTTTAATTCTTAAAATTAAATTAAATATGTATAATGAAATATTTGAAGCTATTGAAGTATTTTGAACAATTCCTTTACAGATTACTTTTGATATTTTCACAACACTTAATTTGAATTTAATATTATCTCTGAAAGTTTTTCATTGTCTATATTATATGACAACTAGCAAAATAGTTTGGGCTTTTTTTGAAGTTGATATCTTTGGAACTAATATTTGTTTTACACTTCCCCTCAGTCCATTAGGGATCGATTGAGTATGTGAATCCGACGACGGAATCTGTCAACTAATCCTCTGCATTAGTTCGAACTGAAAAAGTGTTGTGTCTACAGTAGTTCGGGCACTTGGTCTGATCATAATTTAGGGTGTCGCTCTCTATTAAATTTTAAATTAAAATACAATAATTACATTGAAATTAAAGTAATTACATTTCAAATGTTTCCATGGTCACCAATTTCCGTTCAGTTGTTATTTAGAAAAAAATAATGTTACGTAATCATATTTTTTTCAGGTTGCGTCCACATGAAATATCTTTCACAAGACGATGGTTTTGCTGTAAACGTTTCATACGGCAATAAGCCACTACATAGCTCCATTATCAAAGGTATGTTCGGGTTTAATGAAACGAATTTCGTAGAAATGTATTATTTATCTGCTAGAAGTTTATCAGTATTTACAAGTTATATTCATATGATAAGGAATGCGTTTCCTGTAAACGAAGCAATTAAGATTTGTGTTTCGATATGGAGTTAGTTTACTCAAAAGTTTTCGAACACATCATTTATATAAATCAGATTTTATATAAAGAACGTAATTAAAGTTTTAGAGGAATTTAAGAGAAATCAATCTTTATTTTTTATTCAATTAGTTTCTATAGACAATATCTTATAAAATAGCTTTCTAAAATTTTTATCCTTTCCTTACTATGAAAGATGTTGAGAAAAAATCCTACTCCCTTTCTAAATGATATGGTAACGGCCTATCTTTTCAAGCCTAGAAGTTATGAAAATAAGTCACTACGTAACTGTGCTATCAAAGACAGGATCTCCGTTAGTAGACTAGGATCACCGCGCATAAAACACCTTTTTCATGGTGTAATTTATGGCACCCTATAGTAATCGAAGTTAATGAACAATTCTAGTTGTCTATGAAGCAGTTGAGACTGATAATCCTGATTAAATTCAATTTATTTTTAAAAAGAAATGCTACATAATCTGAACTGACCTTACTTGAATGAAAACATACATATAAGTAGCGATTTTCATATTTGTAGTTAAACAATATTTAAGAATTTTAATGACTTGTAATTAGGACACAATCAATTTAAACCTCTAAGTAGTATGAGCTGCTGATAAATTTCATTAACATTTATAATAAAAGTTCATACTGATTTCAAGGTCCCAATCCAGCGCCGATATGCATGAACATTTTTGCTCGCGTAGCGCAAATGTGCGCGCGATTTGTGGAGCTCGCCCCCACTGCTGAAGGTTTACGAGGATGTTTGCAGGTAGAACCTCGGTTTTTTGGAAACACGCAAGTGGAATTTCCCCTGGGCTGTTTCCGATCATCTAAACAAGGCATGGAAATGGAAGATCCACTTGCAGAACCAGAAGAGGATGAGGGAGACGAAGAGGATATTAATGATGAGTAATATTGCAATTAATGCATTTTTTACATATTGTATATACTTTATGATATTAAAACAATAACTAAACGGTCTTAAGCGTTATACATTATGAAATTTAATGAATTCACAAAGAAATATCAATTAGAAAACAAAATGTAGTTATTATAGTCTTGTGGTTATTTTAGTCATTCAATCAATTTTAAAAATTATTTAATTTGATCATGATTCTGTGTGATGATTAAAATTCTGATTATACTTAATCTAATTGGTGTTAAAAATATTTTCTGAATTACAAAACTTTTTAAGTTCAACAGATATTCATTGAAATTTGTTCTTAAAATTCTTCGCATTCACTAGACGACTAGTATTGTTTATCCCGTTAGTGACTTGAGCATAATATAAATTCCATCAATATTCCTGAAGAACAGAAGTGTTCAAAGGCTCGTTTTTGTGCCAATAAATGGAATAAGTGACAAAGTTTTGTTAATTGATGACATTAGAATTTGAGTTTTTACATCTAATGATATTCAATTCGATATTTACCACAATTAGACTTTAAATGAATCTCGTGTGGCCTTGGTAACACAAATCAAAAGCTGCTTAAATAACATTAATAAATATATTTGAACTTATTTATATGACATTAAAATATACGAAGTCGAAGTATAATTATGGAGTTAATGTTAATATAAATTTAGTGAAGAAAGGTCAATGATTAAAAGTATAGATGGAGAAAGAGGCAAATGTTAAGATAGAGTTACAAACAAATTAAGATAAGATCAAAATTTCACTATCATCACTCCAGACCAACGTAAAGATTAAATATTTAATTTATTAATAACTTTGACTGCATACATTTTCAAAACTTACATGTAAAGTATTATAATTGGTAAAAAAAATTAACAATAAAAGTGCAAATTTTCATATCTACCTGCATCTTGCAATTTACAGAAAAGACGAAGAAGAATCGGAGCCAGAAGAGCAGCCATCTCTAACAGCACAGGCCATTATACAGGCGGTTAACGAATCGGCAGAACAAGGGATTAAGTTCTTTTCAAGCCTCTTAGGTTTAGTTGAAAATCAGACGAACAATTCGACAATTACTCCGCAAGAATCGAAAACAGGTGCTGAATCAAAAGAAAATTTGGCAGCGGTAGATGATCATGCAGCAGCTAGGAGTTTACCAGATGCGAGGAGACATCCTAATTTGTTGTGATAATTCAATACTCCCAGAAAGTAATTATTTATAATTAAACTTATAATTAACTGATTCGTTATCAACATATTTATATGCTGGTTAATAGCATTGTAATACTCAGGATTTCAACTTAGTTATTTAGGAGAAAAAGATGCATTTATGATAATTTCTTAATGCTTATAGCTATTTATGTAAGTGTTTATCTCATTAGTTGCTTTTTTGCCTAATTTATTGAGTTCGAGAGTAAATGAGTTGTAAGCAGTTTCAATCGATCTCAGTGCCAAGTTCAAAGATTGAGCTTCTTAATAATGCATCACCTTATAAATTTTATTGTGATCTTAAGTTATTTAAGTTTTATTTTATTTTACGTACAAATAAATTGAGATACTTTGCGTATATAATATGTCTCCATATTCAGCTAGTACAAGATATTTAAGATAGTATTTTCTAAATAATAAAACTAATTTTATAAATTTTCGGGTATTGTTTTCACTCATCATTGAATTTCCTAGCTGCATTATTCATAAATTTGGTAAGATTTCACATTGGAACTCTTTAGATAAAAACCATCAGCTAGAAATGGACGTACAAATAAGAACAGAGATGCTGAAAACTTTCGAACATTTTGACAAATTAAGGTAATCCTAAAATAAGTCTATAATTTTTTACACTGGATTTGGGACCAGGCTTAAGAACAGGAGTCACCCAAGAAATGGATTTTTGGGAAACGTTTTGTAATAAATACAAATAGGATAAAGATATCAAAGCATGTCTTAATTACGTACAGAGGTAAGGTATCAGGACAAGTGCCTGTTTTGGCTTGGGTTTTTTCAACGCGAGTTCGATTTTAACGTAATCTACCCTCGTATCAGCGTACCTATCGAAATAAAATACAGATAAGTAGTCACTACCAGCGATCCTTACCGCCATTGAAAACTTAAGAGTTGAATCATTATTAAAATATTTTTGCAGAAAAAATCAAAATATGTTTGCAACGGTCTCATTCGAAAATGAAATCTCATCTGGTTCATAGTGGTGGGAAACTGCCTGAAGTTTACCCAGTCTGACCGCTTGCATCTGAGGTACATCCAAAACGCACTTGAGATGTAAGCGCACATCACAAATCATCTTACAAATACATATCATGTACATCCAAATGCATTAAGTTTTCTGCAGATTTTTCGTAAACCTGATTAATTCATAATACCGTAAATTTTAAAATAGATTACACCAAAGAAAATATGAGGTGTGACGATGAACCATCTGATTACGAACAATGTGTACTTAAATAAGAAAATGGTTTATTTAAAGCAGAGGAATGTTTTATACTTCATGTCCTATTATAGCCATGAAACCACAATCAAAATTCCTAAAATTGACATTTTGACGAAGGTTCCAGTGGAAAACGTTTCATTACTAGCACCAATTACAATTACAAGATAGTACAATTGCAAATAAAGTATAATAGTTTTTCGCACCTTTATCAATTGGGCTGGGCTATCCGCTTTAATGATTAATTTGGAAATACAGCATTTGATAAAATTTTATAATGTATTCATTCTACTGTTGCTTACGTCATCAGTAGATATTACTATAAAATAACTTATCTAATTCATTCATATATATCTAATGTATTTCTTGTAATTACTTTTACATTCAAACTTTCAAACGGACATCGATAAATTACCTAGTTCTAAAAAATCAAAACACTTTGTGAATATTTCGTCTTCACCTATGATGCCGAAATCTGAGAAATATTACCTGCAAATTTGAAAGCGTTTTTATTTATTTGTAACTTCTTAAAAGAACACAACGGTATTTGCTAAAATATCTGTACTAATTTTTAATAGAACATGTTGCGATAGTTTTCATTCCCTAAAAAACATATTTTCTTAAGAAATAGTTAAAAAAATATTTCTAGAGGTGGTGCCAGATATAAAACCAAGGTCTGCGTTATCTAGCGCTGCATAAGCAAGCAATTTCTCATAAATAAGCAATTTGCGTAAATAATTATTTTGTTATAATTTATCATAATCTAGCATTTTTTTCGTCAATTAAGGTATAATCATATTTTCTCTACACGATTTTAATTAAATTTTACACGAACCAAATCATGGGTGACAGTTTATTACGAAATAAATTGACTTGTAATATTTAATTTCCTGTGTACTTACAAAATAATTATTTATTGTACGCCGCAGGAAAATAAAACGATTGTATTATCTCTGGCTAATATTAGTTTTATCCGCAATAGATTAGTCATATTCCGAATTTCGAAGATGTTAGATGAGGTTGCAAATCTTTTCATTAATATTTGTTGGGCGAAGTAATACTTATTGGTTATAAAATATATCTTAAAAAAAAGTAGGTTCTAAAAGGTAAAAAATAATTAACTCAAAATACCTACCCACTTATTCGTAACAAGTAACTAAGTTATTTATTTTTGAAGTCGATACCAACACTGTCAACCAACTAAAATTAAAACCTTAACTTCTTATGTACTCACAATACAAAATATATTCATAAAGGGCGTATTTACAACATAACATTTTTAAATTTCTTTAAGTTGATCGGTGTTGCTCGCACCTACTTCAAAAATAAGTAATTTAATTACTTGTTGCGAATAAGCAGGTAGCTATTTTGAGTTAATTATTTTTCACTTTTTACTACTTACTTTTTTGAAGTCGGTTTTTAAAAGACATTTTATTTTAGAATTTTTAGTGATTAATAATATTAATCATAACACTATAACTACCATTCATTTATTTTCTTTCTTTGAATATGACAGAAATATCAAAAGCCACGGGCAAAAGCTAGTATATAGATAATTTTCTCTTTATCTAAAGTCGATTACCAACAACACACAGAAACGAAGCGATAGTAGTAGCCGTCGATGATTAGCTGTTAACCGTTGAGGACTTCTGTTCTCCATATCCGAAGTCTAGTATCAGGTTTTGCAAAGTTACAACTGCTACTTGAGGAGTTCCGTTCGTTTATATCAGAAATCCAATACCAAATTTTGCAAAGTAAAAACTACCAGTAGCAAATATATTGAATTACAATCAATTTACTACCATCCGATAAGGAGTTCCATTGTTCATCTCCAAAATGTATCTTTAGACTTTGACATGGTCGATGATATAGTTATTTTGCAAAGTAACAACTTCTACTAGCAAATATATTGAATCACATTTAATTTACTATCTTCCGTTAAGGAGTTCCATTGTTCGTTTCCAGAACTCATCAACGGACTCAGATTATGACGACGGTGTAGTTATTTTGCAAACTATTAGTAGAAAATGTCGTTAATCGCGGTCTATTTACTAACATCCGTTAATGAGTTCCTTTGTTCATATCCAGAACTCATCATCAGACCCTGATCTGGTGTAGTTATTTTGCAAAGTAACAACTATATATATATATATACCAAATATCTTGTATCACATTTAATTTACTACCATCCGTTAAGGAGTTCCATTGTTCATCTCCAGAACTATTCACCAGACCCTGACCTGGCCGATGGTGTAGTTATTTTGCAAAGTAACAACTACTAGTAGCAAATATCTTAAATCACGGTTGATTTACTAATGTACATTAAGGAGTTCCATTGTTTATCTCCAGAACTCAACATCAGATCCTGACCTGGTCAACGGTGTAGTTATTTTGCAAAGTAACAACTGCTAGTAGCAAATATCTTAAATCACGGTTCTTTTACTAACATCCGTTAAGGAGTTCCATTGTTACTGGTAAGTGGCGTAGTTATTTTGCAAAGTAACGACTAACAGTAGTAAATATCTTGAATCACGTTTTATTTACTACCATCCGTTAAGGAGTGCCATTGTTCATCTCCAGAACTCATCATCAGATCCTGACCTGGTCGACGGTGTAGTTATTTTATAAAGTAACAACAATTAGTAGCAAATACCTTTCATCACGGTTGATTCATTAACATCCGATAATGATAAGGAGTTCCATTGTTCATCTCCAAAACTCATCATCAGATCATGACCCGGTAAGTGGTGTAGTTATTTTGCAAAGTAACTATTTGTTGTAAATATCTCGAATCATAGTTGATTTATTGCTGTTCGTTAAGGAGTTATGGAACCCGGAAATCCCGGAAAAAGTCCGGAAATGAAATATGGAGTTCGTTTCCGGCTTTATCATCAGATCATCATCTTATTTATATAGGACTACCCATAAAGTAACCCCTTTGAAAAAGTAAAATCATCTACTAAAAAAAATAATCGACATCGGAGCACTCGGTAAAGAATTATAGCTAAACATACCTTAGAAAAAATATTCCGACCTCTTCCTTTTTTAAAAATAAATACAACAATTCGCATCAATTTCGGTTATCAATGGAATCAATTAATGATAATGTTAATGGTAATGAATCATTGAGATAAGCCAATATGAAACAAGTTCGAAACTAATTTCATATCTTCATTATCAGACTTATCGAAATTTTTGTGCCGTTTTCCTTGCGATGCTCTATTATGATACGAGTCGAACTTTCGAGTTTGCAAGTAGAATTCAGTATTTCAGCCATTATGAAATTCACGCTTGCGTTCTTTATGTTAGTCTTTAACATGTACATGCTCCTAATTGTATTGTATTAGTCTCCATGGAATATTATTAATTTATTTCTAATTATAAAATAAAAAATACTGTTAGATAAAATGACGAGTTTTATAATTTTTGACTGGAAAATTCCAAATGAATATTTTTAATATTAACTAGCGATAAATGCAGGTAAATATGCTTTATCACTAAACCAACATTTCATGTTTTGACGTCAAATTGTTTTGAAGAAAAGTAGCTGTGAGAGACGGTCAGACGAACGGACGCGTGAGTGATCTATAACGGTTTTCTTTTTTCGTTTTGAGGTTCGGGACTCTAAAAATGGTAGGACAAAATACTTGCAGCGTTTCAATGACTGTAGTTAAGGAACATCCCTCTGAATTCCAAGCTATTTCAATCTTTTGCAACCTTTGCACAGTGCAAGAATTTTTTCATGCCAGTTTCATTTTCACTGTAGATTTTTTCTGATTTAGACTTGTCAATTAACATTTTGTTTTCTTTCTGTGCCATGCCCGATTATAGTGCATTGCTATTATATTGGGTTTATAATTTTATTAGCGACAGCTTCAAAAAGGAAAGGTCTGATGGGTTTAAAAATTTACGGACAGGTTTCAGTATATGCGATGTAAATAACAAATTTATTTGTATTTATTATAATATATGAAGTGGTACTGTTAATATAATATTCAACTGCTCACTGAGCTATTGAATACCGTGGGCAAGTAGAAAATATCAGAATAACTTGGTTGTTAAAATGCCCATTAAAAAGTTAGCAGTCGTGTGAACGTACAAAATTATTACGAGGGACGAGATCTTCTTAGCGGCATTTTTATCAGCTCTTTAAAGCGACTTTCATTTTTTACCAGTGTTTGTTTAGATATCATTAACCTATATCATCGAAACTCGATTACGATACCTGTGCTATTCAAAGTTGAGGAATTCTGTCATGTATATTATAAATTTCCATGGTCACGTTCTAACCAACTTTTTATGGGGCTATACTGGAAGTGTACCCCTGCAAATAAAAAAAAATCATAAAATTTTTTTGAGAAATTCCGAAGATATGAGGTAACATACATAGTAAATACAATTTAATTGAGAACCTTCTCCTGATTGGAAATTGATTAAAAATATATAAAAAGCGGAATTATTGAGATTATATAGACAATAGACAAATGATAATTATAAGAGATTTGTTGACGGGTTTTGATTATATTTGTTATGGTAATAGTTTACACCCAAGAGGAACACATGAGAGAGAAAAAAATTCTAATAACTTTTCTTATTCCGAATTTCGTGCGAACGAAATGATGACGCAGCTAGTTTAAAATATTTGCAAATAACTGGACATTGTCTTATCGCTCTTTACACCAATTTAAATTGATTGTGTCAAAGGTTTCATTAATTTTTAAAACAGGGCAGAACAATTAGAAGATAATATTCGGTATAACCTGTGAATTGTATTGTGACAGAGTTGTCGCGGTTTCTCATGTGGTCAGGTAGAATTTAAATATGATCTTCAGTGAATTGGTACTTTTCTATATATCTTGCACATTACCAATTTTGCACTAAAGTAATAAACAAACATTTTAAACTAAAATGATATAAAATACGACAACAGAGCAAATTATTATCGAAAACATGTCGTAGATATGTTTGTAGACGGAGAGTATTAGAACATAATAATTTTGAATATATTTGGCGTTAATTTTGTAGAAATTCATTATTCACAATTAAATGATACTACGTGATATAGCATTATTTCTACTTTCTTTAATTTCTTTACCACGACCTAGGTTTAAATTCATTATTCACAATTAAATGATACTACGTGATGTAGTATTATTTCTACTTTCTTTAATTTCTTTACCATTACCTAGGTTTCGTTGTATTACATCTTCAGGTGGGATATTAGCAAAGATTATGATTATGAATCTTAGCTAATATCCCACCTGAAGATGTTGTAATACAACGAAACCTAGGTCGTGGTAAAGAAATCAAAGAAAGTAGAAATAATACTACATCACGTAGTTTCATTTAATTGTACATAATAATTTCTTTAAGATAAATTTTATTTATTTAAATCTTAACCTTTTCATCACTGATGAAGTATATATCGTTTCTTTTATATCATCTTACCAACGTCGACAATTATAAGTACGCAAACTCCCGATATAGATAATAAATTAAAACCGTTTGGGACAGGTTGAATATTATTTTAGATAATTAAGCCACCTTAATTTTGAATCATTTCTGACATATCTATGTAGTGTAGTACCATTATATTTACCTATTATATTTGCCTTTTATTATATAAAAATAACTTTTATCATTACTTTACATAAATTCCAAGCTATTTAAGCATTATCGTAACGATATAGATGCACACAAATGAGAACCTTTTTTAGTTTGGTTAAAAAATTATAAAATAAGATACGCCACGACAAGATTACATCTACGGTCGCATACAGTCGGCTATGTGACTGACGAAGTAGTTTCGTTTAATTGCAATAGATGGCCCACATGAATCGGTGTTGTCATTTTCTATTTGGTTTAATGTTCCAATGGCCGTGTCTTGATATTTAGATCAATGCGTCTATCCCACTTAATATTAACAAAAACATTCAATTCTACCAATCTTAAATATTTATACTGGTATAAAGTGCATTCCATCTGACATTGTTTGTGGTTGAAATGATGTAATATGGGTAATGCATTTATTATGTCACTCATTTTGTTGGGCTTAAAACAAATGGATATTATATATTCTGGGTACGGACAACTAAGTTTTTGTTATTATTCGTTAAAAGTTTTTTTATAAGAAGGTCTTTCTTTTAAAAACGACAATATTTAAAAAAATTTTGGCAAGCTACAAAAAAGAGGAGGTTCTGAATTCGTCTGTATTATTTTCTTCGTATCTCCGCCATTTATCAACCAATTTTGACGATCCTATTTCATTTGCATGGGTATATCTCTAGTGAGGTCCCAGGAAAATTCGGTTATAATTTAACACTGAAAATTTTACTTATGTCATACAAATCCCCAACAATAAAAAACACATGTGCCCTGGTCGATTTTCGATTATATAGGTTTATTGGTAATTATATAAAAAATCATTCAGATTTATTATATAATTAATTAAAACATTCATTAATTATATAATAAATCTTCTTTAGCAATATCAGGGTATAAGTATGAGACCGGAGGTGGTGGCAGGAAGTTTTCAATGAAAAGAAGTATACTTATCGATTTTGGCCTCGTGTGACTTGATTTAATGTAAGCGATTAAGTGACAAAGCAATAGATAGGTAGATACATACAAACTTATGAAACATTTAAGATATTAATATGTGTGTAGATAAATAAGTAGGTGTAAATATAAAGAAATGCATGAAGTAACTTAAACATTAGTATCTAAGTTGGTGGGTAATAAATGTACAGGTAAATACCAAGACATAAAACAACTAAAACATTACTAAGCAGATAAGTAAATATGCCCATAAAGTAACTAGGATATTAGCAGGCAGGTAGGTAGTATGTACATACATACACAAGCACGACGCACTTACTACGGTGAAGCCAAACGAGGGAATATGAGTTATATACAAGTATCTGAGTTATATGTCTGAATGTATAAACATTCAGACATATAACTCAGATACTCGTATATAACTCATATTCATACATACTATACATGCCTTCACACATACAATTTTTTTATATGTGTGAAGGCATGTATAGTATGTATGAATTTATTTAGGTGCATTAAACGACATAAACGTGTTTTCATTTCAGTAAGAGATATTATTGAATTATTCGTAAATTCGTGACATTATAGATGCCAAAAATGTCAACATGGGCTATTATAGGTATAGGGTAATATAGGATATTATAGGTGCTAATATTTTAGATGAGAATCTACTAATGCATATCATAATGAATATCTTAAAAACATTCATGAACTTAGCTACCCATTAATTCAACAAACTCTTCTGGAACGTCTTCGACCTTTAGATTAGCAGGTAAAGAAACATTATCGGCCGCATGTTCGTCATTAATTAACGGCAAAATTGATGAATTTTTTGTCAAGGAATAATAAATACGTAGAAAAATCGAAAATAAAATTAAACAATTTTTTTATCAGGAATCAACTAGAGATTTTTGTAGTCGGTGTCAAGTGAAACGTACGAGTAGCACTCATCTGTGTGTGTATGTGTGCATATACGTGAGAGAGAAAAAGAAGTGTCGATTTGGCATCGATTCCAAAAGTTCTTTAGTATAGTAGTATTTTGTAACTTTATTTATGTTCGGAAACGATAGTGTACTGCAAAAGTTCCAACTAAATACTGGTATCTTCACTATGTCATACTTTTCAGTACACTTCTTTAATGAGTAGTTATTTGAAATCGGTTCAATTATTTTTCCAAAAAGTTTTATTACTAATTCAATCACTAGCTAAATTTCGTATCGTGAATCATTAAAGAAATGTTCACTTCACATTCTGTAAATGATTATGAGGATCAAAGAAATGCTAACAGTGACATTTACAAATTAGAGCATAAAACTTTGAAATAATAAGAGTAAACAGATTTTCATTACATTTGAGTTAAAAGTGTCAAAAAAATTATAATTCATGTATGCAAATTTTATGTTGTTCGCAAATGTATGCAAAATTCGAATATAGATATTTGTATGTGTACGTCTTCTTTAATTAATTATATTTCGAAACCAAAAAAGAATATAAGATTATCTGAATACATCTGTCCAAAATTATTAAGCTTGAGTAAAATAAAAATGAATGTATTACCGTGGATGACATTAGCGATAAACTTTTTTTTTGGTAGTAAACAATAGACAAGAATGTTTTTTCTTTTGGCAGCCAGAAGCTAGTTTTCCTATTTTTTAAGATACAGGATATTTGTGTAACTTTAATAAAAAATTCTTGAAAAGATTGATAAGATATGTAATTGTAAGAAATTTGTTTCATCCTGTCTTAAAATACATTACAAAATGTAATAACACTTATAGTATTATGACTTTAATTCTAGATTTGAACCCAGTAATCCGTATGAATTTTATAGGAAATTAATGTTTATTTACGATAATATGTTGCTTTTGAAGAAAACTTTTGACGGAGCTTGTTTACATTTATTTTCTTCAAAATTAAAATCTAGCTCTGAAGCTAGCTGTTTATGAAGTCAGTCTACTTCTGAGGTAATGTAGTTTTTTAATGATACATACTTAATATTGGACTTAACTTGCTTGTGCTCGTGGGTTTAACTTGCATTTGGCCCATTATTTCGTTTCCTATTTCTAGTAATATATTTTCAAAAATAAAAAATACTGTTAATATGGAAATAAAAGAGAAAGTAGAATTTACTTTTGACTGCTGTTTTATTCCTACCAAAATTATATGCACTTTTATAGCATCTTCCCAAATATGGAAAAACAATTCGGGAACATCAATTTACCCATATTGTTTTTCGAATTTAGTTAATTGAATTAATCAACGTTATCAGTGACTATATTCAACAACGGTTACATTTATCAACATTTGCACCTAATTTAAATATTCCTATTGTTAGACTTTTTAAAATTACGACAACGATCGAGTAATCAGGCACTGACTCAATTGCTACATCATTATACATAATTTTTATTGCACATTCAGTGGATTATCCTATTAATGGATGTTACGCTTAACAAGATTATGAATATTTATAACCCATTATGAGGTCTTTATTTTATCTCAAAATTGCAAGTTTCGAGTACCGCTTTATCTTATTCGATACTTATCATTTTTGCATCAAATGTATAAAAGGAAAGCGTAATTCCATTCACAAAGTCTACAGTGATTTTCACCATGAAGACTTTGCTGCTGGTTCTTTCCTTTATCGCTGCCGCCGCAGGTAATTTCGCATTTTGTTTTTAAGATAATTTTTGTAGTTACAATAAGTAAAAAATGTCAAATTAAATTTATTTAAGTAGCTGCTTTTTTTTAAACATTTGTGGTTCCATTTGCATTTATAATTGTTAGACATCAGATCCGAAGTAGTCCTTATTAAGTTGAAAATATTTTTATATTTATCATAAATTACGCTTTGTTTATACTTTTTTCTATTATGTTATGATTGTTTTAAAATGTAATCCAAGTATTAGATTTTTACGATTACACAGTGTTGATTTCAAAATTCTCAACGTGTAGCGACTTTATACAAAAAAGGTTTATTTTATTTTTTTTTGTTTAAACTCTTGATTTCATTTTAGTACATTTTAGCTACAATAAGTATAGCTTTAATATGTCTTTTGACTATATAATTCATTATATACTGTTTCATTAAATACTTTCTTATATATGATATTATATCGTAGTATATCAAAGTATAAGATGACAATCGAAATGTATTACTTTCACTTTGTGTTGAAGTAAAACGAAAAAGAATTGAAAGTAAAAAATTAAAGTAAGAAAGTAAACTATAAAAAGAAAACTATAAAGAGTTTGTATGGAAAACGCCTATTATAATAATATGACTAAAATTGTATGAAAATGAAAATAATTACGTTTTACCTCTTTTTTTTATAATTTCAGCATTTTCGGCTAACGATATCAACTACCATTTGTTCACAAGGTACGTATACATATAATATATATATCACTCATAACTAAACAAACAATTAATTCAGTTTAAATGTGTCTTTTTTGCTGTTACAAAAGAAACCGATGTCATATTTAAACAATGATTTTAATGTTATTTTATCATACTTTTAACACCTTGTGGCGAAAAGAGGTATACTTTATAATGCAAATACGCGGTACAATTTCACTTAAAATATAGAGTTGTAAACTAACTAATACTACTGGACATACTTTTCTAAATCACTTTTTCAATGCAGAACATATTTTTCGACATGTTAATTTATAATATATGAAACATAAACTTTTCTAGACTCTAAGCAATGTAACAACAAACTTCTTGCCGCTGTTTAATATGATGAAAGTATAAGTAGATTTTATTCCGTAACTTTTCAACGTTTTGGTAATGAAAAATCTTTCTTAAATTTTACTGAAGCCTGAAGTTGAACACTTTTGAAAATTTTCATTAATGATTATAAAAACGTTTGTTTACATATTACTTCTTATTGTTAACTTCTAGTGTCGTTTTCAAATATACCTTTAATTTGCAGATATTTTCACATTTACAATTTTATTTCATGTGTAGACTTTCTATTTCCAGTTTATTTTAATAAATTTATTTAAACTGCATTAGATCTAGGTTGAATGTTGTCAGCCTTTTTTTACATAGGCGAGTTTAATTTTTATAATGATTTGACACATTTCCATATTTAAAATTCCGATATATGTTGTGTGTAAAACTAACTTTATCTTTGTAAGGTGATTATTTTATTATTGTTATAAAAATATTATTATAAATCATTGATTTTTCTATATTCCATATTATTTTATTAATCATAGATATTTCTTTCGTAAGTTATAAAATACATTGAAAACAGAAAAGACGATATTTATTTTTATTTATTCTTTTTTATTTCAACCCATTCTTAGGGTTCTATATATCCATAGAATTTTTATAAGATAGCTCACGTATCCGTGCGTCTGTCTGTCACAATCGTTTTTTTGTACGACATAGAAACTTGAAATTTTATATAAAGCCTTCTGACCTATGTATTTCGTAATATCAAGAATCTAAAAAATATTTATCTGACAATTTTGTAGAGGGTAAGTTTGGCACAAAAAAATATTTATTTAACTTTCAGATATTTTGGATATCAATCAAAAGAACGAATCGTAAAGCTCGCATAACCATTGTTTTGAAAATGTTATATAAGAATTTTGTAGATATTGTAAAATATTCACAAAAAACATACAACCCCCTCCTTACATATGAAACTTTTAAATTTAAAATGATTATAAATTGGGATGTAAGAAGTTAATATAAAATTTACCCAAAAACTACAGCGCTCGTACCGGATCTTAGTTTCTTCCATTTTGTAGTTTTACCAGGTCTTTAGGAGAAAGATCCAGATTTTTCAAACAAATGTTAGGCACTATGTTTACATGGTGAAAATTCAAATATTTATAAATAGTTTAATGAACGTACTATGTACTTTTAAAATGAAAAGTTTAAATAGTATCAAGTGTGCACAGCACCACTATGGTGCGAGTTATACTCTTACTTAACTGGCTTTTAAAAATATACAACTTAAAATTTATTTTTTATAAATATCTCCCTGGAATCACAGATTCAGGTGATATTTCTATAAAAGCTAGATTATAATGACGATGGTTTGATTTATTAAATAACGAGATTTGTTATTAACATTTTTTTTAATGCAAAGAATCACATTTTTAGGGTTCCAAAGCCAAATGGCAAAAACGGAACCCTTATAATTTCATCCTGTCTGAAAAATTCTGAAAAAAATTAAGGTAATAAATTTCCAATGAAAATTGGTTTTAAATAAATGTTGTGTAGTTTTTGGGATATATGATATTTTCGCACCGACCGTAACAACAACTTTGTTTTTCACGTGCTTTTGAGAAATACAAACTTAAGATTTTAATATTTTTTGGTGCTATGAAACCCTTAGTGCGCGAGTTCAACTCGCGCTTGGCCGGTTTTTTCTATTTAACGCGTTAATTTTATTCATTACTTTTATGACGATCCATTTCCATTACATTTAATTACTATTTTACCGGTTGTAATATATTTTAAATGTAATAAAAAAATTACTAACAAATTTAAAATAATTTTCTGGTTATTCGATGTAAGTATTAACCATTAAGTATGAATACTTCCACCGAATAACAGTATAAACTATAGATAAATCAACTATAAACGTTGTTTTCAGCACAAAGAAGAGCTTAATTAATAACAGAAAAATACCTAACTTTTATTAAACTAATAACAAAGCTAATATTTTGACATTGGCAGAAACCTAGCCGGTTCGAGTACGGTGCTTCTTCCCCAGCAGCCAATTTCGATAGCCAATAGCGATTTCAATCCCGCTCGACCTACTAAGGTGCTGATTCACGGAGCCGAGGGTTTGCGCGACCTTCAGTTTGTCAGCCACGCCATTAATGGTATCAGAATTTATATTAATAGTCCAAACATAGTGTTTTTTTTATATTTTCTGTGATTTTGAAAGAGTATGTAGTTAAAATAATTTAAAAACCTTAGAAATTATATTTGTAACTAATATTTTCTTAATTTATATTTGGCATATCGAGGCCTTGGTATATATTTGAGGTTAATACGAGCTGTAATCGAGGCAGCATTTCTTTGTCATATAAGCGCGATGTGGCCAAGCGTTTTGTAAATTATAACGTTCTTTGCATCTAATATAGACCAAAATAAAGACATTCTTCTTATTCAATTAATAATAAATATTATTATTAAATTAAAACTAAAAAACCGCTATCAACTTATATGTTGAAGAACGAATATTCGTATTATATTGAGTAGATACTCTATTTACTAAAATATCAAACCGGATATGCCATATAGCCCAAACACGGCTACTTTTAAAGTAGCTTTATATTGTTTGAGAATTATATACCCACCTTCCAATTCGAATTATGAGAGATTGTACGATTTCTTTTAAATTGTAATCTTTAGAATTTGGAAAACTCCGAAATATTAAAAATAGGAAATTCAAAATATACTTGTCAGAAATAATTACATAATTTAAGTGTACTTTCATACGTACATCAATTACTACAATATTGTCTTCTAGTTGTAGGATATTCTGGAAGTTCATGTGTATCCATTAAGGAAACTGAGGATACGTATAAAAAATTATTTTATTAACCGAACATGTTCGTTTTTTAAATGTAAAGTCTCTAATAAAAAGACAGATAATTTAAATTAATATGAAGTTTATCTAATTTGTATAGGGTTTGAAATATTTTTAGAATAGATAATAATTTAAGCAAAGATAAATAATTTATTAATTTTCAAGATGAAAACTTTTATTATTTAAAAATATAAGAAGGTTGAAATTTTGTATTAATCTGATTACTCTTTATTTAAATAAGATTTTATCCACAATTTTTATAATGACGGGTAAATGTGCTTAGTTTGTCATAGCCAAAGACCATATATTCAAGCTTTTTTTATATACTGGACTTCACAATTTCTCTTGTTGGCAGGATTTTTGGGAGCTGCTGATGTTAACATCATTGTGGTAGACTGGAGTGCTGGCACTTCTGATAGGTTTCACTCGATCAGTTTCGTAAATGCCGTGCCTGCAGCCGCGGGCGTCACATCTTTTTTTCAATTCTTGGTTAGCAATTTTCAACTTCAAGTTGGACAGTTGCATTTGGTTGGCTTCAACATTGGCGCTCATATCGCTGGTATTGTTGCGAGAAGGCTCCCTGGAATTGTACCTTACGTCACTGGTAAGAATTAAGCATATATATATATGGGGTATTTAGCTGGAGAAATTGGTAAAATCATAATTGAAAAAATTTATCGTAACTGACAATTTGTAAAAATATTTAGGCGGTTTACTAATTTATATACAAAGTGATAAACAATTATAAGTATCGTGTACCTGGGTATCAAACCTTGTTGACATCATTACATACGGCTACAACGCTACGGCAGACGTTCATTATATTTGTTTTATTAAAGACACCTGAAAATAATGTAAGCTGTTGGCACTTAGATAATCAAACGATCCAACGTAGCAATTCAAAGATGCATTCTCTGATACATATTAAACGTAATAATTGTTATTCAAGTAACACTTTTCAGGATAATACATAATGTTTTAGATTTACAACGTAACCAGGTAACTTAACAGATTTGGATAAAAAATTGTTAACGTTTGTCCAATGGTTGTCCATTATTTAACTTTATCTATATCCCATGTCTACATCATCTTAGACTTGACTACTGAGGAACTTCATCGCGATGAAATGCGCGTGGCGCGAGTATAAATATTTACGAAAGATGCTCTTTTGAGTGTGATGCTTCCATGACACATTAACAAAACTTTATCACTGCTGACATACCTAGAAAGTTACAGCATAATATGCACTGGATCTGTTGACAATTTCCCTGTAAATCTTTCAAATAAAGTAAATAAAATCGATTTTGGAAAACATTTAAACGTTTCATCCCTAACCTAAGAGATTTCCAGTCTTGAATATTTATAATGCGTCCACTTTTAGCACAAAGGTGCTCGTTATCAATATTAATATCAGTTGAGTTTAATTGATTTTCTAGGAGATTGCTTATGCACCTTTTTTCTCGTCTTCGTATGAATATTTCTATATTATGTATCTCCATATTAATTTATGCACAATCACCAAGTCGTTTTTGTTCATGGCGGTTTTCTATTTCTAGACATATTTTTTAAACTCCACTTTATACTAGTGTCAAATATGTTTAATTATTAATCATTTTTTAAATAAATATTTTAATATAATGATAACTTATATTATATTTTGCTAGATACTGTTAGTTACGTAAAGTTATTTTCTGTGATATTAACTTACATAATAGCTAAAATAATTTGTTAAATCGAATATTGCATGTTAAGTAATAGTAGTTCAACAGAATAGTGGTTTAAAGAAGTGTGTTATTGTAAATACATGAAAATATTACTACCTTTTTTAAAGTGAAATCTTATATTTTAGAGAGGTTGATTTTGCAGATACACATTTAGATTTGACACGATTTATTATTTAACGTAAGTACGTATTTGTCAAAATGTAGGTTAATTTTGGTATTTTAAAAGATTTTTTTTATCACTAATTCACGGTTATGGAATTTCAGTGCAAATAATTATAATTTTGGCATTATAAACAACACCACCAGTCTATTCAATATATTTAGAAACAAATAGGTAACTGACCCAACAAGTATCCGATGTATCACGGGATAATGAATTATATTTGCAGCTACGTATTCTGTAACAAAAATTAATTTCTGAAATAATTCCAGGCCTCGATCCTGCCCTTCACAGCTGGAGTCACCACCCTGAGAGACTGTCAGCAAATGATGCCGCTGTCGTGGAGGTTCTGCATACAAACGCCAATATCAACGGATTCGGTCGCCCCATAGGAACTATCGATTTTTACGCCAATAACGGTGTTAGCCAACCTGGTTGCTTGTCAGATGAGTGCTCTCATAGGTTGTCATTCGTATTCTTTGGCGAAGCTTTGGTTAACGAGGCCAACGGTAACCCTAACTTTGTTGGTGCTGCCTGCGCTGATGCAAATGAAGCTCTCTCTGGTTCATGCTCCGGGGCTTCTTCTTTGATTTTTGGTACTTTGGCGCCAAAGCTTGGGTAAGAAAAATTGAGGAAGCTTTATTTCAGTTACATTCGTAGTAAATATGATATTGATGCAAAATATTTTCTGATTAGCTTATGTTAAAAATAAGAATATTAAAGCAGAGTTTTCATAGCATTGGTAGGGGAAAAATATTAAGGAAAATTATGTCGTTTGCATTGAATGTATAAATACTCGTAATATTGCACGTAAATTTAGGGAACTCATATATTTAGAAATGTTGAAGAGATAAATACAAAAACAGGACATAAAATAGTAACGACAAGTAAGAAAACGAAAGGCTAACAGAGGCTTTTTTTTGGAAAACTAGGACAAATAACACACACACATATATGTGTGTGTGTGTGCGTGTACACAAATAGCAGAATGATGAATATCATCACGAATTTTCTGAAAAAAGGTTGTGACCTGTGAGAAGGAATGTATCACAAATTTTTCATAATCGGTAAATGTATATTGAGATTTGTACGTCGATGAATAAAAAATACGGGAAACTGGTGGATGTTTCTCGCAGTCGATCATCACTACCTATCTTGGTTCAGTTTAAGGCAGCCTATCTTTGTTTTAGGTGACTTAATTATCTTACACAGACAAGAGGCCAATAATCAAAACTGCAAAGCCTGATGCCTAATTGATTTTTACATTTGGTAAAAAGGATGAATCCTCGATTTAATAATAATACCTCACATCTCAATTTTTGACAGTTTTCAGATTTTAGTGCTACTATAGTAGGTATTTCAAACGATTGATTAAATCAACGATTTTAATGTTTTGACGTCATTCTATGATGATAGAAATAGTGGAATGTCAGTTTCTGTTCCAATAAATCTTCAATTTGGAAAATACCAAGAAATCGTTGGATAGAATTATTTCCATTATCTCATGAAGTACAAAATTTGAGATTTACATCATTACTGTTGAATATACAATATGAAATTTATTAATTAATTGATCTTTCATATTTTTTAATCTATTATATATAATAATTACATTAAATTCATCTGTTTAGAGTATCCGGTGTATACCAATTCAACACAAACCCAGCTTCACCACATGCCCGGGGTTAATCGTCATGAGAAATGAGATTGCGAAAGGAATTATCACGAAGGAATAATTAATATTCATGATAATTACGAAACTTTACATGGTAAAATAAAGTAATAAAAATACTCACGTGTATTTATTTTAGAATTAAAAAATGGTGAATTGGTTTTTGAACACCTTATCTGGTATTGTATTTCGTATCGTGGTATCTCTATAGATATTTGTAAATCTAAATACATTCGGCCATGAATTAATGCCGATTAGCTTATTTTGAGATAAGCGATTCATATTATAGGGAAGACTGGGCTAGGTTTATAACAGGACAGGTTATGAAATTGTTAAGAATATTTAATATCACTCATTTATTGTACGTACAAAATAACCAAAGTTTCGTTTATGCATACAGACATGTGATTTGATTACAAGCGTTTTACTGTCAAAAATGATCTAATCACGAAAAATGGCATGGTCGTTTTGATGGATTTGGCCTCGACATATGGGGATTTTAAAATATAGGGGTGCATCAAGCGACAAGAAATAAACATTTTTAGAAATAAATATTTTATTGGGACTAAAAATGAAATGCTCACAAACAAATAAACCTTTTTCTAGTAAATGAAATTGACGCAGTTTTTTAAACAAACAAAAACATAGTGCTTTTATAGTTAAGGAAAATGACATGAATTTCAAACTAAAACAAAATTGTTCACTTGCCTTTATAAAAGACCTTACCAGAATCAAAAAAAACTTATGATGTGAAAGCTTTTTTGAGATCGTGGTTAACCTTAACAAAGGCACAAATTGACTTGAATGAAAAAATTAAATCAAGATACAAAATATTGATTTGAGCAATCATTTTCAAAACTCAAATTAAAATACAATTAAAGTTTAGATTACTAGGATGTAGTAGGGTTGTCTTAAAAAGAAATTATGTTCCTGGGACATTTTCTTTTGATTTAGAAATATTTTGAAAGTTCTGACTCATCTTGATCTCAAGATGTAAAATTAAATAGAGCTGAGATAAATTCAAATCTTGAAAATCTAATTCAATTGTGAAATTTCACTTTTCTCTCAAATTCAAGATATCAGTCGGATTTAATATTAGTGGTATTTTCACAAATTCAAGATATCAATCGTGTTTAATAATATTGCTGCAAAATCATGGAGTATCATAATCTTCCCAGGGTTATTACTCAACTGGGCATCGTGTTGAATTGTACAGTTATTTTTAAACGGCTCATAGGCTGAGTATTTTCGGAGTAATGAGCAGAGACGGTAACAATATTACATTGTTTTCCTGTGTTTATTCTATAAGTTCAATGTCTATAAATATTATTAAGTAAGTTCAATATAGTTAAGTAAAAGAAGTACAGAATCGGACGAAAATGGCATTATGTGTTTTACAATGTACCAATATTATAGAAACATATATTCTATTCCGGTCATTCAGCTTCTTTATTATCTAGGATTTATACAGTTGGAAGTTTCATCATCAACAAGATAATCACTAAAATTCAGTATAGTAGTACTTAATCTTACGAAGACCAGCATGCAGAGTACTGAATTTTTCAAATATTTCCTATTACGCGTGAGGATAATTTCTCTTTAAACTGAGTTTTAAGGAACAAACTTATTTAGCTCCTTTCGAAACTAAAACTTTCCTCATTTATTGTATCGTTATACCTGTTTCATTAATATCAATATTACTTTGAATAAATAAAGTCACTTGACTAAAATTTGTACTCTTTAGATACCATCTAGATACTTTGAATACTTTGCATTTAAAATGCCCCCATGCGATCAATTCCCGTCCCTTTATGAAAATATAACGACTGCATATAACTATGTTGCATTTATATGTACAATTGAGTTATGAAATTAGTTATAAAAACTACTAATGCATTTTGCGATACCATACCACTAATTAATAATGTGCAAAAGATGCTAAATAATAAAATACATAGAATCATGATGAATTACGATAATATACTGGGGCAGACGTTTTGAAAGGTCCTTAAAATTTAAAAAATCTGAAACAGACTCAGATACCGTTGTAGTGCAACCCATTACAAGTTTTCAGACGTCTGTGCGCTAATTGAGAGAAGTGTGAGTGAGAATACTATTAAAACACAGAGGAAGAAAACCCTTGCCCTTTTATTTTTTGATTATCTTAAACAAGAAGTCAAGAGAGATCGATATCTCCTAATAAGCCAAAAGAAGGAGATCAAATAATTTTCTACCATGACAAGATTACTTAGCCAAGCTTAAAAAATATGATATATAATAAATTCAAAAAGGAGCAGTTGACAGATATTTGATAACTTTCAAAATGGAAAAGTGACATATCTATTAATTTTTTGGCGCAATGCGATAAAGAAGTTGATGCTAAATAACCTCTGAAGGAAGAGTCGAGAGATACGTGATATCTCTTCATAAACCAAAAAAATTTAATCCGCTAATATTCTGGCATAATGAGGTCATTTACCTAAGTTTAAAAAGTATGATGATAATATGTAAATAATTTCTCCAAAGAAGAAATCAACAGAAATTTGATTTAGTTGATGAAGAAGTTAGTTCTAGTTCTCTTAATACAAGTAGTAATAGAAGCAGGTCTTCTAGTTTTCTAACATGATGAAATTCTTTATCCATGCTTAAAGAAGATGACGCAAAATAATCTCTCAAGAACGAAATCGAGAGATAATTGATACCTCTTAATACAGCAAAAGAAGTAGATCTGTTAGTTTTTTGGCGTGATGATGTCATTTACATATACTTAAAGAGAATGACTCAAAATAGTTTCCCAAAGAAGAAGTCGAGAGACATTTGATATATCTTAAGGTAGCAAAAAAAATACACCATTTTGGCATGATGCGGTGCTTTATTCAAGCTTACAACATTTTAAATAAAATAACTTCTGAAGGAAGAAATCGAAAGATATTTGATATCACATAAAATACTTGTTCGTTTTTTGGTTTAATGAGGTTCTTCGTCTAACTTCTCAAAGAAGAAGCCGAGTGATATTTGATATCTCTTAATATAGAAAGAGAATTAGATGCTTAGTTTCCTATCGCATAAGATTCTAAATCCGAGCTTAAAGAATATCATATTCTTGAAGATGATGCAAAATAAAGTTTCAAGACAGAAGTGGAGAAATAATTGATATTTCTGAATATACGAAGAGAAGCAGATCCATTATTTTTCTGGCGTGATGAGGTATTTTATCCAAACTTAAAGAATATGTTGCTTTACAAAATCCTTGAAGAAAAAGTCGAGAGATATTTTATATATCTTAATATAGCAAGATAAACAAATCGGTTAGTTTCTTCTTAGAATTTGATGCAAAATGACTTCTCAAAAAAGAAGTCGAGAGGTATTTACTTTTTTCTATCATTGAAGGTCGATTGAGAAGACCTAACCAAAATACTTGAATTAATTGATTGACGAAAACTGATTAATAATGATATGATAACTTTATAAGTGAGAGAAGATACGTGAATTTAAATTGACTGGACATGTTTTCCTTCACCAATTGTGATTGATTTGATAATATTGAATTTGAAGTAAATATGTAAATACTTATTTTTTTCCTCATTTTACTTTTTCTTTTTTTAATTTCATTCTTCCAATCATTATCGGTGATACTTATACATACATCGATATCATATCGGCGAAATCACGTACAGTTGTGTCCTTAGTCAATTCCGTTTAGAATCGAAGACAATTTTTCTTTAATTTAAACCAGAATTTAAAATTTTCTCGTTAAGAGACTGCTATTCGTTCCGACATCAGGTCTAACACCAGAGTGATCTTCAAACATTTTTTCATAGGATATTGGACTACGTTTTGATTGTCATTTATAATATGTATGTACATTTATGATAAAGAAAATAATACACAAAGTCGATCATAGTATATCTTATAAATTTTAATTTTAATTGAGAACAAATTGTTATTATTTTCGAATTGCTCTTCGTGTTTTTTTTTTACTTTAAAGTAAAACTTAAGAAGAAATGCAGAAAAAGATTTACGGAAAGACAAAATTACGCGTTATCCGTAGCTTTGCTTTTCCTCTTAGCTTTATTGTTATCAGCATTTATGTTAAGCGGTTTTTTAAAGTTTTCATTTTTTGGATGATTGATATAACCAGCTATAAACATCGTAGTTGATTTTCACGTTTTTCCTGATTTATCAATATTTTAGAGTAATTCTTACTTCTAACGGTTGATTTATGTGGGGCAAACTTTAAAAGTTGTAATATTTTTACTTGACTTTTGGTGGATGGATTTTGGTTTTTAACCAACACTTCAATTCACATTCGCTAAATGTTAATGTTATCAACCACCTTGTAAACTAATCCTACGTGAATGTTAATTGTGGCAAACTGGTTGTGGATATCTAATAGGATACATAAAAAAACTTGGGCGGGTAGTAACGCTACACTACCGCCATTTTTTTGCGTGAAAACGTGGTCTTTCGTGGACTATCAGGTCTCTTCTGGCGCCGAATACTTTCGTAATTGGGTAACATTACCTGAAACAAACAATTTTAGAAGATTTTGTAAATTGTCACCTGGCACAATTGTTCACTGGCCGACTTAATTTTTTTCTGCTTAGCTTATTTTTCAGAGTAGAAATAACTCGTGTAATAACCATAACCTAAAATAATAACCTTGTCCATTGCGAATTATGACTAATTATTTGATTACGCAGAATGTATTTCGAAGCTATTTTTCGACAACCCCCCACCGCCTCTTTTCGCTAGATGACGTAAGCGCACTATCAGGTAACATACAGCGGCCTATTTTCAGAACATATACACCACTTTGCGCTACAGCCCTTGAGTCACGAAATATAAAGATATAAAGCGGATAACAACAGCGTTTCATAGCTAACTCTAGCGGAACCTTAGTATGGAAGCCTTTTTAAAAAAGTTTTCACTTTAAAAAAATTGTAACGGTAAAGATCGGCTTTTAGTTATGTCGACAGCTGTAAACCATACCTGTAGGAGCACAAAAGGCGTACCACACATCACTGTTGTAGTAAATTCAGGTCTCGTCACTTGTGACGATCGACTTGAGAAAATCCTTTCCCATACCGAATATGAGCACGAAATCCGTGTCAGCATCTACGAACCTATGTAGAAACATATTTTTGTAGATAACCCTTTTGAACTATATACGATAAATAATCCTTTGCATTTACTCATGTACTCTAAATAAAGTGATATGCAAGTATTTTCTTTAAATCCCGAACTCTTTTCAAAACTACTTCGAAAAAAAACATAAAATTTAAATAAATTTTAGTTTGTTTCAAAATAGTTTTGGGAAAGAAATAATGCAACTTTGCAATAAAATAAGAAAGGAATATACATTAGATATTTAAATGTAGGTATTTAAAAACTCTCGGCATATTAGGATTGAACTATTTTTTATTGTCATGAAATGAAGTTTTGTTGCGGATTATTTGTAGATAGGATACGCGATGAATAAAAATAGCACAACTAATGACTTCATTGATTTTTTCATTATTATTATCAACTTTATCTTAAAAAAATGTGAATAGTTTTGATATCGTGTTATCAAACTTTATCGTTATCTATTTAGCATTGAAATTAGTTGAGGGTATATAAGTGAAGAATGAACTAATCAATTTGTTTAGTCGACGTTAGTTTCCGCCATGAAAACTTTAGTGTTGTTTCTTTGCCTTGTTGCTGCGGCGGCAGGTGATTTATTTTATATAATTATATGTTTTTCATAATGATTTTATTGTAACTTCATAATGGCATCGACTTATGTTTTTTTCGTGTATTTTGATACCACTTTCCATCGATGTCACAAAGTCAACTGTATTTTAGTACCGATAGACTACATTGTCATCTTAGGAAGAATTTTATTATGTGTAAAATATTACAGAAACGGTGTCAATTTCTTCTTTCTCAAAAAAAAAGAAAAGTCTTATATAATTTGCGTCAAATATATCCGGAGATTAAATAAAACAGTAATTACCATTTAGTGATGAGACGATTTAAAATATTCATATCCCATTTTGTAACACGAAAATTATATTTAATTGGAAAAAAATGTTGAATTTAATTTTTTTTATTTCAGCGTTTACCGCAAATGAAGTTCAATATCACTTATTTACAAGGTACGTACATAGTTTTCAAATACTTTGGTAGTAGCAAGATAGAAAATTATAAAAATAAACTTTACAAAAACTAAACAACTTTAAATTCACTTTTTACCTGAATACAATAGAGCTAACAAGAAGTTCAAAATTAATACGGCATCAATTTAGTACGGCATCAGTAAAATATCTTAATGAAATTTTAATTATTTTTCTAATTCAGAATTGTCAGTAAACATGTCAGTGATATTTTCAAACCTGTTCAGCGCAAATGACATACACTATCATTGATTTTGTCCAAAATCTTACCTACATGTATAAATGAAACTCGTAAAGATGCCATCTTGTGACGTTATCGATTGTTACACAGCTTAGGCAAGAGAAAACTTTTATAGAACTAATTCTATCTGAAGACATTTTCTCTGTCACATTTGTCGTTGGAGACCGGATCTAGTGGAACGAGCTAGCTAAACCAGGATGTAGGGGAATAAGCTAACTAAACAGTAATGACATATTCTAGACTATATTTTATTTGTTCTTTCTTAACTTTTGTGTTGTCCTGCAGTTACTGCTAGAGATATACAACAATACAATTCTAAGTTAAGAACATTTGACGATGTGAAGTAGGAAGTTAAAAAAATGTTGCATTATCTTATTATTTTCAGGAATCAGGCAGGCCAAAGTACTCCGCTTATTCCTCAGCAGCCAGCCACAATAACTAACAGTGATTTCAGCTCAACTAGGCCCACTAAAATCCTAATTCATGGCGGTGAAGGAATGGGTGAACTCCAGTTTGCTAGCCACGCTATCAATGGTAAATTAATTATTAACTTTAATTAAAATACTTATAGTTGTCCGAATGTATGTCTTAAAGAAATAAAATAACGCAGTCTAGAAGAGCAATAACTACCCAAAAACTGGGAAATCAAAGATAAAAAACCGCATTGAAAAGATTAATTTACACAATTAAATTTTATCTCGACGTATGGACTTTATGCCCCTGGTAATAATTTATTAGAGTTTGTTATATTGTGCTACTAACTAGTTTGAAACAATAATGGTAATATTGTAACCATAAAAAATTGTTCTAGAAACATAAGAAGCAGTATATACTTTTAATGAATATTCAATTCAGAACAAATATCACTTACTCTTAGAAATTAAATGACAATAAATTATTACAACGAATATTAAGGGAGTGAAAATAAGTATCATTAACAATTTCTCTATATCTTACTAGCATACCTCTTCGACTTTATTCGGATAATACTCGTAATTATAAGTTTAAGTTATTAATAGTTACCCAAAGAGTCCTACGAATTCCTACTGATCTAGCACCTTTGCTGTCGTTTGATGATGTATATCTGTTAGAGGATTACAGCTAATAGATGCGTTTTTTTAATGCCCATGCATTAAGATTTAGATTTATTTATTTTTGCAAATGGATCGCTTCAGAAAATATTACACGTTAAAATAATTATATCCATTCACTGCTGAACAGAAGCGTTACTCACAGATTCCCACAAATTTAATTCCATGCTGCTCACATCAAACGGCTTCCTGTAACTATTACTAGCCTGCGTCTTCTAGTACATGGTCGCCATTCGAAAACCTTTCTTCCCCAACGTTTGTCGATTCTTCACGATATACAACTTGTTCATTACCGCTTTTAGCTTACCGATCTTACGAGCTATGACAGTTGCCTTAGTTCTCCTACAGATCTCCTCACTATGGATCATATTTGAACTTAAGGGCTTCCGTATTTATTATAATAAAAAAATAATAAATTAATTTTGTCCCATATATAAATCGTAAAATAAATTGGCAGGATTTCTGGAGGCGGCTGACGTAAACATCATCGTGGTGGACTGGAATGCTGGCAGACATGACGAATTCTACACAATCGGTTTGGTCAACTCGGTCGTTGCAGCCAACGGCATTAGTAGTTTTCTATTGTTTTTGATCAGCAGTTTCCAACTTCAAGTAGGACAACTGCATTTGGTCGGTTTTCATTTGGGAGGTCATATCGCCGGCATGGTGGGCAGAAATCTTCCAGGCACTGTATCTTATATAACTGGTGAGAATTAAGTCTATTTACAGTCTATTTTAGTCTAGTCGAACAAATTCAAACTTATTTGTTTTATCGAGTTCTAGTATATTCTAAATATGGAATAATATTTAAAATATACCTTTTACAATCATATTGCGGAAATACCCTGAAAATACCTCATTTGTTAAATTATGAGCAGTAAAAATTGTTTATTAGCATGTTTTATTTATCGGTATAATTTTATTTCTCAATAACATAGAAAAAACGAAACTAGCTGTATAGATTTTTGTTTCCAAAAGTACGAAAAATATTTGTGTTCCGGATTTTCGGTTATTTTGAAGACAATCTGTTTTCCTTTCTATTGAAGCAATCTACTTTTATTACATATAACACTCTCAAATTTAATTTTTGAAGTACTTCATAGAATATACATAAGTAGTTTTTTTCATCCCTGTAAATAACTCGTGATAAAGTTACGAAAAGATCGAACAAAAAAGTAAATAAAAGTATTTAATATAATCTAATTTCAGCTCTTGATCCTGCTATGCATGGATGGACTCACCACCCACAGAGGCTTACTGCCAGTGACGCTGCCGTTGTTGAGGTTCTGCACACGAATGCTAACGTGAACGGCTTCGGTCGTCCTTTGGGAACGATAGATTTTTACGCCAACAATGGCATCACTCAACCCGGTTGCATAACCGATTTTTGCTCTCACAGCCTTTCATTCGTCTTTTTCGGTGAAGCTTTGAGGAACGAGTTCAATGGAGATCCCAACTTCGTAGGAAGTGAGTGTAACAGTGCTGCTGAAGCACACGCTGGTTCCTGTTCTGGTTCAGCGACTTTGACGTTCGGTACTTTGCAACCAAAACTGGGGTAAGTAAAGCCTGAATAAATAAGTATCGGTAGTATGTAGAATGTGCTTCCTAATTTACAAGGGTTGCGTTATTTTGTGCTAATATTGAAAAATTGCTGAAAGTCAATCATTTGGATAAAGATTTAAGAAATTCACGATATTTAAACATTTTCTAGCATCGGTTACGTATCTACTGTAATGACTAATTTTAGTATTTTTTGGAGAAATTTGACTCCTTATTGTTATTAAGTAGCGACTCGCTCCGGCTTCGTATAATATTGCTTACTTTTAAACTATTCGGTAGAAAATGGTCTCAAAGGGAAATTTGATAAGAATAAAGACAGTTTTTCATATAAGGTCTAGAAAATTTAATTGGGAAACTTACTGTCGCGGACTTTACTTAAGAACATTTTGAAATTTTAGGGAAGAGCAATGTCGCCATATATTATTCCCTTGTATTTCTAACGATTAACGCAGGGTACCGACGGGACAACTTCGTTGACATTCAGCGTCATAGATCCAGTAACTTTCACAAAACATTGTACTAGAATTTTACATAAATTCACTTTTCTCGTGAACCGGAACTATATCCGTCAACTGTTACTAAAAAAATCGCGTACATACAAACAAAGAGACGCGACATGGGATTTTTAACGCGTATCGATGAAACGAATAGTTTTTAATATTAAAACGAGAATAATATTCCACAAAAAATAAACGACATAATTTAAAGACGATAACAGTAAAGTAAAGAAAACAACAGTATTTTTATGCTTTTTTCTTTTGCGTCCTTTTCTAATTTATCCAATTCAATATACTTTTCGACACTTTTTAGTACCTGTTTGTTTTGTATACCTACCTGTGCACTTCACACTACCTGTTCCATCTTACAATTTACATATCCACATAAATATTTACAATCGTAATCATGTAATGAACAATATAAAGCCAACCGCCGTAAATTTCTTTCAGAATGATTAATAACTTTTTGATAATGCCTTTGTTATTGCTGTCCAAATGGTAAAAGTTCACTTAGATCGATTAATCTGTTATCAAGCGCATTTGTCGTGACTTAACTATATATAAGCGTATATATTTGTCAGATACACCAACTGCCTTTACAATGCATATAATAATACTTTTATTATCATATACTTCAATTGTTTAAAAGAAATACAGTCATATACTTTAATAACTAATATTTATTTATGTACATAAGCTAACATAATAATAATTTGGCAACATGAAAGATGTTATGAAGTATTGTACTATGTTTTTATCAATACTTGAATAATAAAGAAATTAGTTGATTAGAAATGAAGTATGAAAATGGAACATAGTCAAGTTATATTTACTACTGTTCTACTAAATATCTTCTACTATTTTAATAATTTATAAAATTGCTATCTGTGTATAGAAGTAGGTATGTATTTAATAATTTATAAAATTGCTATCTGTGTATCTATATAACTACATAATTACGTCATTATTGATTATAATGAATGTAAAAAGGCTAACAATAAAAAAGACTTATAATGATGCTTGTTGAAACGTCACGGTGCCTGGTAACGTGACAAAGTCCTAGGTTACCAGCTTTTTAAATAAATACTAAAGTATAAATCCAAATCAAGAAAGTAACCATATGCGCATGTAATAGTTTATTCAGACCGGCGATTAAAAACGGGATGGAAGCTGAAATTCTGCAAAGGAATGCAGAGTGTTCTTACTATTGTGTAAAAAATTGTAAGCGTATTACGATTGTTGTATATAGGACATTATTTTCAATATAGTCACTATACCCATATAAAACCAACAAAGTACGCGGTCAAAAGTAGCCCCACGCACAAATTATTATGTAAATATGTTTTTAGTTCATAAGAGATAGTCACGTTGAAGATATAATAATTATATTATTTTCAATGTATGTAATAATTTAACTGTGCAATAATTTAAGCTATAGGACTGGATATGGATTATATTCGTGGAATAATCGAAGAAAAGTCAATGTAGCGCCACGCACGAATTATTATGTAAATATATTTTTAGTTCATAAGAGATAGTCACATTGAAGAAGTAATAATTATCTTATTTTCAATGTATGTAATAATTTAAAAATGTAATAATTTAAGCTATAGGATGGGATATGGATTATATGCGGGAAAAATCGAAGAAAAGTTAGGGCAGAATTTTGAAAACTATAAAAAATAATTTAAAACTATAACATAAGTAGTAAAAGGAACAAAATTACTTAAAGGTTCGCGTAACGTATTTCATCGATCTAGATCGAGGAATATTTAAAAGAATGCAATAAAAATATATCAAGTTAAATCATGTATCTTCTAGTCTTTCTAAATATAGTTTGTCTAACGCGTACCTATGAGTTTTCTTAAGGGTATTTGTTCCCGAATTATGTTTATATTTCAAAATTTCTGCCGCTTTTACGCACTCTCCCATAAGAAATTGTATAATACTCCGTTGCGTAACGAACGTGAGTAACTTTTATTTCGATACTTTAATTCCAATTATCCTATGCTAAAAATGAAGGTATTGTGATCCTTCACTTTGGAGAGAATGTACCTATGGGGCGAATCTTCTGTAGGTATCCATTCCTATAACGCTCAGAAGCTACGACTTTTCCCTTTACGTTACGACGTATACAAAAGTAATTCAAGTTTATATTTCATTCGTAATGCAGCGACACACAAAAATAGGAAATCATGCATGAGAGATAACATAGCACGTAAGATCATATGCAGTTTCCTGTCCGTTGTTAATTCTGTTTAGGTAGTAATTGGCGAAAGCTGAATAAATATAGTTGGTATGCTGTTGCGATTAAGTATAACTGTACATTAATCAAATAAATTTACATTTTCAGAGTATCCGGAATATATCGATTCAACACTAACCCATCTTCGCCACACGCCCAGGGTTAGAATATCACTGAAAATCCAATATCACTGAGAAAGGTGGAGGAATATTGAAGAAAGTAACAAATATCTGTGACAGTTTGAAATTATGCATAAACATAAGTGTACTTTACATTAAAATCAAGCATTCTATCATAATAAAATCGACACGATCTCACATTATGAGTATAATTTAAAATAAATGATAAAAAGCTTAATACAAATACTCGGTTTTTTGTTATCTACGTGCTCCCATAAATAATAGGTATTTAATGCATAATTCGTAAATACGCGTAACCCGTGAGCCGATGATAATTATATGATAATTATTATCGGCGGAAATAATCACGTGTCCTACTGAACTGAAGGATTTTGCGCCGCATTTGACGAATACGAAGTCGATAAGTCAAGATATACTTTGACAAGTTTTATATTTACGTGATTATGCATATCTATTTGCGATATTGGATAAAAATCAGTCAATGATGACTGCGCATCTTTATAGTGAATTGCAATGTTTATTCGTAATATTCGCAAACAATTAATACTCTTTAATACAACTAAAGAGTATTTATTGTATATATGCTGTGTAATAAATATTTAATTAAATTAATCAAATAAATTTATTGAAGAATTTATTTGAACTAAGTTTGCGATTTGACGTCTAAAAGAGAGATATTTTTTGACGAAAAGTGATTTTATATAATGAAAAACGTATTTTTCGCTAAAACATATCTAACGTATGTACATATTAGAGTGTGCTTTATTATCGAGACCGTTATTTTGAAATATCTGGAAGAATTATAGATATTGATATACTTTATTGAAATTTTACGCAGCAGTAGATTTTTTAACAAAATTGAAAGATGAATTTCTTCTTACGTACATCACTGAAATTTTTAATATTATTATTAATTACTCTTAGACTAATCATTTATCCATCAACATTTATAAAATCTTGTACAGTTTATTTTGCATCAAATTACTCTGATGGAATAGAAGCCCACAATGAAATAAATGTGCTATGTGGTAAAAAATATTTTTTTAATAAATTTGACATAAATAATTAAAATTGGTCTAAATCCAATACGGGATTGAGATGAAAAATATAAATCTTCCGTCCTGTCTATCCAATCCGCCTGATAATTTTCAAAATCTTATAGAGTAGAAGTGTAGTTTTGAGATTTTCAAATCAGTTATTACAGAGGAATATAGACCAGCAAAGGACATATTTTTAAGAGGATTACCCATTTTCGGCTAAAATTTTTATTAGCGATCATAGAAACAAATTTTGTGTCTTCGGTATAAAGAAAAAATATTACAACTAGATTAAAGTATAGGAAAGTCGAATTAAAAAATAAAATACCATTTCTTCCTTACGTACATATAAATTTTTCCTCTACGTGGCAAAAACAAATGAAATATTTAATTTCATAAGTAACGACATTATTTTGTGTTAAATTCTCTAAATTGATACTTAACCCTTATAATCTTAATACATTTTTTTCAATTATCTTATTATTCATATTTGATTAGACAAGTAAACAGATTTTTCATTTTCTCTTGTGTCTGTCTATTTTTCTGTTTGTCACAGCTGATTTTCTTGGAAACCGTTTGAGGTAGAAACTTAAAATTTAAAGTTTGGAAATGGGTCTAATTAACGCACATAGTAAGCATTAGTTAACATTTTGAAATATTTGTATGATACTTTTAGTGGAGGAAATTATGTAGAATCTTGACATATTAAAAAATGTATTTCTTGTTTGAGTTTAAAAAAAATGCATTGAATGTAATAAATAATAAGAAATTAAGAGTTCAAGTGAATTTTATTGATTAAGTCGACTGACCCACATGTGGGGTAAAAATATCCACCCATGGAGGAAATAGAATATGGATCTAATAAATTGATTTGTATTATAACACAATAATTAAAGTATTTATTTATTATCGCAAACAAATTTTATCAAAACATGAAACTGATAATGTTAAATAAATGTTTTTTATTAAAAATAAAAAAGAATTCTTTTTAATTTTAATAATTTTAACAAAATCAGTATATTCAACATAACTTAATAAGGATATGTTTACAGACCTCTAGCATTAATTCTAATCAGTCTTCTTATAGTATATTGACCTTTTATCAATCTTTTAACATTAATCATAACCTTTTGTTGTCAGAGTTGTTATCAGAATCACAATCGAAACTAGAATTTCGTGTTATATACAAACTAAATATTTCGGTTTTTGTGAAGCATTTTTCATAAACTCAGCTTTTACAAACATTGTGCCTGTTGTTAAACCTCCGATTTAAAAAATCTGTACGTCGATGTAGGGGTTCAAAAGAGGTCAAAGGTTATAAAGATCTAACAATGTTATTGACTGTCAATTATTATTCGGTTATTTATGTGTCTGAATTCTGTGAACAATAGTTGGAACTGAAGGATATTCAACGTATTTGAATGCAAAATCAGTGTCAAGAAATTTCTTTTTATGGTAAGGAAATATTCCATTTTTTTTTGTAGCCCGTCATTACGATATTCGGTGTTGAATCTGGAGATAAAGTGTGTCTATGATTCCGGGAATATGATATATAGTCATAACTTTACTGACAATATTCAAATTCCTTGCATTTTGAGTTGATGTTAAAAAAGGTCCATATACTGTCATATCTAGGGCTTGTAGTTTATAAGAACAGTGTAGAGAGAAGGAAGGTATCATTACGCAATTATCTTTTTGCTAAGTTAAGTATTTATCTAAAACTAATAGAACTGGCGAATCTTTGTTTAGTTTGACGTGTTTGATAAAATGTTTAATAAATATAAGAAATTCTTGGCAGGAATCCAACCAATGAAATTTCCTACCTAATACAATCAGATGGCCAATGTCATGTTTTTGCTAGTAAAATAAGCATAGGGGAAATAAATGAAGCTGGCGCTATAATGGCTATCAATAATATCACTTTAGTTTCTGTTTCAGGTTATGTTACGGAATCCTTCGGCAGCAAAAATTTTGGATAACTTAGCAACAATTAGTACTTACGTTTCATAAACATCCCATACAGATGAAGCAGTAAACTTATACTTATCCACAATTTACGCGAATTTGTTAAAGAGCTCCACAACTTAATTTTATTGAATGATGTAGTTCTGGTGACACTATAGCTTCTCATTTTTGAATGGAAAGCGTATTTCATTTCAAAAATGCTGACATCCAATATTTTCCGTTTATTTCCATTGTGTGTTAATTTCCGACGAATTTCATTAGCCCTTATATGGTAAAAGATATATTTAAGATTTTAGTAAGTGTTCGTTTTAAACTAACTTCTTGCTCTGTGTTAAATACCTAATGATATAATTAATTTAAAATACTTTATCACACTAAAATAAAACAAAAAAACAGCAAACAAATTTACTTAACCACAATCTAGAGACTCGGTCATGCATATCTTCACCAGGTGCTTCATATGACTGATTGCTGTGATTTATATTGGATTTCCCAACACCTATCCTTGCCCGTACAACATTCGATCCACTATAAGTTATAGTAATACTTATGGCGAAACTTTTATCCCTGCCCCCCCCCCCCCCGCCCCTCTACTCGACTTTTAGTTTTACATATCGTGTTGGAAATCGTTTGAAAGGCCTACAAAGAACTTAAATTTTTTTCAGAACTTTTTTTCAGCACACTCTTAACACTTTTCCAAAACTATTTAACCAACAATTATGAGAAAACAAGCTTAGTTGAATTTGACTACAAAATAACAGAAAAATAATAGCGGTAATTTACATTTCATAGAGATTTTTGAGAAACTTACAATATTTTTTCACCTGCCAAAGATACACTAGATAATATATTAATACGGCGAAAAATAGTATTAAAACTTATCAATAGTTTAATAGAAACACTTTTTATCCTTAAATGTTTAAACTTTTATATGTATCTAAGAATGTACGGAACACTTTAGGTGTTCTACTCACACTTGACAGATTTTTATTTTTAATATTTTTACTTTTGTTTCTGCTCTCTCATACTATACCACTTCACCGCTGTAATTAAATTAAATACCTTCTTCTCCTTAAAGAGTATAAACATTTTTTTATCTCAAATCCCACGTAAAATGAGTGATCTCCGTTACCATCCACGACTTGACGTGACAAAGAAAAAGTTTTCTTTATTAATAGTTACGGCTTATAGATATTAAGCAATCACCATATTAAGCAATTAAGCAATAACAATATCGTGATCCTCATTATTGAGTCTAGTTAAGCATTGCGTGATATTGGTGCATATAAAAAGGTAACAAACAATTCTTTATGGGGATAAATTTAACTTATATTATTAAACAATTGGTACGTATGATTTAAAACGTGTAATTTACCATGTTATACATTTTTAACTATACTTCCCCATTTGTTCTTGAATCCTATGATGGTGTTGTTTAACGATACGTCAGTATCTGCGACAAGCAAAGTACTCGGAAACTTTTTACTTTTTATTTTTAAAGAGTATATCCTTTAGAAAGTAATTTTGTTGCTTTCGAGTACCATTATCGTTAACATTAAATGGGATAGGAATGAAAGCGAACGACAATTTTACTTGTTTTAAGTACGAGTCAAACCTACGAGTATTTGATAAGCTGATCCAATTTAATAGTTTCGTATAAAGAAACGATCTTCGTTAAAAATCGCGTGGTAAAAAAATTAATGGAGAATTGCTGAATTGTAATTCTGTTCATTCCACATGCCATTACCGTTACCATCGCGGTACGAAAGAGAGTGGAGGCCAGTTTTATATCACTTTAGGTACACGCTAAACCTATAAGTTTATTGAAGAGTTGACTCAGCTCAACATAGAAAAAGTTTGGATTTAAAAAATTATTATTTAAAAAAAATTCGATTGCACCAAAAACTACAAAATAAACAAACTTTACTATCACTGTCGATATTTTGCTAAGCAATGATTTTCCGACATGATTCCATAATGAGTAAATAAGTGGGTATTTTTATTTCCTTATTACCATTTTATTTCCATTGATTATTGAATTCTGAATCGCAAAGTGGGCTGCATAGTTGTGGAAAAACTTAAGATTGGAAAACTGCACTTTAAAGTTCTAATCAAACACCAGCATTTGTAATTTTTTTAAATTATTCAAATCCATACTTGCAAAATTAGAAAACGCTGGTCATATTGTATATTACTTAGCTTAATATTTCGAAAATGGGACTCATAAAGGAGAAATCATGAAAGCAGAACTCAATTTGTTTTTATGAAATCTACCTTAACTCAAATTAATGTTATGCGCAAAAAAAATTACGTTCCCACGTTACGCAGTATTCGCGGGATTTCTTTTATTATTTTGCTATATAATAATTGAGACCTCTATATGAAGCATACACTGACAAAATTTCAGGCACTGCGTAAATACGGCACTACTTCTAAAATTCAAGAAACTACGAAATTGTGACAGACGGACGAACGGACTGACACGATGAAATCATGAGAAAAATGTGTATCGATTTAGAATAAAAAGGTTGATTACGTAAGATACAGTTTTCAACTTATGATTGAATTACGTTTTGAATTTATGAAAGAGCGCAGTGTTTTAATGCTGATTAAATTCGAAAAAATTGTTTATTCTTTTTTATAACACTTGTTTTAATTTTTAAACTTACGCTAATTTTTTACACTCACTGATCCAAAATGATGACTATTTTTTTCTGAACAGTGTTGCGATATCGAAGTTGCCTTATTCTTCTAAATTTAAAAGAGTGACACATCGGTGATGAGTGTGCATTTTTCATTTTACACATGAGTGACATCATATATATCATCCAAGAGCTGGCAGTATCAGCAGTTACGTCAAATTACCTATAAATTAAAAACTCATTGTGTGTGATTAAATATTAACAGAACCCTAAACGGAGCCCCCTTATTATGCATCTATTTTGGCCGCCTCATGGTTTCGACTTTACTTCTGGTTATTAATTTGACTGCTCTGTTATACCCTGGAATAAATAATTTAAGAAGTTATTAAAAAAAAGTTAAATATTCATTAAGGCTTACCATTTTGGATTATAAAAATATGGGTGAACAGAGAATGCTTGCCATTTGTGCTGATTTTTGATAATATACTAATACAATATATATTTCTTGTTTTAAAAAAATTCAATTTTCACCACAATTTTTGTCACCTACCTATATACTAATCGTACTATAGTTATATACTTATTGTTCTTTTTTACTCTGAATGCACATTATTCGCTATCAGAATAACCTACTTTTATTATGATATATATCAATGTAATTAATTATTTATCTTTGGTTGGAGATCGATACATATTTGATCATATCGCCTCGTCTTGCTCCCAACAACTCGGAACAAATCAACAATAATAGACTCCATTTCTTTTTTATATAACTCTTCAACAATCTTTATGATAAACTTAATATTTTGTGAAACAACATGACCTATAACATCTCACAATAATTCTATAGTGTTTGGTTGATATAGCAATAAGCGCAGTAAAAAGTGTCCATGATTTTCTAGAATTTTGTCTAGTGCATATTCTTTGTGTTTTTGCTTATTCCTTTTTATTATGTCATATACAACTGCTTTTGTTTTTTTTCTCTGAATAGGATAAATCTATCTTGTGTAGCTGAGCTAACATCTCAGCTTTTTTAGAATTAGACATAAGAAAATATTTTAACAGAACGGGCATAAAAGTTAAAAGTATTATAAAGAATTTTACGAGATCGTCCTCTAAAAGTTTTGCCAAATCCGATCCTTTAAAAAAAACATTTTGTTCAACTAAGCTATAAACCAAGTAAAAGATATAAAACGCGTCACATCAATTCGTGCACGCTATTCGATAACTAACTGACCATTATGTAATAATTTACGTTATAAAAGATTACGTAAATAAAAGATTACGTAATAAATTATTGCGTTTTACTAATAATAAATTATAGTATAGTATATTATAGTATAGATGGGACAGCTTCCATATATCCTACAATCAAAAACGTGGTTATAGTTTTGTATGGAGCCTACGGACCTCTATTCACCAGATGGCGCTTCGAGTATTACAGTGCCTAGGTAGGTGACGTTGTCTAGGGAGAATTATCACCTATAGATGGCGTTATAATAAATCATTGAATTTATATTAATTTAAATTTAAAATCTCGTTAAAAACATGTTAAAGAGATATTTTCTTTTATGTAAATGTTTAATAAAACTTTAAAATAACCTTTCATAAAACATAAGTACATCTGAGATTTTTCAATTATGTTATTCTAGAATGTAATCATTGCAAATATTTAGATACTCAAGTGACTTCAAAAGTATAGTTAAAGGTTTGTCTGACTTCAACGCTGTTCAGGTAGATTATAATCTAGAGGTTTGCAGCATTGGATCATGACTGGTTTGTGAATGGAATGTAAAACTGAAAATAAAAAAAATATACATAAACAAGGACAAACAATACATATATGTGGATGTTATTGCGTATTCTCTGGTATATATTTCTTGAGGCGCAATGAAAGAAATTTATTTAAATAATAACTTCAAACTTCTAGAATTTAACATTCATAAATAATTTTAATCCTATATTGAAATTTTAAATTATTACTTATCTCAGCTATCGCAACACTTTGTTTTCTACAAATTACCTTATTTGTATTAATTTTAATTATTAATTTGGCAAAGTTAACGTTAACCTTTATCGTAAAATCAATATATTATTTCATATGTAATTAAAAAAAGGAACAATTCGGTAGAACTTAGAGTTAAAATATTATCCCACACTTGGCCAATAATACACATGTGATTAGATTATTTCTTAAATGTATCAAATTTGTGCTATTACTAGATATAAACCATGCGAAGGTTCTGAGAATCTCTCCCCCGGAAAATGGTAAAAAAATAGAAGTGGACAGGTTAGGTAGGTTAAAGTCGGAAAAATGTCTAGTGAATCTATGATCTAATGTAGAAATATAATATATAAGTATTAGTATATATTAATAGCTTATAATATAATAGCAAGATTGAAAGATTAATAGGTTAGGGCAGATACAAATCTAAAAAGATTATATCAAAATTTATCTCTGGTCAAAGTAAAAGCTTAAAATAATTATAAATTACACAAGTTTCGTAACTATTGATTTTCTTTTCCAACTGATTTATTTTGTTTAATTCTATTTAAACTTCTGATACACCAGTTCATTTTCATTTTAATGTGATGTTTAACGAATTGATAATATCATCTGTACAAAATATCAGACAACCAGTAGCAACCCGTTTTAAATATTGAAATAGACTCACTTTTAAATTATCAATAAATATTATTTCATTATAAATTGACTGCAATACTCAATGAGTTCTTTAAAAAAATTAAACCTTGCTCATCAGATAAGCTTTCATACGTTTTAAAAGATGTAAATAATTTGTAACCAGTATCTTCAGTTCTTGACTGATCAGAAATAAATTTCTTACAGCTACCTTCTGTCAAAAAAGGCATCGTCACGTAACATGCAACATAATAAACAGCATTACCTTCTATGACAGTCTGTTTATTAAAATTTTCACAATTGTAACCAGTATGGGTATATTTGTACTTTAGCTGGATCTTATGATTTATTACAAATAGGAGAGATAAAAATAAGTTACTATTTTCACATATTTTCGAAATATTACCGATAAGTGTTTGTAGCAGAAAATACTGAAATTAAATAACTGTTGAATTTCGGTACTAACCATTTTGTTCCCGAATAAGTGAAATATAGTTTTCTAAATTACGAGTTAATCATTTTGATTTGTGGTGCTGAGCAGAGAGGTCATTGAAAAAACCATTCAAAGATTTTATCGATTTGATACAGCCATTAACATATGCAGGTCTTTTTGTATTAATAAATCGACATTCGTTATAAAATGTTAAGCACATCTTCTTGTAAACAGAATGTATATATAATGTAATACTATTACAGAAATGACGTATGAAAAATTATGATTATCCTTATCTAAATTCCTGTTATTAAATGTATCAAATAATTTGTTAACAACTCAAGTCAAATTGTGCCTCCATTTTTTGAAGAGCAATGAATTCACTGTTGTACTCACAGAATCACTGAAAATTTGTGCTGCGTCCTTACCTTCAAAGACTTAAAATTGGTTAGATATATATGATGATAGCTAATATTTGACAATAATTTTAGCTTTAATTAATTATCAATAACGAGTATTACTTCTTTAATGAATTTGTGAAACCTTTATACATAAATATTTTTTATCCAAATTATTTCTAAAAGATTTTAATAAATGGAGCGGATCATAAAAAACAAAAATCTTAACTTATTATATAAGTAATATGGCATATTTGCACTAATATTTAGTTTGTTTGCCAAACCCTGATTTTTCGGCCCCAGATCACAAACTATTGCCCTTCTTTTTACATACCTAAGTTACTATCTGCCCCAGCGGTTAAACAATAATCTACAACTTAATTAAAAAATTATTAATTTTATTACAAATTTAAATTTAACATAGAACCCTGTCATCATGCATACTAATATCGATGTTGAAGCTTCGTTTATTCTCGTTTAACCATTATCTACTATATATTGCTATCTCTATATATCGCTGGTCATTTTTAAATCACATTAAAATTTTTCGTTAAAACTAATTTCACCGAATAGCAAATTTACCAACATATTATCATCAAATTATTACAAAATTGTTTGATTAAAGCCTCTAACTTAAAATCGTTTATTCCTACTTGAACTATAAAATAACAACAAATTTGGCAAAAAAAATTAAATAATTTAAAATTTGTTTTCCTTTAGAAATTTGTATAGTTTCCGAATTACCATACTACGTCTATATTTTTGCAATCTTCTTAATTTGCACCTCAATAGTTCACTAGTTTTCTTCAGTGCTCGGATCGGTCGACACTGAATGATTGGAATTATGAAATGCTTCTCGCAAATGTAATCGTGGTCTTTGCATCCGATTGTCCACTCTTCTCGGCGACACAATTTAAACCATTCGAGTACCCGGCAAAACAAAATAACTATTTCATTATAATTTATTGTATAAATTATGGTTATAATAGTTTAAATTTCGTGTAAATTTGTGATTACAACGGTGCAAATTTTCACGTTAACGTAATATTAAAATATATTGTTATATTATTTGGCATTGAAAAACATCACGACAAAAAATTCTTATCGAGTTTTACTTTTAGAAGTTTGAAAAATGTGATACCTCTAGTTTTTAGAGTCAAGTTACAGTCAGATACAATGCACGGCGTTTTCAGCAACACGAACTTCAAAACAAAAGAGTGGAAATATATCGATACGATACGATATCTAGATTAATATTAAAATTCTTATAAAATAGCTATATTAAAGTATAAGTTCTATGGAGAAAACAAATATGAAGTGAAACACAAACATTCCCAGTGTTTATTTTTTTGCAAAGTTTTATGCAAACAGCAAGAAAAAATGGCGCTCACTGGGCCGCTACGGTATTGGCCGACGCGATATTCAGCGACACCTATAATAAATTGACTGAATTTTATGCCATCTGCTGTTTTTTTAATCTATTTTCTTCATTGCATATCTTACAAGCCGAAGAACCCAATATCAAGTGTTCATTTAAAACTTTCGTTCTCAAATTTCCCATATATAATTAATCTATGCATAATTCCAGATTCACACTCTCGCCCGAACGTTTCGTCCACAGACAAGCACATATTCGGTGAGAATTGTTGGCATGAATACGTCCATGAGCTAGTAGTTTGGGAATAAAAATAATGCAGAGAGTAGTTATCGGCACTGACTAGTGGTCGGTGCTTGAAAGATGCTACTAAACCTATTTATTTGCTTAATTATTGACTTGAGAATATAAATCGGCAAGTCAGTTGAATAATTACATATTATTGTGAAAGGTTTATAACTAACTGTATGTATAGATATGTAATGTGAATAATAACACTTCTTGATTTTATTTTGCGACGTCGACAACGATCGGATACTATTTGTAGATATTAAAAATCGATTTTAATAAAAAATGTAAAATAATTATTTTCGTTTCAAAAATCTGAGACATCACAAAAAGTAAAAATTTAACTGAAATAAATTTGTGATCACGGACCAAAAAATTAGGATTTGGCAAAAAAAATAAACATGAATGGCTGATATTTTGACAATCTATACTATAGGAAATGATTCTTCATTTTACAAATAATTAAACGATAAAAAACTTCATCACGTTAAACGATTATTAGACCTATCCAGACAATAACAGGAAATAGGAGCTTTGGCATAAAAAAAATAAGTAATCTAAATAGGTAAATATTTTTCTAAAAATTAATTATATTAATTTTGGCAATTCAGGCATCAATAAAGTAATAAATACTAACCGAATTTATAATTTAAAAAATTATTCTCAATTTTTGTAGTTAAATAATGAAATATTGTATTATACATAAAAAAACTTTTATCCCACTTAACAATTGCTAAGCATTTTCACACAATTACAAGTATTTATCTTAGATACGGCTTATAGTGTAATTATTGCTCGCTTTGGAATTGTCATTTTCAGCATTTTTGGAAAAATGTTGAACTAACATTTTGAAATTTCACATTTTAGAGAAAAAGCGTAGTGCACGGAAGCCCGCCAATTTAAATGCATGAAATACTATCTGCTGAGGAAGCTGAAATTAGCGTTACAAATTTCTACTTCCAGTTTCTTATGTTATATTTTAATCTTTGCTGGCAATACTGATTAGGACAAACTCATATAAAGTTAGTTGATTGTAAAAATCACATTGTGCATTATCAGCTTAACATTAAAAATCAGAATATTGAAGACGTTTATAACATTCTTCGTAGTTTACATGTAATAAAAATAAGAGCGATGTCTTTGTGTCGCCGTGATTCAAGTTTCTTAAAAGTGGACGTTGCATTACTGTTTATGCTTACTAAATTAGATCTTCAATCATACGAACTTAGTGAAAAACTTGCTTTATCTCTCAGAAGGGGAATAAAAAAAACGAACAATTGCATCCTGTGTTCTTTTAATATTTGCTTAACAATGAAGAATTTTTCAAAACCGTAGCTACGAAGATATTAAAAAAACAACCGCCGGATGAAATTAGAACAGTTATTGTACAATTAATAGAAAAGCTGAAATTAAAGCAAATATAAGAGAGTTTACGAAAAGTCACAACCAAACGAAAGGTGTAACCACAATTAGTTATAATGGGGATGAGGAGTTAACCATCATACAACAGTTGAGAAAAGAGATGCACGAAGCTACGATAAGAAACAAAGATTATTCTACAGAAAACACAGATCTAGAATCTATTGCTGGAATCGAAATGTGCACTTATGATAATACTGCTGGCGGCAAACTCGAAGTTTGTCTAATAGCTGCCTACAACTATTTATTGTCTATTGGCCCGGTGCGGACTACAGAGTGGCGGTAACGAAATAGGCTATTTGACTTGATTTTTTAAATTGTTTTAATTTGTTCTATTTTGCATTAAAAGCACATTAAATTTATATTTCCAGGATGTATGCCGTATTTTTTATATAAATCACTTTTAAAGTTTGAATTTTCGAACTCGCGCTAAAAACGCAATTTCTGTGATGGCGGCTAGCGTGACGTCACACGCAATGTAAACAAACAATCCTGCTCGCTGAAAAGGATTATTATTTATTTTCATATTAAAATGATGTATAAATGGTGTCTAGTGACATAATGTACAAATACGTCTATAAAAAATCCACACAAAGTGTTCGTTTCAGCGCCAACGAATTCTAAAAGACGAAAAAAGTGGCTGCAATTAGCCCAAAAAGATCGAAACAGAATTGTAGCTCACTCAAATATTTTTATGTGTGAAGATCATTTAGATGCAATATTTATATTTTAAACATTATTATCGATATCAATGCCTATAAGCCAAAATAATAAGAATATTAAATTTTGGTATGAATGAGTTTTAGTACCAATGATATTTTGACAATTGTTAGTATTTATCTAAGTTTAAGTTTTTGATATGATATGAAAGAATATACATTAAAAACGATATGTTTAAAAAAATTCTGCATCAGACGATTATTTATTATAAAAAAATCAATTTAACAAATTTCATACCTGATGACTTGTTTGCGAGGAAATATGTTTTAACCTTTTTCTCCAGTTAATTCACTTTATCATTTATCGTTAAGCACTTATTACACAATTAAAAATATAATTTCTTAAAAATTGTTAGGTATTTATGATAAAAAAAAAGTAAATTTAATTATCGAACTCGAATATTTACTTAATCGTCAATTCAGGAAAATTGAGGAAAAGTCTATTTGTCTATGATTTAGGTTTAGAATAATATTATAGTGCTTATATATACATTAGCATATGCACTACACGGGAATTAAATTTTTTTTTACGTTAGTTATGACCGGGAATTATTTTAATTAAATATATCATTTGTAATGTATTTCTTTTTGTACACATACGTAATGAATTCATATTATAAAAAATTATACTAAATGCAAAAGATGACAGTTATAAATTTAAAAAAAAGAAAAAGACCATAAATCAAAGATTTAAAAACTTGTCTGTTACGTCATCTGACTTTCATCCAATAACAGGGCGTTTGCGACGTTGATTGAATTAAAAAAAAATGTGATTTCTTTACCTTTTTTTTACATAATGTAAACTTATTCTTCCGAAAATTAAAAGCAATATGCTTATTTACGTTATAATCTATTAGGATGGCCCCGAATTGTGGTATATTTTTGATGTTGTCAAATAGCCTATCGATGCACCGCTCGCTGTACCAGGAATGGAAATATCTAAAGGCAGCTGTTAAATATTGCCATAGATAGATAATGTAAATTACTTACGTATATTGTCCCGTGCAGTTTAGCAAAAATGCGGATTTCACTGATTTTGTAATGACATAATAACGATATATTTTAAAAAATAGGTTATTTTATTATGCAAAATCGATTGAAAAAAAAATTACTAACAACAATACCTTCATTTTTTGACAATTTTGTTCACTATTTTTACTTTAAATTTACAATTACGTACTACATATTTAACAAACACAAATATGAAAGGTGATATAAAGAAGAAAAGTTGAAATAAGAAATTTCCACACAAAGTTTAAAAAGATGACTTTTATCTCACTTAATATTGAAGAAAACATTCAATTCCATCAACCTTAAAAATGTATGATTCATGTTTTTTTTTAAATATTCTAATATCACATTTATTTACCTTTCTAATACCTTGTAACTTTTGATTTTTCTCTAGTTTCATTTTTATTTAGATATTTGTTGAGTTTGTAGTATCTAATTATAAATTTAAAGTGAAAATAGCAAAAAATACTTAAGCAATAAAAATTGAAGATATTCACTGTGAGTAAATATTAATAAAATAAATTTTTATAATAAAATAATCACGACTGAGTATTATTTGTTTTAGATATTTAATTGTTTATGTACATCCTTCCACTTAAAAAAAATCACTAAAATTGGCATTTTTGCTGTGCTGAACACTTAATTTATTTTTTATGAATTAAAAGCAAATTTTGGAATTGTGAAACGATAGTTATAGAATAGTAAATTGTAAAAATAGTTCAAGAACATTTTTATAGATTTCCAATGTCGAACTGGAGATTAGATAAAAAAGAAATTAAATGAATAGCTGCTGTAAAATCCATTCCTTCCGAGATTGTTTTTGATTGGAGGGTTGTAATATGGGTAATACATTGATTATTGCACTCATTTTGTTGAGCTGAAAACAAAAGGAAATTATATATTCTGGGTACGGGCAACTAAAATTTGTATTATTCGTCAATAAAAGCATTTATTTAGATATTTTCTCTACTTTAAAATAAATAACAAAACAAACAGTCTAATTTAATTTGACATGATTTTATCAAAAACACTAATACTTTTCTTCGACAAAAATAACAAAGATACGTAGTTAGAAACGCAATATAAAGAAAAAATATATATGCAATATAAATTGATGTCTTTCATTATTTTCTACGAGTAAATATTTGTTACTCGTAGATTATTTTTATATTATTCACGTAAACATTTGCTAGAACCGGTCATTTGAAACGTACAAATAAAATTGATGCGCCTTTATAGTTGCGAACGCTAGGCGGCGCTGATGTCACGCACCCAGCCAATACCGCCTACAAGTGTTGAAGCTGAGGAAGCTTTTTCTTCCGCCGACTATTTTTGCAGACTGAGACGCCCATTTACTGAGAAAATATTGAATGACGCGAATACATTTTCAGGAGAAGATAACATTTGATTTGTTTTGACGTGAATACGTCTTTAAATTTGCTACCATACCGGGGGCAATCCAAAAAACATAATGCTAACAAAATCTGGGGATACAGTTTGGCGTTGCAGTTTGGGATCTATCCTCTACATTAAAAATTAAATTATAGCTAAAGGATCAAAGAATTCATTACGACAAGCGAGAACAGTGACGAAAGGTGGAAACACCGCCATTTTGAGGTTATTTTGATGTGTATCGAGATTTGCAATTAGTATAACTTTTGATTCGGAAGTGCTACGATGTTCGTTTAATTTTTAATCGTCAGCTGTCGTCAAAATCTATCGATTGTATATAAAACATTAGTTTAAAGTAGTGACAGTGAATATAATTAGGTGTTAGAATTAAAAAAATCGTATACGGTTGGAATGAGCTTCTCAAGAGCAATCCTTTGACACCTATAAAATACCATATGTTTACACGTATTCACGTAAAACACACGGCCGTGCCTCCGACACAGCCAGGCCCCGATTTTTTTTGGTTATGATTTATTCTCATTGATTTCGTAAATATTACTTGTTTTTAATAAAAATTCAAGTATACCTCTATTTTACAGTCTGACTTATTGATTTTGTTTCTCCAAACTACAAATACGTTTTGTTAATAATACCAAGTTAGTTACACAAATACGCAGTTTAAACTCATAAATTCATTACGAGTTTCGTAATTGACATATCCGTAATTTTGGAAGCCCTAATCACAAATGCCGAATTCTGTCTCCGACTATTTAACAGTATTTCTGCTTTAAATGTAAAGAGACCTAGAAATGCTGTAGCAATATATTTAGTCAAGTTAAGAACGTATGACAGTAATAGAAGACTATCAACATTTTAAACATGCCTAGATGGACATTCGAATTGATTAGGAATAAAGAACATGCCTCCGTCATTATTTTCTGCCAAATTATGTAAGTATAAACCATACCTCTCTTAGACAAATTACTGACAGGAACATACTAATTCCATTTGCCCTATTTGGCAATTCCAAAGCTGTGCCTGAGAAGAATCGATCAAAGCTAATTTTGATTATATATAGATATGTGTAGATACAAAAAAAATCCAAATTATTTTTTCAGAAAGAACCTTATACAAATGATGAAAATAATCCCTATTGTAGAATTTTTAGAAACTTTACAGATGCCATGCCACTTCTGGTAAGCTGTAATTATAGAGCTTTAAACTTGAGCCATTCGATGAAAAACAAAGTCAGTTAAGTTTTTTACAAGTCAATAAAAGCAGACGTGGTAAATTGTGCAAATGAGTAATAGAAGTAGCTAGTGGTAAATTTAAGGAAGATTTTAAAATATACAAACAAAGATATTTCAACCAAACATATAATGACAAATGAAGTTTTAAAAGGGCTTCAGCTGTTTCAAATAAATTCCATCCGACTTTAAAAGACAACTCTAATTCCGGGGAAATAATCCAAAGAGCATTACGCTTTATGGATGAACCTAATTATTATGGACAATTTGTGAATGATTACAATATAAATAGAAGAAGAATAACGTTTACTAGGATCGATGGTGACTTATTCAACTGGAGAATTTCCTCAAATTCTCTTGCAATGGATCAATTAAGTCAAATTACGGAAATCACGTAAAGAAAATAGCGTCTAACAGACTGAAGTATCCGAAACTGGAACATTCACAAGAAATAGTTTTGTAGGTGGGAGGTAATAATCCCTATTCATTAAGAAGGCGCATAATATCTGAGATTGTTAGTCAAAGGATTTATTATGCACGTATATTAATTGAAAATTATTACTGATTTTCCCTTGGACGCTAGTTTACGATACTACTGTAGTTGTTTAGTAAGAAACAGGACTGAAGACTATTATTGTCATATGATGATGCTGATTTTGGGTTGGCCAGAAAATAAAATAAAATATCTCCACTAATATCGTTTTTAAATAATATTTAATTCATGACCTATATATGAACATAAAATTACAAGTTATTGAATTGTAGAAAAAAGGGTATTTATTACATCTTGGTTATTTTTTATTTAATCGTTATTGTAATGTAGTATCTGATATTTCATGCATCTATTCACCGACTCTGAAATATATACTTATTCACTTTTAAATATTTGATTTTATGTATGTAGAAGGAAACTGGAAACTGGTTAGTAAAGTCAATTTATCAGTTTTTAAGTTCAAAATTTAAATTCCAATTTCTCTAAAATTATGAATAAAAGTCAATCAATAAAAATCAATAATGATCAATATACTCAATCTTGGTGTTAAGATGCCCAATGATGATAATGTTTTATATACAAAGAGCTTTGAAGAAAGGGATGTTCAATTTTACGCTTTATGCATTTACATGATTTTTACTTTTTTTTTAATTCGGTGGAAAATACTATATATGTATAGTTGGTCGCAAAGTACACTTACAGACATAATTGAATATATTTTTAATACTAATAAAAAAGCTAGCTTAATTAGCATAGCATGCTTACATATAGTTTCGTTTTGCTATGAGTATGGTAGAGGCTAACCACACTGACGGTGTTTTGTTGTTACAAAATGCCGTCAGGTTTCAATCACTAATAACTACGAAACTTGCTTTAACAATGGTTGAGTTCACAACAGATAGATCATTCTTACGTATTTGTCATGCAGTATTTTCTTTGCCTGTGACGTCATCGGACTAATGTAAGGTAAAGTTATAAATTAGTGTCCCCGTTATACTACTCTGTATAATCAATGTATTAAAGAGATTGATAATTAAATTACATATTAATACTTACTATGATTTTATCCACATATTTTCACGAAAAATCTACGCCGCAGACCAGAACAGCATCTTTCTGTATCTTTTTCCCAGGTTCTGAGTATAAAGGAAATAATATTTGTACGTCAACTGCTTCTGTGATAGATCATAGCAGATAAGTTGTAATAATTAGCAATGCAAACCGTTGAAGATTTTTAACTATCAGTTGTTAAATGTTCTTTATACAGCTAACATCTCTGAACAATTTTCGTTAATTTCGGTTGTTTTATTAGTATAATAATTATTTTTTGCCGAAAATCAGTTTCCATCTTTAGTATCGGTTTAACGGAAGAGTATTTCGTCACTTTTTTTCTCGTAGCTTTTCATCGTAAGGAACGAACAATCTACTGGGTCGTTTTCAAATTATCGCACTTTAATCTTAATTGTCCCTACGACACGTAGGGACTATACATCGATAATTTATGAGATTATTTCGTAATTATTTTTATAAAATGCAGAGTTAATTTATTTTCTGGTGGATCGTTATTCACTGGAGAAGAAAATGAATTATAATTTAATATTGGTTAAAGTACGCGAGTGAATACGCTATGCACAGAGTAATATTTTATGCGTATAAGTAATCTTTTACATGCATAAAATATAACTTGTGGCCACATTCAAAGTATTATATCTATTTCGATTCTTCATAACTTTTATAAAGTGGTTAAAAAACTTTTTACTCATGTCATATATTATGGACAGCGACAGTGAACAAATAAATAAACAAGAAATAATAAAATACTCTAGTGACAGATATTATTATAGCCCGTTTGTAGAACTATTTATGTAAAACTATACGACTACCATAAACTCAGTGAACTTTAAATAAACAACAAAAAATAACCTCAGCCGTAGCATGAATTGCAAAAATAATAAAGAAGCTGGTGCCATCTATTGCGGGTTACGAGTACTTCTTACATAGACTAGATACTACTGACAGTCACGTGCTTGCGTAATCAAAGTCGATAAGAGTAAGGGAATATTAAGCCAAAGATCCGCGGGAGGGCACTATTATTACCAAAACAAATATATAAAAATTAAATACTGTTGGATGAAAGTATATATTAACCATGGAAAAAGTCATGAATGCACTCCGTAAAATACAAAGCGAACTAGACGAGCAAAAAACAATGATTTTAGAAAAGGTCACGTAACAAATAACTCGGAACATAAACATCATACTGAAAGATAAGTTCAAAATATGGGAATAAAAATAGGAAAATCTCGAAGGAAAGACGGAAAGTCAAAAAAGAAGACTATTTTTATTTTGAAACACAGGCCAGGCGGAGGAATATTTTACTTTTAGGTTTGGAAAAACTGAAACAGCATATTCAGACCTATAATCAAACATAGTAAATTTTTTTGCACAATATTTCTCTATTATGCTGGATTGCAAGGACCTACAAGAAATAAGAAGAATAGGAAAAAAAAGGAGAAAACCTCCTCGGAGAGAACACCCATTATTATTTCAAAGAATATATTTAAAAAAGAAAGTTAACACAAAAACAAGTGAGGATGTAGAAAGGAAAAGCTAACTCAGCAATAAATAAATATGATAAAGTAGTAATACCAGATAGTAAATTGGATATGACCACCCTAGATTGGAGCAGAGGGCGCAAGTTAGCAAGAAAAACAAAACACAGACACCTACACAAAAAGCATCAAACTTAGTTTTAGATAAACTTAGGTTAGGTATTTTGAAACCACACATGGTCAACTTTTTAACTAACAAAAAGCCTAATAACGCAACGAATAACCAAGAAAACAAAATCACGAACAAATAGCAACTACCACCCCTCTCACGCCGAAAACACACACAATATTCAAACAAGTTGCATAACTCATCTTCCAAGCCGGCCGGTCACTGTGGAAAAGTATGACCAAAACCCTCCAAAGAAAAAAATCAATACACCAAAAAAGCTCTATGTAATGACATATAATGACAGATCGCTTTCTTCATATAAACGTTTAATCGAACGAAACGAGGCACTTAAAGACGATATTATAAGCATATCAGAAACGAGACACATTGGGACCAAAATAGAGAATCGCGACAATTTTATGCTCTGCCATAGAGATCATATACCAGGAATGTATGTAGTAGGCTTTATAATAAGGAAATTCTATAAAAATAACATGAAAAGTTTTATCGGTCTCACAGAAAGATTCACTTTACTGTTTACAAGTTTTGAAAGAACCTGCCTATCAATCATACAAGTGTATGCACCTGCAGAGAAAGCAAGCGAAGAAGAAATCGGTAATTTCTACACAACACTAAACGAAGCATTAGAATCGGCGCTGAAAGACTACACACTAATGAGAAATCTAAATGTTAATAAACATAGAATAAAACAAAATATAAATAACTAAGATAGCAAGAAATAAAACGCTTTTTTATTTAAGTTTTTTTATTCATTTTTTATTTAATCAAGAATTACTTAATGTAAAACTGATTAGTAAAATGATGAGAGAAATGTATTTGTCATGTTTTGTATTTTAACTAATTATTTTTATTAATAAGATATCATTTTTGGTGCCTAAAAGATAATAACTATATATTAAACGCATACCCGAAAAATTAATAGAATTACTTATTTGAAAGTTGGTACGCTGACAGATGACAGTGCCATTACAGTTTCTTCATTACATGGTGTACTGTGTTAATGTTTGTACTTATTGTTTTTACTATTTTTATTGTTCCTTTAATAAATCTTTAAACGTTACGTGACTGTTAACTTTTAAATATTTATTAATTATTCGATGGAGTGCATAATATTCTTCAAACAAATCGGTATTTATAATTGTACATAAATAGATACATATTTTGTTAATTTTGACGAAACCTCAAACTCCTGGAACCGTTTACCTGTTAACTTTTAATATTGGCGTGGTGCGGACGACAGAGTGGGGTAACGAAATCGACCGCATATCTCGCTGTAGCAGAATTGTTAATATTTAAAAGCTTCCGTAAAATATTGTCATTAATTATAATACAATTAGCTTTATATTGTCATATTTACTTTTGGACCCAGCGCAATTTAGCAAAAATGCGAATTTCACTAATTTGTTAATGAAAGACTGCATATAAAAAACGGCATGTTTAAAAAAATAGGTCTCGGTCGCAATTATTTTATTATTAAAAATTTATTGGGTAAAAAAATTACTGACAATAATACATTCATTTTTGTAGTGCAAACTTTTCACTATTTTCACTTTAAATTTATATTTAGATACTGCATATTTAAAAAAAACATAAATAAGAATGGTGATAATAAGAGAAAGAGTTAAATAAGAGATTAATATAAACTTACATAATTTTAAGAAAGGACGTCTATCTCACTTAATATTAATAAGACCTTCTACCAACCTTAAAAACGTATAATTAATCTTAATTATAAGATTTTTTAAATTTTATATTAAAAATTGAGAACAAATACATTTTAGCAACAATGAAAATTTCACTATTTATCAACCCAAAAAACGTAAAATTGAATGTCTTTCGTTATTTTTATATTATTCACGTAAACATTTACCAGAACCTTTAATTTGGAACGTACAAATAAAATTGACGCTCCTTTAAAATTGCGGAGGCTAGGCGACGCTATATCACACACCCAGCAAATATAGATACCCAGGATTTAAAAAAAAAACGGTGAAAATGTTTAACGTACGTGGAAATTTGCAAGCTAGGAAGTGGTCCATACGAAAATTAGCCATTGCATTGGACTAACAAAAAAAGGTCAATAGGATCTTTACACCGATAAGGTCCTTAAGACTCAATGTCTTGGTTCCAATTTATACGTAAACATTCGTTTATACCATTTTATTAAGAACACAAATATTATTACAGTTATTCATTTTGCATATATTGATACTATACAGTGTAAGTATGTCGGGGTAAACAACAACTAAAGAAATTTATTTGGACTATTCATTTGTCTGTAATGTCATTGTCATCTTCACCCTCGAACTCGTCCTCCGAAATGTCGGTGACACATTCATGATCCGCTGATTTCACCTGCAGGTAGTCGTTTATTTGTGGACCTGTCAACAGATAATATTGTAGACCTTAAACGATTAGACTTATTTGCAGTCTTCCGCTAAAGTAAAGCTGAAGCAACGATAAAATTTAATTCCATACTTGGTAATATAAATCCAAGTTTGATAAAATTTATTGGCATACAAAGCAGTAAAATGAGTTTCGACCTCATAGGTATTCCCTTCTCGTCAAATGATAAACTACTAACTCTCCTATTAACTATAGAATTGAAAAGCTTAACAAAGCATTACATGAAATTTCTAGATTAAAAATAGTGAATATGTAAGAATATATTTTGGTCTCTTACACTAGCTGCGACAAAACTTCAAATGCAATTAAATATTATGAGTTTTGAGTCGATTCACTTTCATTCGAAAGGTGCTTATAATTTTCGCCCAGTGCATGTCTTCCTAAAGTTTCGCTCAAGAAGGTTACATATAAGTGAAAATTAGATTTTTAGGCTCCGGTAGCTGAATTGATAAAAACGGAACTCTTATAAGTTCATAATATCCATCCTTCCCTAAGCATTTCATAACATTTTAAGACATTAACTTTGCTTTTTCCTTATCCTTAAATTTGTAAATATTTTATACGTACCTAAATGTGTACGAAACCCTAGTAATGCGAGTACGTAACGTATATATTCGATTTTTCATTTTACTAGACACACACGATGGTTGAGAACAAAAAGAAAAATTGGTGACTCATTTGATCTGTTCATGTATGTTCGGGATGCTAAGTGTCACTGAACATGGCATTATATTTGTAAAAATAGGCTTTAACATACGGACAGACGCCAAGTTAAATTCCATAAGTATTCGGTTTTAACACTTTTCATATGAAACACTATAAATGTAAATGTTAAAATGCATTTTTAAAGTTGCAAAAGCATTACATAAGATAGAATAAAAAATAAATTGAAGCTGAAAATTTTCTGAAGCTTAAAATGTCTCAAGAAAAATATTCTAAACTATTCACAGCGCGTTGAACCCATGGACTACGTGTTGAAAAATAAATTATGCAAAGAAACTCTATGTATGAACTGAATTGAAACTCTAAAATTGGAAATTTATATGAATGCTTAGACAAAATAAAAGGTATCCAAATTATAGAATAGAAAACTTATTAACATCATGTTTCAAAATAATATTTTACAGCAAAATTTTCAATTAATACTCGCATTTTCAATAGCTTATACTTTTCAGTGCGTCTCTTATTCAATGGTTATTTAAAGTTGGTTCAATTATTTTGTTAAATAAAATATTTTCTTTCATTTATAGTGGTTATGATATCTTATTTACCCGGGATATAACGAATACACGAAGAATTTAATAATGTTTCATTTATGGAAAGCAATCTTAATTCACTTTCACAATCAGACTATTAGAAGAAGAGTTGTAGGAGTTGAATTCTAAAGGCTTTTTAATAGCACCGTAATCTGCCGCATTTTAAGCCATTGAAGAGTTATGTTGAAAGAAGAATGGTTCCGTTAATTTTGAGTTGGGCTGTCTATAAACTTCAAAGTTCCGCTCCAGAAAAAATAATCATTGATCTAGGATAAATTAACTTCGCTAAAGATCAAATATATATTGTTTTAGGTCGAATAAGAACTTTAGATGGTGTTAAGTTGTTAAAATTTACCACCAAACAAATTTTTGTTGAGGCCATATGATTACAAAATTTTAGCATAAGTCGAAAGACTAATGCAACTTCAGGAAATTCCATTATTTTCTTTCTTATGGCTTATCTACTGACCTAATTACATCACTTTTTTACTTAATATCCTAATTACTTCAGGCCTTTGTATATTTTACCTACCTATATCCCTACCAATATCTTACTTGCTTCATATCTTTGAATATACATGCACCTACGCATACTTATTTACTTCGTCGCTTTCTTTCTTACGTCGAATGTCGAAATGAAGTCACTTCTCATCACTGGGGAGTCCTTGTTACCATCTTTCGGCTCTATCAACTTACCTTGGTCACTAATTATGAACAAAAAACGCATCAAGATAAGTCAAACGAGACCAAAGACAATTAATCTAACCCTAACCGTTGCTAAATTACTGCCATCACCTTCCAACAACTTTATCTTACCTTGGCCACCATTTACGATCAAAGGACACATCAAAATCAGTCAAACAAAAGCCCTAACTCGATGAAAAAAAAATAGGGGCGTCCCGTCACCACCTTCCAGCTCCATCGTCAGACCCTGACCGCTATATGTGTTTAAACTACCTACTTATAAAGACATTACACATGACTTGAACCCTTGCAAGCTCATCCGTTGAGGAGTTCCTTAGGTCACTGCTATCATACTATTGTATATCCTTCAAGGAAAATCTATTGTTCCGTCCAGATATGATTGAGTAACAAACGTCCGCTACACGAAATATATGCAGGTCAAATTTAGTAGTAATCCTTTACTTGATTGCGAAGTACTTAAGTAACAAACATCCAAACTTTCGTAATTACACTATCAGTAGTGTACAATACCAGGTACTACGTCACACAAGGAGTATCTTTAAATATAATAGTATATGTATAAAAAGCATATCTCCGTACTATATAAGCAGTATATCTCCGCAGTCCATTATCAGGTTCTGGCCATATTTACATGTTTCCTATACAAAACTATTTTCTATCAAACAAGAAAAGAATATTGAAAATTGGTCAACGCATCTCCGAGTTACGGCTAAGCATATCTGTCCGTGTTTACCATAAAGCATTTGTTTTACCTGTGACGTCATCGGGCTAGTGTAGTTCATATGCTATAAATTAATAGAACGTGAAAATGCATTTCCCATCAATATGTCTTTGCAGAATTAAACGTAGATTTTTCTCTTTCGACCTTATGTTTCTGTGTAACTATGATAGCACTGGATTGATAATCCTCGTTGCTAAGATTTAGTTATATTCTAGACGTTCAATAATAGCTCTGTGTATGGAGCTATTATGGTTTTTTTTATAAAATATGTATGTATGATGTCTACAAGTAATGTAGCTTTTTAACGCCTATGAAACCGCTTCTTTTTAGTTGACGTTGAAGTGTGAAGCGTTCTGTGGCTGAGTGTACCAAATACACCAAAATTTGTTGTTTATTGGCCATTTTCCTGGTTAGTGCGTTTATGACATTAAAGTCTATGCCAGACTAGTTGATAATATCAAATGAACAAAAACATAAATTGCGCATGTATTTAATAATAATAGGGATTATTATTATTTAGATCAAGTACCTGTAAAAGTAGGTACACTTATTCTGGCAAAAATACAATAAGCGCAACCCGTCGACCAAATACGTAACAAGAGTAATTTTATATACTAAACAAATTTTGGAACTGTCTTTTTATTCCATGTTCAATACGTAACCAGCGATATATTTTAGGTATAGTTATTTTTATTGTATAATTATTAATTTCAATAAAAATATTTTGGAAATGTATCTATTAATCGATAGCAGTGTTGGCCGTAATCTTTTGAAATTTCTTAATCGATTGAAAAGTGTAGTCGACTAAATTATTCATGATTAAAAAAATTAGTCTTACATTTTTCTCAACTTAGTTGAGAAAAATCTAATTATAATGAATTTCTACAGAATTAACGCCAAATATATTCAAAATTAGTCTCAGAATAAACTTGTCAATCATTTAGTTATGGCCAAGACATTCTTTTTCAGTCATAAAGTTATAACTTGTAAGTCGCGCAATGTACATTTCAACGGTATCCCAAAAGGAAAAAATTATTTTTAAATATAACTCGTGCCATCATTTGAACCTGACAGAACAATGTTTTACTTTCTGAAGTTCATTATCCAATATATTATTCGACGAAATTTTTGAAAAAAGAGTTACCGTGAGGAGTAAATTAAACTTCATGAAAAAAACTAAAAATAAAATGGTGATTATGTAGTATTAAGTATCTTTAATGAATATTGCTGTTACCTATGTTTATCTATTACCACTACTGAATAAACAGTTGATAAATAATACTTTTATTTTTTTTTCTACATTAAGTGTCATATTTTCATGATATTTGTAACCATTTTTATATCTATAAATAGGTTTTATCAAATCTCGGAAAAACAGAACTTAGTTAAATTAGTTTAACTTATAATTAATTATTATGAACAAAACTAAATTAGTCATTAATTATGACTTATGACCGATATTTTCAATCACTACTTATTAGTCATGATAATACTGTTTAATCATTAGTTTTTAATCATTAATCATGATTAACACACGATAACAAATTTAAGGATTAATGGTTATCTTCTATAGTAAAATTCAGACCTTCTTTGTAATTGACATTGACACCAAAGTCTTGAAGCGGCAAGGGCTGCATAGGAGAATCAGGTCTTTCGGAGACTGTATCTCCTTCATCTTCACTTTCGATACACAACTCTTCTTCCTCGCAATCTTCGATCTGAATAATAAAAGTTTGTTTTATTATTTAATTTCTAAATGTTTCATTAATAAATTGAATTCCATGACCAAAATTTATATGCCACCACAGAACAACAAAGTGTGCGAAGGGGAAACCCTTTTCAATTTAATTATTTGTTTTGGGCCATGACGTCTTGTAATTTATATATCATATGAAAGATTTTTGACGTGAAACTTTGCATGACTTCAATAAAAGATTATTTTTTTCAGCTTAAAACACGTTTCTCGGGGAGAATTTCGCCAATGAGATACTTTTCCAATAATTATAAACACTTTCAAAAATTCTTAAATACCATATTGGGAACTTTGAATTGACTAAAATCGCCACGTAATTCTATGAAGAATAACTTAAATATTGTAAAAGAAGTACTTTGATATCTTGTGATGAACTTCCTAATTTTTTGTGTCTACTTATACTAGGTTACACTTTGATGAGTGACCAAATTTCGAGGCGCGATTAAAAAACGATAACTGAATCATATAATGAAAAAAATCCTTAATTTGTTTTAACTTTTCCTAACATTCCCGTGTTTTATTAAAGCGGGAATGTTAGACAAAGTTAAAAAAAATACCATATGCAAATAAGTGCGATTCTCGGTCGGCCATTTATTAAAACACGTTACATTTATCACAAGCGGTAATTAGTAGTTACAAGCAGTTAAGTAGCTATCTGGAGTCTTATATAAATTAGGTCGTTTCGCTTCAATGCTACTGCAGTTTTTTAATATAGATTTTTTTTTAATGTGATATTAATAAATGCATCTAAATTAGACCGTGCTCCGTGTCATTATTTAGAAGACTAGAACTTAATCTAAAAGAAAATTTAAGTGTATTCTAAAAATATATATTAACGTATCTAATCAAGATAAATAGATAATTCTTATTAAGACAAAATGTCCAAGATTATTTTAAAAAATTATGTTTTGCTCCTGCTGTAATCATTTTTAAATTATCTAATAATTATTTCGAACTATAACTTGTTAAACTTTTATCATGTTATATAAATATTAGGAAGTAAAATATTTCTCTAACCACATTTAACACACTGAAACTACTTTATGTTCGGAGAAAAGTAGAACAATAAAGTACATGTTATGTAAGTGAAAATTTACGTTACGTTAGACACATAAAACGTTTTATATGTTTAAATAAACAAATCCAATATAATATAGAAATTTAAACTCTCGAGTAATCGTAAGAACTTAATTCCATCACAAACCTGTATTTCGAAAGACTGTTGTTTCTTTCTAAATTCCACTAAAGAGGAAGATGGTGTAGACTCTGTAACGTTAGCGAAACGAATACCACACGGCGAAGGGGTTCCTCTGCAGCCCCCGCTTTCCGACACGCTGTAACCTACGTCCAGATTAAGGGGTAAGTTGACTCCAGCAACTTCTATAGAGCGTCTTCTGCGAAGCTCGCAATCCACTTGTCCATTATTCTCCATAGTCTCTTCGAACTATTGCAGAAATTTAAGCCTGCGAAATATGAAGGAACTAGTGATTTGGAGCAAATTTACTGGAATTTAGTTGATTTCCAAATGTAATTATACAATTTGATATATTTTATAAATGTATAAGTGCTTTTTACCAATTTCCGCCGTTTCTTATCAATTTCGTTCAAGATTACCCAAAGTAATACTAAACTGACAATAGCGATTCGCTAGAAAACTAAAGGTAAACTAAGCAACTAACAACATGTTGAAAGTAGGTGACGCACGAATTAACGGCCTCTGCTATGAATCCTTACAAGTTACCTATTTTTCTACTTCAATAAGCTTATACATTTAGTCGGATTGTTTGACTGTCTGCGCTGTTAAAATTATTATAAATGTGAAGTATGTGGTGCTCAATAAAAAAACGAAAAACCCATTATTTTGGAACCTTTTAAAAAGTGTGCATCCGATAAAACATCGCCAAGCGTATGTTTCCCTCATTACAATGAGTTACTTACTTAGTTAGATACTTAGTTATTGCGAGAAAACTGTGAAAATGGCGCCTAACGAAAATCCGCTTTTATTAGAAAATGACATATCTCAGTTACTTCTGCCTATCAGCCTGCAAAGTATAAATTTATCTTATCATCTTGTAGGTACTGCAGTTACAGCAAAGCGTTAAGAATTATTATTATGATATTTTTTTATTTGCTCGACAACGTGTTACGGAAGAAACGAATTGAATAAAATTGTTTACAATAAATAATTCTCTACCATAAATAATTATGTACATTTGATAAGTTGGAAGTACAATTATTTATTTATGTTAATTAAACAACAAATAGAAAAAAAGCATCTGTACCTATTTAAATCTTAACTACTATTTAAATCTTTCCTCAATTCAGTTGGTTGTCAGACGTATTAAGCAGAAATACATATATTGTGGAAATCTCAGCTTTCGAATATCGGGTGGATATTTAATAATTTGAGGTTAAGTTCATATATGAACTAAACTGTTTTCAAAGTGGAATAGGTCCAAGGTGTAAAAAATACCCAAAAAGTTCTTTCTTTTGTAGTATAAATGGCACAAGTAGTGAAAAACTTCATTCTCCGGAGCACACTTTTTCGATTAGCGCATTCAATAGGATTTTTAGGGTTTCACAGTAAAACAAGGAATCCTTTTATTTTCGTCACGTTCGCCAGTCGATCCGTCTGCCACAGTCTCAAAGTTTCCACAGTCTCACAGTTTCCACCGTTGCATAATTATATGCATCAAATCTTAATAGTAGCATCTACTATTAAGATTTTATGCATATAAGATACAGATAAGATTTGATCCATACAGAAATCTAAATTAATATGTCGCAAACAATCTAAAGTGAGAACGAATTTTTCTGCACATCCCCTCGATTACGCGTAATATGAAGTGAAGTGTGTACACCACTCCCTCTCGCCAACCACTCCCCCTCTAAATGTTTAACCTTGGATCTAAGAAATCTGAAAAACATCCTAGTCAATATCAACATAGTCCGTTTTGATAACCATATAGGGGAATAGGAGCATGATAAGGTAGCGAGATGAGACTGGATCACACACATACAAAAAACTCAAAGTTTCTGCGAGGCAAAGCATTAGCTAATAAGAAACCACTTTCGAACAATACTTAGTGCTACCATGACAGTCAGCGAAAGTGCACGCGTTCTATGTTTATTAGCAAAATTCTGTTGGAGTGCATCACTGATAAAACATTTTTTTTTATTTTAACGTCTTCAAAAATAGGTAGGGAAAGGAGTTAATCTAATGGTTATTATTTTATGTATTCTACATTCTAATTACTGTGTGGTGCACTTCTTCCAAGTTTGGTCGTACATTTTAAAATGACTGCAGTAATGGACATACTTGGTAGAAATTTTATTTCATAAAAACAAGGTCAAAATTATGATAGGGGATAATAGAGTATTGATGTTTTCAAACATAAATTATTTTACTTTTCAGGTTAAACATGGTGGACATAAATATAAAAACAGCAACAGACAACGTGATACAAGAAGGCAGCTTTAAAATACGGTGCTCCACAAACTACTTTAAAGCGTTACGTAAAGAAAATTAAAAAGGTGTAGAGATTACTCTTGGCGTACCACTGGGCTCTATAAAGTGTGTTATTTTCACAAATTTTTAAAAAATTGTCTTCTTCACAACGAGACCGAACCGTCACTGTACAAATGTTTTTCAATGCAGCTGAAACATACATGCCTCTACTCATGAAAGCCAAATTGCTAGACCACGCTCTCCCAGGAAAAATCCTAAAGAATGGGTAACAACTGAAATATTCACTATTTATTTGAACCTATTTTCAGGAGCTTCCTCCAATTTTCAGGAGCTTAACCTAGCATTGCTGCTTCTGGACGATAAGTCACACTCAAAATCCAGATGCAATTGATTTTACACGCCAAAATCGAGTTATAATAAATTTCTATCCTCCTCACTGCACGCATAAATTACAACTTGGTGATATTGCTTTTATGTGACTTTTAAGCACCTATTATGACCACGCGGTTTCAAATAAGTGAAATATTTGGACAAACTTACCTGTTACCTGTTACCGTAAGCAGCCACGATATCCACAGTAATTAACGGCTTCAGGAACTGTGGTATATGGCCGTAGAATCAAGATCATTTCAGCCGTGCTGATTTTATAGCTGCTGAAACCACAAACATACCACTTGCTCAAGATTGTCCATCCACGTGAAATTCTGTCAACCTTAGGTTAATAGAGATAAAAACAAAGCCTCATTCCGTACCTGTAGTATCTAAAAGGGAACCATCGCCATAAATGAAGCTGTATTTGCGCCTGTTATCACCGAACCGTGATCTACACCTATTAAACTGGCAAATTATGACAATTAAGCTAGTTATCAATTGGAAAGTTCTAACGCTTTCGAGCCCTACCCAGGGAAGTCTAGTGTCTCTGAACCAGGGAATTCCAACATCTCTGAACATCAACCAAGTAAATAAAATGCTTCTGAGCCTCAACCAAGGAACTCTAATACCTTTGAACCAAAACCTAACAAGTTTAACAATTCGGTAACTCAACCAGGAAGTTCACAGTATTCTGAACTTCAACCACGACGTCCCTCTGAAAGTACCCCCGTCCGAACGATGTGACATTTTTTGATAGTTTTGAAAATGCTTCTCCTAACAATGTTCTTCCAATTACAACATGATCAAATAAATGAATAAAGAAAGCAATATCAAAGAGATAAGGCGGCGGTTACAACCTCAACTCCATACACAAAAGGACTTGAAGATATAAAAGTGTTAAACAACTTTACAGGTATAAACCCAAAACATCAGAAAAAAAAACTATCACCACGTCATCAACTTCAAGAAATCAAGATGTTTATGTTTTTATTTAACGATTAATATATACCACACATATCTGAAGTCTGCCGAGAATTGGGTAAAATGTCTGCTCTGTATGCGATGGGCTCATATGGCTCGTGCCGGGGTAGATGATAAAAACTTAGAAGAAGTGCTCATATGTGCATTCTGTGAAATTTAATAAGACTGCTATTTTGCCCCCTGAGCCCATCATGCCCCCTTTATCGTTTCCTTTCTTGCCCAGTTTTTTATGTCTTCCTAAAAAATATTAATATTAAAAATGTGTGTTAACTTGTCTTTCCGAAGATTATGACAATTTGTAGTTTAATAAGAAACTAATGTGCATAAATAAATTAAAACATTCTAATGATTGACAAGGTGTATTATTTTTTTCCTTTGGGCACACTCCCCCCATCCCTTCATGTCCCTAGTTCTCCTAAGATTCTAAAATTAGTACATCCGACCAAAAAAAGGAATCGATATACTCGATTATGGACTTTAAAAGCATGAAATTAGTTCAACACAATACCTTATTTATTCTAATATTAGTTTTCAAACCAGAAAGTTAATTCAGCACAAAACTTAGTATTATAGAGCTGCGATTCATGTGACTACATTTTAATAACGCGACTTTAATGATTTTTAAATTAAAGAAATTAGTTTAGTAAAATAAAAATATTTACTTTGAAACTTTGCAAAATTATTTTATCCATAAAAACAAAAAAGACGCAAGCATTCAATATTTTGTATTTTTAACCTTAACAAATTAATTCATCGGGCGTGTAGCGGCTGTTTTGCCTTACTTTTTAAGGTTGCTGATTATTTGGTATTATTTAGTACCTATTTCTTTTTAACATAATCGAACTTTCTTAGCGCGTTAGCATTAAGCTAATTGGACCCGCTGTCCTTCGGCGATCAATGGTTTGAGACGTTCTGTCACAATAAGAAACCTTATTATTGGTATGGGACCGACTTTCTTTCATTAAATCGTAATATATTATTCTGCTTTCCTGTTGTTTTATATGTGATGTTGTGCTATTTTACGAAGAAAATATCTTTATGAGGTTGAAAGAAATGAGCTGAGCGATCCCCTTAATGCACCTGGAAAATCATTATTACAGATGATTTTCCATGTGCATTAAGGGGATCGCTCAGCGTCGACCTCTATCCTCTAAATACGAAGAGATAAAAGTTAATAAATAACAACAAAAGTTTCGCGTTTCCGAAGCAATAGAAAAGTATCTTTATCAACACAATCAAAATTATCCAATAATAAAAATATCCGAAATAAATTACCGAACCAAGTAAGCAATCAGAACTGAAGTAATAGGATTCTTAAGGAATCCCCGGAGAAGCCCCGGTTTTTTTAATCATAATAAAATAACGAAACGGGAGGACAATTATTAAAAATAATGTGACCACTCGCCAACTGTTGGCCGCGCGACCGTAAGTTGGGTACGCGTGTAGTGTAATCGGTAGCTTAAGCTTCTAAGCGACGTAAACTCAATGTCACTCCTTTTAAGTAGGTAGTAAATTACAGTAGAAAGACGACTTTTCAGTACGTACAAAAACTAAAACAATGAAATATTTTTTATGTATTTATTTACATTCGTAAAGGCTACGAGTAAGAAATATATAGAGCAGTAATGTTCGACTCAAAAGTGACCCCGCTAAAATTATGCCGCCTTGCAAAATTATGCCGCGCTTCAATCAGTCTGTTGCTAGACACCTGACGACAGACGACGCAGCGTAAATTTTATTTTCTAAATCGACAAACACGTTAAAATGCCATCCTGTATTATAAAAAATTGTTTAAGTGGATCCCATAAACATAATAGGTCAAATGGGATTACATTTCACAGGTTAGAAAATTATTTTGTTAAAGTTTAAATCAATTAATTAATTATGATAAACGCACGCCGGAACTAAATATAAAGGTAAAGCACGTACTGAAGTATATATGCTTTAAATAATTATTACTAACTTTTTGTGTATTTTATAAATCGTTTTATGTGTTAAATGTTATTTTTTTTATAATTATTTGCAGAATTCCTCAAAATCACAAAATAAATATTAAATGAATAAATATAATTTCACACAAAACAAATAATAATTGGCGGCCTCCTTTTTTCCGTTTTGTGTTCTTCACATTTTAAAGAAGACGATTTTTACACAACCCCAAAATGATATCGCAAAATTAACAAGACAGCAGTCCCATCCTTATTCACCGTAACATTTTCTTAAACTGTGACTCCCGTTGTACTTTTTAATGTCTGAAGATCAAAGTAATTGTCTAACCAGGTACTTTGATCTTCAGATATTAAAAAAGTATGAATTCAGGACACACTACCGCTTACTAATTTACACTACATATGGGGACTCCATAAACCATTTCAGTATACACGACCGCCACAAATTTAGCCACACTGTTAATAGATCAACCACCGCAATTACCAATGTGCCATCATCAAATTTAGAATCTGCATTATATACACCTAGGAAAGAAATATTAAAAAAGAAAGTTAAAAAGGACAACACAAATAAGCGCAAACAGGTCAGCAAAATTAAAGAAAATGCGAAAGGTCAATAAAATAATTATGAAAAAATATATATCTCTAAAAGAATTAACTAAAACTTTTAAAAGAAATAGATTTATAAATAGTGCTATTTGCCCAGCTCTAAACAAAAATGTTGTTGCCACTGAAATTATAAATAGAATGTGTTTAAATAAAAAGATAAATCGAACCACTGTTAAATTTTCACCGGCTTTAAGGAAATTTACGCTATCATTAAATTACTATTCTCAGTTACAGGCTATAATTACGCAAGGTCAGTTTTTGATAAATGTTTGCCCCATCCATCCACTTTAACTTAATAGTACCAAAGCATTGACGCTAATCCGGGATTTACTAGTGAAGCATTTTCTGCTCTTCAAAAAAAAATGTCAAAACAGTAAATTAAAAATTTTTTGCTCTCTTATTATAGATGAAATAGATCTAAGACAACAAGATTATTTAACGGTAAAATGTTTGAAGGCTTGGTGATTTATGGTGAAGCTACCAACGAGATAGCTAAACAGTCGTTTGTTTTAATGTTAGTACCTATTAATGATAATTGGAAATTGCCATTGGGATATTTTTTGATAAACGGTTTATCAGGTGAGAGAAGAACTAATTTAATTAAAATATGTTTAGAAAAATTTATTGAAGTTGGCACGGAAGTCGTATCCCTAACATTTGACGGATGTAGTTCTAATTTAGCAGCGGCGAAAGAATTAGGTTGCAAGTTGGAAGACGCAAACAATCTAAAAACTTCTTTTAAACACCCTTCAAACCGTAAAAATTTCGTGATACTTTTAGACCCGTGTCATATGGTTAAACTTATTAGAAACACCTTTGAATCTAAAAAAATATAATTGATGGTGATGGTATTACAATACAATGGCGGTTTCATAATTTGCAAGAATCTTTGGGACTACATTTCTCTAATAACTAAACAGCATCTAGGATTCCGAAACCAAATAATGAAAGTTAAGTTAGCCACTCAATTGCTAAGTAATAGCGTGGCAAAAGCTACAGACTTATGGGAAAACGATTTAAAATTATCTAAATTCCACGGATCTTCAACCACGGCCACATTTATAAAAATCGACAATTTCATGATATTTTTGTGTTTATACAGTTTATACAATTCTTCACTTCGCTTCGCAAATTAAACTTTTCCTGCTCATAACACGCATATCCTACAGCCACTAGATGTAGGCGTTTACAAAACCTTAAAAGCGTTAGTGTCAAGGATTATATGAAAAAGAACACCACACAGAAGCCAGATCGTTCAAATTTTCATCAAACATTGAACCCTGCTTTTGTAAAAGCTTTCTTATCAAGCAGAATTAAAAACTCCTTCAGAAAATGAGGCATATGCCCTTTAAATAAAGATGTTCTAAATCCAGAAGCATTAGCACCATCGAAACTTACTGAACAACATCAAGAAAGTAGCAGTCAATCAGTTGATAGTTCAGTTATAGACACCCCAATGGATTATAGCCTACCAGTTGACAGGTCGCTGGTAATAGCGATATCTAACATAGCGATATATTTTGAAAATTCCTACGCCAATCGTGCAGCGGAGAGTGGAACGAAATAGATCAAGTTGTCTAAATGACGAAGCGATAGCTGGTTCATCATCACAAATAGATAATATAGAAACTGTGAATAGAGGAAGATTGACAAATGATGATGCAATTGCTGGTACATCTATATAAATAAAAGGATGTGGTGCAGAAAAAAGAAAAGAAACAAAGGAAAGAATAAAGAAAATATAGCTATAAAAATAAATATAAGTCATGAACATTGAATTGCCAATAACAGAGGTTAATAATTTTACCTGTTTACCCATAAAAATCACCTCTAATCATAATAATATGTAGTTACTTTAACAGAAGATAATGATCAGTACTCGTCCAATGATATATAATTCATTAACTGAAAATGTCAATATCGTAAATAAATTGCTTAGTAAAAAATTTGAGGAGTTAAATATTACATTTCAGCCTATTACCTTTTCGGTTTTTGACTATTAAAGACGTCAAATGAACAATAAAGTATAATGGTAAATTTTGGGAACAGAACTAAATGGCGTGATGAAAATATAAATTTTATTGTTTCCGACTTTTCCCGTTATTTAGTTACAACCCATCAGATGCGTATTACATAGTATTTTCTTCGCATATCAGTATTCTCAATGTCAAAGAAAATTTTGATGGTCAAAGATCGAAAAGAAGCAGTCTCTCTCACAGGCAGCAAAATAATATTCAACTCCTCAAAATTTCTCCAATAATTGTTTATTAAAACAAATTATATTTCTGTTAATTGCGGTTATTATGGACAAAAATTTTCTGATTTTATTTTATTTCGTTAAAAATTCACAGGAAATTTTCTATCAGGAAAAGAAATTATTTTTTGTTGTTCACAGATAAATAAATTCAGTAGTTTTCGAGAAAATTGCAGACGCGTACTTCATCAGATTAAACTTAAGCTCCTTTTCTGAATTCGTCTAAGAATCTATAATAATTTAGCAACTAATAGGAATAAACTTAATTGATCCAACACAATAAGTACATATTTTCTTAACCTTTATTTTATTTGATAAATTTATAGTGAGGATAAAAATTAATGGAAAACAAATGTATATTTTAATAATGACAGTAAACACTATTAATCAGTATTTAGTTATTTTACAGTAAGTTGGATTTTTCGTTTACGTATGACACAAATTAATTAGTTTATTTATTGTTTATCTTGTTTCAGAAAGTAGTATTACACTCTAAATTCTATTATTTTATAAAAAAAATTAAAACATAACTTTCTTTTTTAATTTCAGTAAGATATTGTACTTACTAAAGAATAGCAACAAAACATACCTTTAGTGAAAACAATTTAAAAATCAGGCTGTTGAAAAAATCACCTACAATATACATTTTAAAATCGTTGTTATGAGATATTAATTAACAATATTGCCACTAAAGTATTTAGAAGCAATAAAATTTCCCTTTACGTTCTATGCTTGTTAGCATAGGTGCCCATTGGAATATTACAAAAATATACAGTATATTATTAAATATACAGTATAGTTCAGGCCTATGTCACTACTACTCACTACACAGTGTAGGTACGGAAATTTACCTACAGGGTGCGACCCACTCACTCAAACGTCTATGATTTTATGTGGTTTTTTTGACAACCTCGTTGGTCCTGCATGTTTAATGGACTGATATATTACCACTGCGTTTAGAATATTCAACGAGGCACAATCTGAATTTTGTTTCATCTTGCTGGTTTAAGGAGTTCTTTAGAAATAGCATTTGCAAATTATTATGAAAAATAACCTAACTTCATAAAAACAAAAGATTTTTCATTTATCTAATTGACTATATAAATAAAACGTTTGAAGAGCTTCTCATTTTATCATTTTAATCAATTAATAATGATCTTATCATTTTAAGTGTCATTTTTATTTTTGTAACACCTGCGCACTATACAGATTTTACCCGTATCCTTCCTGAATTAAGTAAATTCATGCAATGCACCGCTGTACTGAAGTGTATGGGGGATTAAAGTGTATGGGCAACTATTCAACCACCTGCAATCAAACAGATTGTTGGTTCCAGATCCCCTGATGTTGGAATTTGATAACCTGTGTATTATCCACTATTATTTTCGCTAAACCCCACGATACAATGACCAAACATTGTATTATTTACATAAAGTAATATTTTTTTATACATCTTTGTGAGAAAGTACTTATATAATAAAATTAACTTTTTGTATACCTTAGTTAAAATTAAAACTGCATAAATTTATGTATGTAGTCTATACATAGTAATTAAATTTGGTGCTTGTTGATTACTCTTAACATTACGGAAATAATTCTATGTTTCCTGGTTAATTCTCCAGCAAACCACATATTCATAAATTTTAGAATACAGACTTCTATTTAATTTGGTATTCATTTTGTTTACAGCTAGTTTAATAAAATGCTAACCACTCGTTAATGAAAGCTAACACAAAAAGTAAATAAAACTAAAAAAGCAAAGTTGAAGAAATCAAATTCTAGAATGTTCTACTTCCAAAATTATAGCTATAACAGTGATATCTTTTAAATGCACAAAGTCTTCATCCAATTATTAAGGAAATTGTTTTTGGCAAAGCAGATGGAGTAATAAAATATTTCAAACAGTTTTATTTGTAACATTGTTTAACAAAAAACATTAATCAATCTTTTTTTTCTGTTATTTTTATATTAATATCCCTTAGTGAAATTAAAGAACTACACAATTTTATTACATTCTCATAAGTTTGAAAGGTTTCTACCCATTCTCCTATATGTATATGCATATAACATTATTGTTGAGTCAATGCTATACACCGCACCACGGAGTTTGCCATTAATATTTCCAATGCAAAGTACGCATTGGCTGCATGCCACTAGATTTATATTAACTTGGACGTGTGCATTACATTGTTTCATATTCCAAAGGAAAATAGAAGAAAAAGAGTCTTCTATATGTTAGTCTTCTTATTCAGTTCTGTGGTGTAAATATTTAACATCCAATCAAAACTGTTTACATTGAACAGTCCACAGAATGATAACTAGTCATAAATATTATAAAAGAACATATGTAAAATAACCTACCACTTGTTTCGTACAAAGTGTCGAAAAATTAATATACAAGTTTGAATTTTTATTTAAATAGCATTAAAGTCAGTAATGGATTATACCTACATGGAGGTAATGGATTATATTTTATTATGTAAATAGATTAAACAGCATGATACCTAAGATTGTCCATGGTAACATTACTAAGAGTGTAAAGCGTAAACTTGCTTTATTTGATATATTATCACAGGTCGTACGACTCAACATATTTCTTATTTCAAAAATAAAATTTGATAAAACGAGGGCCAAAAATCCCATAAATTTTATATTTTTCTTGTTTATCTCCTAATAAATTTTCGAAATCAAATTCACTGCGAGCATGACGTAATTAAAAAAAATTGTGTTTAACAGTTCAAAAATTATGAGCTGTATACATTGATTTTGCAAGCATGTCAAACGTTTAACTATACTGATTGAAAGAGGATGAAAAACTAAAGAAGACAGCATCAAAACTCATTTTTTCCAAAATGGTGGATACCTTTTAGACTTTTAATTTTTTAATTAAGAATGATTTAAAATAAGACTAAATATGTTGAAATAACTTGTCTAAATATGTTGAATTTTAATATTAAGAAAGGATTATTCCAGTTAATTTTTTTTAATCTTAAAATAAGATTATTTTTTTTGTGTTACTTAAAATGTAACTAATATTTTATTAAATCATTTAAATCCTCCTCAAGGAGAAAGATAAAAGCAAAGAGGGAAAATAATTACAACTCTTTCATTTCACAAAAGCAATCACCACCAAGATGCCCTCACAATGTTGTATATGTTTAAGTAAGATATTCTCGATAACCATAATTAAATAATGAAGGGATAAAATTAAATTATTAACTGTACACGACACCACTACCCCCACCTCCTAATCTTTCTCCCTCTCCTATGTTGTCTGTTTCCAACACAAATATGCTGTACACACAGAGATATAGAAAATGGTGGATAATTTTTAGGAGGGAAAACAGATAAATGGACAAAAATATTATCGTATTGTATCCTTCTGCTAACAATCCAAGCATAAATATTATAACTTAAAATCCAATTTATTACTGCTAAAAATCTAAGACATGCAGACTATATGTTAAAAATCTTTTAAAGAGTAAAAAGCATCCTACATCACAAATATGTCCTCTTGAGTATTCCCACCGAAGGTGATGACAGAACAATTTAGTCTCACCTCTGTCTGTTCACCCGATTGGCTATGATAACTTTCTAATATCTAATTACTTTGAAACTGAAATTTGGTATGATTAAAGAATTTGATAACCAAAAACAGTTTAGGGAAAAGAAATTATATCTTAATAATAAAAGTAGTCTTAATAATATAATTATATGTTAATAATAACCTTTAAAAGGTTTAAAAAAGGTGCAATCGAGTCATAAAAAACTCTTTATGAGTGAAGTAATCTTTATGAGTGAGTATTAAATGCAAGCTGCTAACATAGAACTCATTTATATCTGAAATATTAAGAATATAGCATTTGACAAAATCTTAAAAACCACAAAATCTTTTCACAATATACCTGTTATAAACAATTTATTTCTTTAAATATAAAGTACAATGGAAATATTAATGATAGTGATAAAATTCTGGTTGTTATAATTATATGTAAAAATTCCTCATCGAAATACATAAACAATATTTAAAACATTCTTTCATATTTCATTTATTTATAAAATTATCACAATGATAACATGACACAATTTATTTTAAACTGAAAGATTGTACACACATCATATGCAACACTCCATATGCGCTTTGATAGTTGTAATTACATTTGCAAATTACACAAAATATCCAAGGTTTTAATTACAAGAGATTTCAATTTCGATTTTTGCTACAAAAAATAAAAGCTATTTAATTACTAAACACTGATTGTAAAACAAGAGCAAGAACTTTCACTGACAATGTTTTCAATTATCTTAATAAATCAAATTGTTATATTTCTTCAGTCCACACCATCAACAAAATAAAAAAATTTGTTTGTAAAAATTAAATGACATAAATTTTCAGTAATGATTAAAATTTGTGATTGTACCACTTTGGGAGGAAAAACTTATTGCATACAATTCATCTCTATATATTTATATATATATATATATATATATATATATATATATATATATACATATATATATATATGTATATATGTGTGTATATATATATGTGTGTATATATATATGTATATATGTATATATATATATATATATATATATAAAAAGAAAAGTATGATTCCCTGGGGAAAGTCTATGTTCCACTTAGAACATAGACTTTCCCCAGGGAATCCTACAAGGATCAATCCAGTTTTGCTTGCATCTAACAACTTCCCACAACCTTTATTATATCATCTGTAATTTAATTGTCATTTGGAACAATTACATTACAGCCATTCCAACATAATTTAATTACCTTTAAATTGCATACCAATCTCCTTGATATTTAAAAAATCGGACATTCATTAAGATAAATCAGTTTTATTTATCAGGAAAACAATTCAAAGGGAAAAATATTTCCTGCTGTTAAAAATTTACATGTGTTTTTCTTTACATTAGTAACGAAAAAATATTTGACATTGTACTGCTTAGGAATTTAACTATTTATATTATAATCCACAACAATATTAAACTAAAAGCACTGGCTTTGCATCAAAAGTTGTGTTCCTCTGAAACTTCAATTACCATTTGTGGTTCCTGAAAGGAAAAAAATTATTACTATTATTAACCAATCTTAATATATATATATATATATATATATATATATATATATATATATATATATATATATATAGTTTATCTATCTGAACACAAAAAAGTCAGAATTATTTAAACCGATAAAAAAGTTATTTAACCGTTTTAGTGCCTTGGTTTTTTACTCATATATACTTAAAAATGCCAAAGAAATCTTTTGTTTTTGATGTCATTTACTCTTGTCTCGAAAAAAACTGTAGCTCTTCCAAAAATTATCCAATTTTAATAATTTTTTTGGTGTTTTCTTAATAAAAACTTGTACAAAGATAATAAAATAAAAGAAAATTATGGAAATATATATTGTGAACAAAAATTATAACAAAAATTAAAATCAAGGTCACGTCGTATTTTCGCAGTCCGGTACATCATCTGATTCAGCAAAATAATTGTTATCGTCACTATTATTGCTATCACTCAAAATTTGCATTACGCCAAATTGTGAGCGCATCACAATGTCACTATCACTTTCTTCACAACTTGAAAAACGATCATTTTCACTCGAATTATTTTCGTATTCTGACATTATGGCTTAAAAATTTTCTTTTCCTGGATCCTTTTTATATTGTAAATACTAATAATATTATAATTTGAACTTTATGTAACACATAGAAAGATAAAAAATTAACGATGCGTGCGAGCGACCTCGCCTACCGCGCGCTAAACAGCAACTGATTTCGCGAGCGCCATCGCGCTCGTGGCAAATTTAGTTAGTATGCGCACGAGCGCGATGGCGCTCGTCGCCACACTAACGGTTAAACAGCAGCAATCATAGCTGCAGATGTTAAATTATAAAATATCTCAACATAATTCAGAAAATATAATAATAATAATAATATGAAGTATTTAAAGTGTTTTATTGCTTTTTGTATAATTTAATGAATAATTTAGATGGCAGAGATACATTTTTATTGATAATAAACTAAAAAAAATGAGAAAATATTTATCATTTAACAGTGAAGTTTAGTTAATATTTCTGCAAATGTTTATAGTTCATAAACAGAAATAGATAGTACATATTTAACTAACTTACTTTACTTGATACGGTGCAATTCTTTCCAGACAATCTTAAAATATGTCTTATGCACGGTGCCAACAACTTGGGATCTGTATCGTTTAGTCTTGTTGGATTATGAGCCAAGCTCACTATTGAAGCCACCATCATTGATATAATACAGCCAAGAAATGTAAACCACAAATATGATATACGATATATGAAAAAGACTCTGAAATAAACATTTTATTAATATATTAAATAATCAATATTTTATTAATATAGGGTCAGGCTTAAATGTATACAATACTTATTATCTAATTATACCTTTTCCTATACTTTTAGTCCATGTCTCTTTGAAGTTTCTTTATCTATATAGATAATACGAGTTCTGCATGATGTTTGTTCCAAAACCTTCCATTTTTCTTTTAACAAATTCTAATAAAATTTAATTCCACCTAATAATATGAAAATATCTATCTACTGCCAACCACATTTAAGCACATTGCATATATGTCTCTTCCTTTTGAGTATATGGTTCTTAATACATGTCCTTTAATTTCTTTTACTTTTATTTCTGTTTCCTTTGTTAATAACTTAAATTTGATTCACCTCCCATACTCGCAAAATTCTTTTCTGCTTAACCTCTATTAGTTTCTTGCACCTAATTTTCGTGATAAGCGACATATATTCCATTTACCCTAAGTCCCCCATAACATGTATTTTCTTAATGTTTCCAAAAATATCTACATCCTTTTAATATAGAATTAAAATATTACATAAAAGAGGCGATTTTAAAAAGTAAAACATCTCACTTCAGTGCTATTCGAATAAAAATATAAATAGTAACGTAAAACTTTAACAGATTCAAAATAATATCAACAGAAGAGCTACCATTACCTACTAATACCATATACGAAGTATTACATAGGAACTCAAATGTTTGTACTTACTCATTACTCTCAGCATTCATTGTAACATTTTGTTCTATATGCAGATCATAAACAGGAATTGACACTTTGGGAGTAAAGGAATAGTCACAGCCGTGCGTCGAAACAGGCTTCTCGGGAAATGCCAAAAGTCCATTGGCTTGTGCTGCTTGGGCACCCAAACTGATCCAAGCCATTACGAGCATACTTGTAATACCACCAATAAGTGCACCCTAACAATTGCATAAATATTAATATACAACAGTAAACTAAACTCCTTAATATTTGTAGATTGGCCATTTATTTTATAATAAAATAAATATTTTATTTAATTTGTATTAATATTTCATTATCATGCAAGAAAATAATTTAAATTATTTAAACAATAGTTTCACCCTGTTAGGTCACTCAATATTAATTTTGGAAACTTTCTTGTTTATTCGAAAATTACCAAAAATAAACTATTCGAACAGTTTTTATATAAAATTAATACAATGTTATCCACCTACTATGTAAATAAACATAATTGTTTTAATTAATAAAAAAAATCAATTCAGAAAATAATTCAAAAAAGCCAGAAATGAATGTTTGTTTGTTCTGCTTTCTCACACCAATTAATCAATTAACCTCGATGAAATTTTACATATTTATAGCCTGTGCCATAGAAATATACTAGTGTAATACATTTATGTCAAAATTTTTTTTTGGTAATTAAAAAATCATCCCATTAAAAATAGAAGCATAAACATAAACAAGAGGGTAAATGTAAATACGGCAACATATAACAAACTACAACTATCTACAACTGCTTTTTTCTATGGAGGATATAAAGAGTCAATGAACTTGCTCTAGATAAATTTATTTTATTAAGAATTAAGAAAAATAATAAGCTTGTCGAGCTTGATGTGATATTTAGACAACTAAATCTTTCCCCCTTAGACACATACCTAGAAATATCATAATCAGAATGGTTCTGTATTGCTTTTTTTCTGCGTGATGAAACACATTACAGAAAATATATTGAAGAATGCAAAACTATCGTGGTTATGAATTAAGATTAGCTTAAAGAAGATCAATAAATATGATATATGAAAAATGGATATAGAGAAGAAATAAATTTCCAATTTTGATAAAGAAATGAATGAATTTTTAAGTACTGTATGTCATATTGAATAACCTATGAAGAAGATATTATAATATCCATGGACTTTAATAGATAGAATGATTACATCATTCTAAATGAAAAATATGTACAAAAGAGTTCTTGGACTCTGGAGGTAATGTAAGGAACGAAAATGAGAGTATGCTGTTAATTGCTGAAAGTTATTTTTTATGACAGAGATGTATAAAATTGATTACGGGTATGTTTATATGAAAGTTATAAAACAACACAGACAATATTAGTACTTCTGAAGCAAAAATACTCTTGAAAGCTGAAGAATGAAAAATGTGATAGCATGAATGATATAAAAAAGGAAATGTTTAAACATGTTTTATTTTAGTGAGATATGTAAGAAAACCGTATAAAAATAGTTTGATGAAACACATAGATATTGTATGTCTTACCCTATTGCAATAGAAGGTGATAGCATTATAATGTCAGCGTAGATACAACTAATAAACTCACCACTTTTTACCCGCCATTTCTGAAATATTATAGAAACTCCTCAAACATCTCTTTGGCAACTAATAAACTCACCACTTTTTACCAGCCACTTCTAAAATATTATAGAAACTTCTCAAACATCTTTGGTAATTAATTGAGTCTCAGACAATAAAGAACCCACAAAATATGGAAATTTCACAAATAGAACTTCTCTCATGAATTCTATTTAGAGTGGAAAGTAAGGAGAGCAATACGCAATATATGCGTATCTATAGGTGAAGGTGTACACTCCTACGACACTGCTAGACACTGGTTTTAAAGACTCAATAACCTCTCCGATAATGCTCATCTAAGCCGACTTCTTATATTCAATTAAGAAAAATTAAAAAGCTTTATTAAGACAAACCCCTATTTAAGTTTACATTTTTGTTAGAGCTACACTCATGCTGCAATAAAAAAGAACAGTTTCATGCTTTGGTTAAGACGGAAAAATATTCTGTTTGGCTATCACATAAACCTAGTCGCCCACCATGCCCTCCTGACCTCTCACCCTGCAATTATAATCACTCTGACTTGATGTTTATTTACATGATGTCAAATTTAAGACTGAACTCGCACAACACACAAGAATCCCAGAAGTAAGGAATTTTAAGTCTGGATACATGTTGCCAAAACTATTATAATGGAACTTAATAATAACAGTTTGATTACATATACAAAAAAAATTTGTGAAGTAAGATGGCTGGTTTATGAATTGCCAATCTAATATATTTTTATGCAATGTATTTTAGATGTCAGTCTCTATCATTTTCACCAAAATTCATTTCTTTAAGTGTTTGTAATGTGTTGTATTGTAAAAGTGTATTGTAGTGTATTGTAAAAATAAATCAAGATATTAACAAGGCAATTTTCTATCAAATTATTAATAAGAAACGCTTACTAAAACAGATTTGAATTTTAGAGTCAAAAAAATTTTAAAACCCAATTTGCATCTTATCCTTACCACAGAGTTGACCCAGGGCAATAAAAGGCCCATGGTAAACAAGCCAAGTTGTGGTCCATTTGTAATGCCCGACAAGCTTATAGAAAGTTGAAGCACAGTACCAAGCTTCTCCACCAGAAATACTAATCCTGGAACCGAAACGATTTTTATTCACTATATTAATTCATCACCAGTCATTTTTATTCCTTATGCTAAATCCTAATAATAAACATTATTTTTTTGATTTCTTTGTTGACATCTTTTGCATTTAAACAAATTGTGACTTCATTCCTCACATATCTGTCTGTTTGTAATAATGGTTTTTCACAAAAACCTTTTGATTTTGAAACTTCAAATTTGGCATAATAAAAAAAACATATATAAAAAAACATATTACATATCTCAATAACTGACATTCAAAAATATTTATATAGAAATTTTAAAGAGGAGGAGGATATTAAGTACATGAAAAAAAAATTTTATGACCCCATGTGTGTCATTTCATAGGGCTAATATTAAGGACCGCAAAAATATCTTTTCATAATTTTAATTAAAAAGACTTCAGAAATATACTGAACAATATGCAAAAAAATATGTTCCGCTACCCTTATTTCTGAAACTACTCAATACTTTTATACCTGTGACAAATATTGTAATAAAAATACTATGTACCCTTAAAAGTTTTATAACTGCCTAAATATGTATGGAATCCTCACCGTGCGAGTTTGATGAGCTTTTTTTATTATTTCTTCCATAACCACACAAATATTCGTCAATTGCTCAAAACAGACACTACGTCCTAATCAAGTAAAAAAAATTTCTGTAATCCTTATTTTAATAAAAAAAAACCAATAATGGTATGAAATTTAAAAGCCAAAAATCTAATTTTATTTTAATTCAGATTGCTTCTTTCATTGTTTTTTACTTGATATCTTCTGACTTCTTTATACTTTTGCACCGGTTCTCATGCTTTTCTCTTTTTTATGTATATTGCACAACAAATTTACAATTTACATCAATGGCTAAGTAAAAGGTAACAAGACAATAAATGCAAATCATGTTATCTTCATTAATTTTAACAATTGTCTAGATCTTTTGCTTTTTTCTTATTAAAATATTTGACCTTGAAATATCAGATTAAAGTCTGAAACCAAGACGATACTATAGACAAAGACGATACTATCGACAGTATTATTAATGCTGACAGATTAGATTCAGTACTTTCATAATCAAATTTACCAAGCAATTTAAAAGCTGTTTAAACTATTTAATTCATGATTTAAATTAATATATCTCACCTACACATATGGCTCCCATGATAATGACTATGGATTTCATAAGATAATCAGTCTGTTTAACAGATAGTTCTTTCTTTATAAATGGTTTATAAAAATCCTCCAAGCCAACAGCAGCCATTGAATTCAAACCAGTCGAGAGTGAACTGGAAACATTTACGTTTTTAACATTATTACCATTATAAAAAAATTTCCCACCTTCCTCCTATAAAACGAATATGTTACTATTTGTTCCAATCAACATAAAACTATCAGTATAATAAATTACTACAAACTATCTTATAGTCTGTAGAGATATGTGTCCTATAGTATCCTTGACAATTGGAATATAATTATAATATAAAACTTATTATTAGACTAAAGGTACCTTTAAAACTTAATTGGTCCCAGTGCTACTATCTATAATCTGTGTAAAATTCATGTCAATAGCTTTAATAGTTTTCGAGTTAAATTTATTCATACAGACAGGAAAAGAGACAGACATGTTTTAGCAATTAAATATGCAAAAAGAAAAAGTATTTATATTGCATAGCTGAAAACTAAAAGAATCACAGACATTCATTTTTTATTTATCTGTACCGATCCATGTTTAGATTTCAATAAATTATAAAAGAAAAGCAACCTCTTTGCCAACCTATCATGGATTTGCCAGTAAATATATTACATACTATGCTGCTAGTGTCATGTGAAAAAATTAAAAATGATAACTATTATAATTTCTTGCTTCATAATGTATGTTATCCTAAAAACCTTTATTGCCTCCACTTATCCACTATTACAATTGAGCCATTTATCCACTATTGTATGTTTCAAATCAATTAATGGTTTCTTAGATTTCCATGATTGCCAAAAATTTTAAATAACTGTTTAAACTTTTTCATCAAAAATACATTCTTTATTGCATTGCGTGGTTATTGGGAAAAAATATGTAATTAAAAATATTTTCATAGTAAATAATACCAAACTATTTTTATGAATGCTTGTAATCTAACAGCTTGTAATCTAAGCTTAACTTCTTTTTTCATAATTACATATTTCAAGCGTGTACGTCATTTCATACAAGTTTGGTGATCATAGCCTCGTTTATTAATAAGCTGCTAATGATTAAAAAAATATGTACATTACAATGTTGCCCTAGGCAACATTTTCTCCATATAATTTGTGTATAACAAAAGTGTCTAACAATGAAATTATAAGCCAAACCCTCCATTTATATATTATATACTAATTTCTTTTATTACATTTCACAGGATACTTACATTTCCTGTGAAATGTAATAAAAGAAATGAGTACTGTAACTTTTTCACCTCTACTTATTCATAAAGCATACCTCAAAGCAGCACTAAAAACGCCAGCTACGAACAAGCCAGGCAACCCTGGTAAGACTCCAAGTACATCCATCACAAGCAGAGGCAGAAGCTGATCTCGTGCTCTTGCTAACTGTGTTGTCAGTGGGTCACAGTTTGAATACCGTGCATAGATGAGTAAACCAGCATAAGAACAAAGAGCCATCAGAGATAACGCACCAATGGCAAAGCACCAAACTGATCTGTAATTAAGTTAAATTTCATTAACACGTATTTATAAATTGAAAAGATCATAAAGCATTTTGGCAACAAATGACGCTAGTTAGTGTTTGAGATACTTGTGTCATTAACATCCATCTTGTTTCTATGTCATTTCAGAGTGGACTGTTTTAGCTTTTTCCTAAAACAATAATTAAACCATTTGGTTGAGTTTTGGTAATTTTACAGCAAGGTTAAAATTGAAGATGTACCTCAATGTTACTTTTCGGTTAGGAAAGCCCATCGAGATTGATGCCAAGAAAATGAAGGTATTTATTGAGTTAAATGCATGTTGCATAGCATGAGAAATTGCGGAAACATTGAATATCCATTATCCATGAATTCACAACCAACTGAAGAAGCTGGGATACATAAGCATACTCGATATTTTGGCTTCCTCATGAACTTAAAGATGTTCATTTGATAACGTATATAAATATTTAGAATATGCTCAATAAACGTCAGGAAAACAATCCTTTTCTAAAGAGACTACTAACTGGTGATGAATAATGAACGTTTACATTACAACATATACACAAACAATATCAGTTCCATGATTTACTTGATTTACTTCAACAATATCTTCAGCACACATTCATCAGAGGATGTTTATGTTCTCGATATAATGGGATATTAAAGCTATTATGTTGTTCAACTCCCGCCAAGGGACCAAACAATCAAATGTATACTGTCAACAAATGGGCTGTTAGAACAAATCCATTGCCCGGAAACTTCCAGAACCCTTTAATCAATCGTAATGAGTAGTGTTTCTCCACTACATCGTGAGACTTGATCGCCCTTCAAAAATTATTAGATGTGGTCTTTGCAAAACGTAACTAGTAGTTATTGTGCTCACAAAAAACTATTTATTTCTGGAAACTATTTATTTATCGTGCAGTCACGTACACCATGTCGCTTTTGGTATTAAACTACCTAAACCGATATACGTGTATCGGGACAGCAAGAACTGTTCATTCCTTGAAACTATCTAGCGTGCAGTAACATGTACAATTGCATTAAGTACATATACCGATACACGTGTTTCGAGGAAGAGAGCAGCATTACCACATAGTATTTAAGGATAAATATCTACGATTATCTATGAACAACCTACAGATTAGTGTAGTTATTATCCGATAGCAATGGGAGGATGAATTCAAAAACTGTAATAGCATTACTGTGGAAAAAACAATACACCAATTAATTCAAATCCATATTCAAGTATATGTATGATAGATTATTTTAGTTATAGAAATTTACTTTTATACATAAAAAAATATTTTAAATATTTTAAAAATATCTTAAATAAAATTTAAAAAAGAAAATTTTAAAGAATATTTTTGTCACATAAAAATAGTATTTCTTTAAAATTATGATATTTTAAAATATATTTTTAAAAATAATTAAAACAATTTTATATAAAATTATATTTTAAAAATATTTTTTGTTTCTTTTTATTAGTAAATTTAAATTTCTACTTCCTTAGTAATCCATTTTACTAAATCAACCAGTATTATATACATTGCACATCTGTATAGTTAAACATAAACCTTTCCACAGCAATATACTTCTCAAATAAGTAAACAAAACAAAAAGAACTCATAAATAACAACGATAACAACATTCAAAACATGTTTCCACAAAAACAATGATATTGACCATTGCTGAGTTATCATCTCAATAGATAATTACGCTAACAAATAATTTCAGTTGCAGCTATCGGCGTTCCAATAGCTAGTTACATTTTGTTGCCACAAAAAGATACTACTACCTACCACTAATTCTTACGTTATTTGACCTTACGTCATCAAAATTACACTTGTTTTGTGCTCTTCAGAACTCACGGTCAACGTACTTCAATTCTGATGAAATGATAAATCAGCATTTTGTTCAGTTTTTACCTATAAAGATATGTATTAAGAAGCTCATTGAAAGATTTCAAAATGTTAAAGAAAATGGCAGTATATCATTGCTGTCCCTTGTTTTTTACATTAATTACTTTAGAAAACATAGAATATACAAAAATATAGAGAATTACTCTCTCAAAAGGTAAATGAATTATTTTACCCATCTTCGGAATGAAATTTTTTATTCAAATATTCACAATAAAGTAATACTATAATATTTTCTGTAAATAAAAGTGACTTTTTCGCGGCCTGTCATATGTGTTGTCAGTTTTAGAAAAAAACATTGTTTATTGCAAATATATACCAATAAATACAAAATAAACATTAAAACAATAACATGCATCAAATAATAGATATACGCTTACATTCAGTCACACACAATTGATAACATGCAATTTGTAAAAAATAATTGTGGCAAAAATAATTGTACACTTTAGACAAATGTATTATCGTTCAATTAGTTATTTCATTCTCTTTCGTCTAATATAAATACACTATATCTTTATTTTATTTTAACCTATTTACGTGATGCTTCTGCCCCGGGGTTAATTGTAATTTACAGTCACGTTGCTAAAAATGGAATCTAAATATTGATCATCAAGAAAAAATATTAAGTACATTAAAGTTAGAGAACAAACCTCTTTGCAGTAGCAAGGTTCGGTAGAGATAAGTATCTTTGCATCATAGCTTGACTGACTCCACTGGAAACAAGCCAATTAAAGGAGCCTCCCAACACTAAAGTCCAAACGGTGTGTCGCACAGTCGGATCAATGTTAAAACTGGGGAAAAGAAATTAATAAACAAACATTCAGAAATTAATAAACATATTCTTTAAAAATGTCAATATTCAAATTAATAGTTGGAAGAAGAAGGGAGGTGTCCCCAAGAAATAATTATGAAAAATAATTAAAAAAGAGAAAGTGTTTCACACTACTTGCGTTATTTTGTTACTATTTAGACTCACTCTTTCTTGACCTGGTTTTTTGAAGTGGGAAGTTATTAAGAATTAAAAAAAATTAAAAGTAAAAGTCTTTCCTTCCTCCTTTTATTCTATGGTGATCATTCTCACCATTGGGAACTTTTGCCAGGGTCAACTTTAGAAATGGTGACTAGGCAAAACTGACTAGATCATACTCCGGATATTTGTCACTGTTGCTTGGTAACAAAAATAAACTAAAGAGCAAAACAATAATCAGGAGGTAATTTTCAATAAAGGTCAACTCCACTTTATGCTAAATTGCGAAAAGACAATTTTTTTGTACTGTCATGTTGTACTCCGTTATGATTCTTAAAATGGTAACGTAAGATAATTATGGATTTCAGGATTATTGAAAAATAACAAAAATAAAGCTTGTATTTACTTTTTACTGAACAAAAAATTATATCTTGGCAATTACATTACCCTTAGTATTTAATAAAAAAGCTACCCTGTATGTCATATACAATGTGTGAAGAATGTGTGAAAAACCTTTTCTTCAACATATTCTTCACACATTGCCTCCATATTTTTATCCTCCAAATCATCAATCTCTGCATCAGCATTATTTCTGTTACTGTCTAAAACAGTTTGGTAATAGTTGAGGTTCTCTCTTTGCATCCAATCTTTTCCAAAATGTTTTGTTAGTATTTACGTCATCACATTTTTCTTTTTTATTTTAGGAAAGGTTTTGATAGGCTCTGGTAATATGTCTGAAGCATATTTGCTTGGTTTAGTGATGGAGCGACGAGTACCGGTATCATTGTGGTAAAATGGTTCACCTCTTACTACTACAACTCCTCGGGGTTCTCCTTTCATTCTTGTAAATATGAACCTCTTGCAAAACATTATTTTGAAATGAATGCCTGGGTTCCCTTATGGATCTGTTGAATTGCTGTCTTCCAGTCACATACTTCAATGTCCTTCAGATGAAAAACAGTTGCATATTGTTTTATTATATCTACATACTCATCCAGTTGTACAATGGATTCTCTTCTTGATTTCTTTTCTGGCAACACCCAATATTCTGTCGCAGGGTATAAATGAATGTCTCGTTACCGGAAAAATGAGTTTTACCTTTTTTAGTGACCTCGATGTACTGCTGCTAAACCATTTGAAAATCTTTCCTATCGTGGTGGAATTCTTATTAGCCGGAGTATCTCTACACCAGTGAAATCTATATTGTTTTGTAAGCAGTGATAGAGTACACTAGATAATTCATTTGACCCCTTTGCATGAACATCTTCGGTCCATAGGTAAGAAAATACATTGTCAGATATGCATGAGAATGACCTACAACTATAGTATAGTTATATATGTATAACCGGCGGGAATGATATATACTTTGGTTGGGGACTTTTGGTAAAGATTGGTTTTTTATAATATTTTTACTTTGGGTTTGGTGTCTGCCAGGAAGATGCTTATTGTTTCATAAACTGTCAGTTTAATTTGAATTTGAGCTTTTGTTGAATCATCCTTCTCAATTTTGATTTTTTCATTCCATTCTATGCATGTGCAACACATATCACTTCTTGGATGACTAAAACTTATATTAAATTTGGTATTAAATATTCTTCTAAGATATGATTCTTTGCAATGAGAGAACTGTGAATGTTTTAAAGAAAATTGTGAACATTGATGCAATGCTTAACTCTGATGGCAGATACACCGACTTTTATATCGGCAGTAGTGCGCTTCAACACCCTTCAATTTCTTTATAAATATATATTTTTTTGGCCGACTTTCTATCTCCACCACGTCTTTCGACAGCCATCAAACCTGTATCTTTCTGTCTCTTTAACACTCCTCTTGTACAAAAAATAATTGCGACATACTGGTATCACCTCTTCGTTAAAATCTCTCATACTGTAAACAGTTCATTTATTTAGAATTACCTCTTCCATTTGCTAATCTTTTACGGGCAAAAAAAGCCAGCTGTGTGCAAGTCAGCTTGGTTAACAGTATTGGTGTATTTTATAATAAAACCATCTTGATACTTTTCATCAGGTTAGCGTAAAACTGATCATGAAATTGTTTAATGCCTTGTATTGATATGTTAATACACCTATAAGCCTCGCTGTTATGTCTGCAGGGGTATCTGAATAGTAAATTTGTACACGAATACCTGAAAAAGATAAAAAAAAAGAAAATTTATGTCAAAAAAGCCAGCTGAGTGCAAGTCACCGCTGACTATAATCTGTATAATTCATAATAAATCAGCTTATCCAAACTTCTACAATCCAATGTCACAGATAGTTATTTAGTAAGAATAATGAGATGGTAACGTTTACTTAGCTACTAATAAGAATGGTTGCACAACCCTAACCTTTGTAAACAGCCAAAATGTTCGAGAAATTCCTTTCTCCTCTTCTCCTTTTTTCCGGGATTATTTGATCCTATGGCAGATTTTCTCTTCTTGGCTTGATGGCTAGGCACTTCTTCTACATTTTCTTCATTTTTTACTTAGAATTAATAGATTTTTCTACTAGAAATCCACAAATTTTCACAATAAAAAAACAAAAACTTTAGGCGGCCATGCTTCGGCTCAATGTATGGAGAATGCAAGATGGCGAATGGAGTTTGGAGCGACGTGATTGGCTCAAATGATTGTCTGGGATAGGTTGGTATTTGTTTAATTTGTATAATTTTCAAAATAAGGTTGGTATTTGTTTATTTTTTTGAGGGCTTTAGGCTCGATTTGGTTAGTTACGATTGCTATGAGTTGATCAAGAATTCCTCCCAGAATAATGTTTGAATAAATAAAGTGAAAATATAAATGACAAATGATTGAGTAAATAGAGCAAAAATATAAATAAAAAACAAATTTATATATAATACAAATATGACAATACAAATACGATATATTAAATCTAGAATGTAATACAAATATGATATATTAAATCTAGAATGCTTTTCATATTCGAAAATATGAAATTTACTTATAATATTGCTGCAGACCAATTATCCGCAATTTGACTGTGAATTCTAGTGTGCAATTTTGATAATTATTCCTTACCTATTCATTTTACTTGTCTAATAATCTCCTTGAAAATAATACTACTATAAAATATGTCTGGCATCTTTTTCCAGTAAGGATATTAGTATCCACAAAACTTCCATAGATCTTTAATACCGCTGCAGAATAAATGACTCACAAATACCAATAATGTAAAATAAAAAGGAAAATAAATTACATTTACAATACTTCCCACATCACTGGGACAGACGATGAACTAGAAAGGAGAAAAAGTATCGCTATTTTCACTTGAAAACAATGCAACATTCATTAGAGAAGTCTTGTTCCCAACGGAACTGACACCACACCTTTTCATACAAAAGTTAAAATGTGAACAATTTAAATAGATATAACTTAATTAAGAAAATATAATTATACCTCGAAGCATTATTTGAATAAACTGAAACATTTTCTTTGTCTCTTTTTGTTATTATACCAGGTAAAATATCTTGCTATAAACATGAATTAGAAATAGTTGGATTACAATATTTTTCATACAATCAATAAAAAAAATTTCTTACTTACACCACAAACTGCTCTTTACGAAATATAACTATGATTCTCCGGACGATGCTACCAATTCCTCCTTTCTTCAAATGATATAAATGATTCTTGCACAACGTTAATAAGCAACACCTTACAATTTTTTCCCATAAATCAATTCCTAATATGATACTGCTAACACATGTCACGTTAAGCCGTAGAAACTTACAGTGATACAAAGATTTGTTTTAACCTTTTGTCCAAAAAAAATCTGTACGCTTTTGATAAGAGTGCAGAAAACCATTATTTAGAAACTGGAAAACTGATAGTATCCGTGGTGATTATATTGAAGTCCAGGAAAGTCCCATAAAATAAATCAAGAACTTTATAATGGAGTAAAAATAACTCCTACCTAAGCAATTTCATCCTTCGGGCAATTATTATCTAAAAATTATAATGGTTCAACATGCTACAGCATGAGAAATTGCTGCAGCAATTCTCCAATCCAATGATTTACAACTAAATAATATTGCCAAATCTTACTGCTGGACACCCCAATAGAATGATATTAACATTTTTCAGTTAAAATGAAAATATAATAAGGAAAATGAAAAGACAATGGGCAAATTTACAAATATATGCAAATTATCTTTAATTTTGTTTACTTTCACTAAATATAAGTCACAGTATAAACACACTGTGATTTTTATATTTTCTACATTTTATATGAATAAATATGATTAACTTGTCATAAATATAGTAGCAACTTTGAAAATGACACAAAGTTTGTATAAAACTCAATTTCTTAGAGACGTCATTAGGAATTCACGTAATTTTTTTCCGTAGGAACTTATGGCGCTCTAACATTTTTAAATAAAAATTATAAATGAACTCATAATGTGATATTGTGTTACTTATATTTATAACAAACAGGTAATAAAATTCAACACACAGGGTTCGAATTTCAAATTTAATGTTATAATTCAACATGTTAATGAAAGAAAATTTACATTTATGGGCTTTAAACTAAGTTATCCATCCATAATTAATGTTGCTTAACCTTAACAACTGAAGTAAACTGCTTAACCTTAACCTTCACAGATCCAGAAGTATATATATTAACAATTTAATCTAACTCAAGTTGCTGCTGTGACTACATAAACATATTTTTATGCCGCATACTTTACAACTTAATATTTATAAGAAAAATACAATTAAGCAATGTGCACAAAATTTCTGTATCTAATTTCATCTGGATAATTTCTAAACCAACAGACAAATAATTACAACAAATAGTATATTTGGGCCCTAAACTGACTAACGAATATTCAGCGAGAGACCTGGCTGAATAGCCAAATATTTAGCAACACTATTGGCCAGATTTAGCTCCTATAAGGATACCTGAAAATATTCCACATGTTTTTACTAATATCGGTACTGTATTAAAGCCAATGCATCCGATCTTACAGGCAAATTAAAGCCTTGGTACTAATCATAAAACAAGGGTCAAAAAAACTTTTTTAAGACTTGACAAAGGTAAACACTTTTTGTGAACAGAAAATATCTGCCGGTACATTTTATTTGAAGGCATTATGTAGGAAAAGAAGCAGTGATGAGAGTAAAAGCTTGTCTTTTATTCGAATCACAAGGATCAAACAATCGAATTTTCAAATAAACCATAGATATTCTATATTTAGCTAGTTTTAATCTGAAATTAAGAGAAAATTCTTTTCAAACAATTGCCAAGAAAACCAAGAAGGGATAAAATGCTGAGGAATAGTTTGTAACTTCTTTCTATGGTAAATTAGTTTATTACACCATTGCTTCATTACAGATGTGACAACAAACAATTTATTACGTATATGTATAAATATTTGTTTTGAAAACAAATTTGAGAACAACTTCTATAAAATAATCTATACTTTACCATGGCAATACTCCTGCCTATTCTACTACAGTAACAATTTTTTTAAATACCTCCAACATAAGAAAATATTTATCTGCCATACAGCCTGACCTCATTACCCTATGATTTTATTATTCCTGAGTTACTTTAAGAATAAACTCCAACATATTGTATCTATGAGCACAAACAAAGTAAAGACTATTTTCCAAATGACAGTGAAAAGACATCTAACGGATTCATTGCTTAAGATAAGTCATTAAATATAAAAATATATTGAATCTAGAAGTTATTTTATAAAACAATAGCAATAAACTTTATGAACAGCTTCATTTTTGACTTACTTTAAAAGTTTTAATTTTTCTTTCGCATTTACCATGTTATGATTATATCATTCATTTCATAAATTATAATCTCTAAATTTGAAGAAAAATAACTGTGGTAAAAATTACAATTTGACGACTTCATGTTGATTCTAACAGCTGTTGTCCAATTAAAAAGTAAATGAAATACAAAGAGAGTGTGTGTAATTTTCACAAGGTTTTTGTAGCACATATTGCAACTGTTACTTCAAATATAATGACTGTTTTTTACAGAGGACAATTAAAATAAAACAGTTGATATAATTGTTTAACATCATTGATAAATACTTACTCTGGTCTCTCTATACGCCCACTCTCCCAATTTTGTTCCCAAACAACATGAGGTCCGCCGACATCAATTGTACCTTTTACAATAACCAATATCATAGAACCAAACATTATGATTGTTTGAAATACATCAGTCCACACTACTGCCTTTAATCCCCCCTACAATCAGAAGAAAAATAGAAAAATTATAATTACTTGAAACCTTTAAAAATATTTACTGGATGTAAAAAAAATATTTACTTATATATCCTTTATGTATCCTTTGACATGAACATGTATCCTTTTAACTTTTAAAAAAGAGATGTTAAATCTCAAATGAATTAATAAATAATATTTTATGTCACATATGACAGTCAAAGATTATATTACCAAATGAAAGAACCTTTAACATAAATAAACCATTGAGTATACAAATACATATGTTCAAAGCAACAAGCTCGGGATATGAACACATAGCAAACAGTTATGTCTACATACTGTACTTTCGGAAGGATATTGTAATATAAAATATATTTGTACTAACCATGGATGTATAAAATATACATATAACACATACGATTGGTGTTATGATGTGTACATTGATTCCAGTCACTGAAAATATAACATTACATAGTTATGAAATAATATTATCCAAACAAAATGTTTATTTCAAGATGATTCATTTATTTTGTTTATTTCTCTAAATATTAAAAAAATATTTTCCTAAATTATCATCACCATTTTGCTTATTTTGTTTTGTTTAAAAATGATTCATCCAATTTTAAAGAAATGTTATATTTCTATAGTTTAAACTCCTTGAAAATAATTAACTTAACTTTATTTAGTTCAATACATATAACAGTACAAAATAAATCCTTTGTATCACAATTTTTAAACCTTGTCTACTTCTTATTAAAAGTACACAAGCCTACAATGCCGATGTAGATATTTTTTGTAAAAATGTTTTAAAACTATATAGAAGGTTTAAAAAAAACTAGTAATGAAAAAATAATGCATATAACAAACAATTAATCAAAACTTCTAAATAGGAAAAAATGTCAATTTTTTTTTCATTAAATATAAACAGTTATTATGAATTTAGTTTCTACACAAAAAAAATGAGAAAATTATAATATGCAATATATAACTTAAACGTAATATTTAACGAGATACTAAAGATATTTAATAAACTCCCTTATAATGAATACTAAATATGGGCCAGTGACGTCTTAATCCAATTGTGTTTTGTATGGGGCATCTTTACGCAAATCATATTTCGTCAGTTTTTAAGTCGTTATAACTTTATAATGAAAAGTCCTAGGTACAATATATTTATTTTAATTGTGATTAATGTTAATACTTATTTTATTTTAGTAAAAAAAATATAATCAAATACGATTCAAATTGAATTCATCTTGAGCTATTTAGTTAATAACAAAATAATTTTCGGTCATCTATCTATCTTTTGGCTAAGAATACTGAATGAGTTTTATTGTACAGTGTTATTTTGACATAAAATAAATTTATGTAAGAAAATTTTAAACTAAAAATAATAATGCGAATAAATATTACTTATATACCTTGATTAAAAGCAAGTGCAGGCACATAAATCACAATTGGTAACCAAGTCAACTGAAAAGTAAAAAACAAAATTTACAAATGATTAAAAATGAAATAATAATAATGGATGCGAGTATTAAAGATTACTACTCACAATTCCCACTGAGAAAAGAACCGAACCAAATAATCGCACCCTTCTGTCAAACCGAAGTTGGAGATACTGAAACAAGTTTAGGTTTATAAATTACAGTAATTTTCCAATTATAATGTCTGAAAGTTATAATTATAACTTTTAGATCCAAAACAGCAGTTTCGAAAAGTATAATAATATAAAGAAAACTCAACTTTTGAAACATAAAACAAAAACAAATGTGCATGTCAGTTCCGAAGTGCAACTTGAAATTACTCCTAAAGTACGATTGTTTTGGAATATATAATATAGGTAACACTGTATTATAAATATCATTTAGTGTAAATGGAAAATTTTAATAAAAAAAAACTGACAATATAATTATATTCAAGTAAAACACAAATGAATAAGATCAAATGTATACAACAAAATTAATTTTGTTGTATATATTTAGTAATGTCAGACTAAGAAGTTAAAATTATAAGACACTTTTTAATTTTGTAGAATAGAAGACACCAAATATTCACACATAAAGACATTTAATGATTACACCACTTATATCAATAAGCGAACAATAGTAATGGCGAATGATGGAGTATGACACTATGTGTGTCATACTCCGTCATTGTAATTACACCATAAGAAAATGCGAAAAAAAAGATATTGATATCTCACTCTAAAGATGTATAGAAATGTTGCACTGTGAGGCCACTTAACTATTACGCTTTTTTTAACACTCTGAACTTCGTACAAACACCAAACAGCAAATCGTAAAAAAACGGTTACAGTTGTTTTAATGCTCTAAACTTCTGATTTACTCCTCATAAAATTTCATACCAGGCGCTATATATGAAAATCGATTCAATTTCTCACTAAAAATCTATGTCAATCTGTTCACAAAAAAATGTTTACATCTATAGTAGCAGAAATTCTTACTATAATGATAGTATTTTTTAAAACTCTTTTTCCACTATTTAGGGTTCAATACTCAATATAAACCATGTTTCTAATGATATTTGACTCCTTAACAATTTATTATACCCATACAAAACAGATAAAAAAAATGGCCCAGAGTAGCGAGCAAATGATGAAAGATATAGAAAGTGCATGAAAGCAAAATATATAAAATAGATAGTTGTATTGAAGATGAGAAAAATTACTCAAATTTTGAAACCCATATTTAGAATTCTAATATGTCTATAATATGTTAATGATATATTCTAACTTACGCATTATACATGTATATCCGAATTGAATTAAATAAAGTAACCCTTATTTTGATTTTTTAGCAAATGACGACTTTAATGAAACTTTATAAACAAGTGATATCAAAATTACAAGCCAATTACAATGAGCTAATTACAAAAAATTATTGTACTATTTTACAATCATTTTTTCTCAAATGATTTTATTGTTTTTCATATAATGTGCTTCCATGAAAATTGGTTCTTATTATTTTTTTAATATTAATTACATATAGTAATTGTTTAACAGATTGTTTATTAAATCGTTTAAATTACTACATTAAACAGTTATAATGGTATTATTAACTAATAATTTCAAGGGGCTATAACACAATGATGCCTAATTTTTAATAGCATACTCTCAGTAAAATTGATTTATATTGTAAATATATGAGCGCACATAAACTTTTTTCTTTACCACATTTTCACTTTTCTTTTCTTACCTAACAATACAACAATAGAAACTTTTATGTATTAACAAATCCATTAGCAGAAAAACAATTCAACTAAATATGAAAAAAAAACTTGAAATCAGAAAAAAAATTGTGAGTAAAAATACAACGTAAAAGATAAAACCCTTTCCTAAGTTCTTGTGATGATCATTTCATAATTTTTCATGTTAAGCTATACACTTTTTTCACTGACCTAAATTTTAGAAACAAAATCTGTCGAAACTCACTCTAATTTTTATACAATTTTAATACAAGTCTTACTTCAAATACAAATAAAAAACTTGAACTCATTTCCAACTTTTTTAAACTTATATTTATAACATTTTAAAGACTAAAATTAGTAAAAGCCATGAATTACAAAAGGTGCCAAGGAAAACAAAAAGACATAAAAATTTTATTCAAAATAGTTTTAAAAAAAATTAAATTTTACCTCATAAGCAGAAGTCAAATTTAGATGATGGAATACAGGTAAATAGTTTGTTGCAAGAAATACAGCCATCACTATAACTCCACCCGCAATGTACATATATTGGATACCAAATATATAAACTTCTGTGGGTGTTCCTAGTAAAGTTATGCCCGATATGAAGCTGTAAAGTGAAACTTATTTATCAATTTGCGCCAAAATACATATAGTTGCACACTCTAATTGATAATAAATTCTAAGGAGAATTAATTAAATAAAAGAGAATCTTTAAATATTCTTTAATGTGAAAAGATCCTAATACTTAAAGTGCTTCCTCTTAAATGGAAAATTATTTTTTTGTTTTAAACAATTTTTTACAAACAAGTATTTTGTCTAACTTAGGCTATATGAATGGGTTTTAATCTAATGACAACGTCTATTCCAAAAATCATTAGGAATCAATTTGAAGTTGTGAAACTAGCTAGAAAAGTATTGCACAGGTGAAAAAACCAAAAGAAATAATAAATTAATAACAAAATGAAAATCAGATATTAATAAAATCATTATTGTAAATATCATATTATGCAATATTAATGAATGTATTGAATAATCCATACTATGAGAAGAAATAAATAACAAAGCTCAAATGAGGCATCAGAATAATGAGACAGAATTATACTTGGATGACATTAAAGAAAAATCAGTTCTGAAAATGAAAGTGAAAAACGATTGGATTAAACCTATATGGAAAATAAGTATACTAAAAATGTATATTCTCCACAGTATTTACAATAAACATATATATAATTTTTTTTACAAACCTCGCAACAAGAGAAAGAGAAACAGGAATCAACTTCATATTTCTTCCTCCCATAAGGTAATCTTGAGCTGACTTTTGTTTTTTTATAAAACCAAAGTAAATACCAACAGCACCACACATAACTAGAGATGTAAGAAAAACTAAATAATCAATCCAAATAAACCTCCTCTGTATGGCACCTACTTCATCCACAGTTAATACAATATTTTCAGACATGACTATTCCAGAATGTGAAGTAATGAATGAATTTGCTAATATTAAATTTTGATTACTTTAAAAACTTTTAACATTGCAAAATCAGTTTCCTCTCAGCAAATGCATATGTTGTACTAAGCCCGTGTAGTTGTTTAAACCCCATTGTGTGCTGGACAATTTTCTAATTTAAATCAAGATCAGTCTGAGTCGGTTAACTATAAAAGCATCTGTCTATAAATAGATCTGGCAGGATAAATCATCAACTTAAATGAAATGACACTAAGAAAAAATATATGCAATTATTAAACAAACAGCATCTGATTAAAATTTACAATTTGTATAATTATTCTGGAACTATTATTATAATATAATTTGCACAATAAATTATGCAATACTTTTCATACACATTATTAATTATAGTAATCTTAAATAACAAAAATCTTTCTCTTTCACAATGTTGTTTTTTTTCTTTTATCTGTTAATGATTTCTGTTATTTATTATTCTTATTGTTATTATCCGAAGACCTTGAGGATTTATTTTCTTATAACAAATACACTTTGACAGAGGATTATGAGATAAATACCACTTATTAGCAGAAGAGAAAATAATTTTTAATATTGTTTTGTTAATAATATTATTACAAAATTAATATTATTTATTTTAAAATGGACTAGAATTGTCAATGAATTGACGGCCATAACTTATAGTCATTTTTATTGACCAGTATAAGTGGTCAATACAAATGACTTATGACAAATTAAAGTATATATATTATTTTTATATGATACTAACTATTAATGAAGCATGATGATGGGTAATGAATAAGTTAAGAAGATATTTGTGGTACCGTCCAATTGTAATGAAGTAATATTGATCTTTCCAATCAATTTCTGCTATGTTAAGGAAAAGTAGTTTAGTTAGTTTAACAATTATTCTTTAAACTTGCAGATTTTCATCATGTTTAGGATTCCATACCTAATTAAAAGGATGAAGGAAACCTTGAGGTTTCCTTAGGATTTAGTCCCTAGGTTTCCTTAGGACCGTCAGTAATGGTAATTTTTCTCAGATAATTTTATTTCAAACTTGAAATTTGATATATTAAAGAAGCATATTAACCTGCAAATATCCCATAAGTCACTCCAAAGTGTTCATAAGAAATTATTAGAAGACAAATTTTAAAAAAAAATTATTTAATTTCATGTGCCATATTAAGTATCAGTTCAAAAAGCGGATTATAAGGATTCCAAGACAATCTCTTTCTGAATTTTACAAAGGGTAATAAGCGTTTAATATGTCAACAAAAAACATGCTACTGGAAAACTATAGCAATGACTGTAAATCACATGATTTTTAAAAAAATTGTTAATAGACTAATAGGAATAATAAGCACTTTTTTAAAATGTCTCTATCCTTTCTTCTAGTGACCTGTTATGACCTTGGTAATATTTTTTGAGTAGAGAAATTAATAGAGAAACTTAGTAGAGAAATTTACCAAAGAAAAACAAAGTTTTCAATTTGTATGTTTATAGCCAATAAGTTAAAAGCATCTAACAGTTTAGCAGCAGGTACCAATCTACAATTTGTATTTGAAATAAAGTATATTCAAATTATCAGTTGTGTGTATATATATATATATATATATATATATATATATATATATATATATATATATATATATATATGTGTGTGTGTGTGTGTGTGTGTGTATACATAAGGTCCATAACTTCTTTTGTACTGATTTTACCGATAATAATTACTTAATACTTAATTTTTTACCAGTTGCTTTTTTCAATTAACAGTTTTTGACGCATTTTTTTATTAATTACATTATTTCCTTGAAATCGAGATCAGTGTAAAGGGTAAAAAGACAACCAGTAAAACATAAAAGATAAAGTTATAATTCTTAGTGTCACATTATAATGTAAAATCAAAATAAATACAAAAATAAACATCACAATTACGATTTAGAAAATTATTTCGAAGGTTGTAGAGTAATTTATATTACATGATCAGTTTTGAATATGATCTGTGATGGAATATACAAGTCTATTCCATTCATAATCGATATCAAGTATTTCATCATTTGATATGAGTGGGCATTTTTCATTGGAGTCCGTGGTGATCGCGGCAATTTCATATATTTTCATCACATTGTAGATCACAGAACTTTCCAGATGGGTGTAAGATTGCCATATATTAAAAAAATAGTGTGTTTAAAATGCGGTAGAAGTAAAAAGATTTACCAATGTAATCGTAATGTGCACATTGGAAATTATGGATACGAAAATGAAAAAAAAATAACAAAAAATATGTCATTAATAGTAATGTTTGCTACCTATACATTGACGGAGACACGTGACAAAACTAAAATAATTCAATACACATTGAACTAATCATATTTTAGCCACTTTGACAACAAATAATATCTTAACAAGTTTGATATATTAATGCATACAAATACGTTCAGTTAATTTATAAAGTTTTGCAATTGTATGCAAAATTTACCACATAATAAATAAATACGTTTGCCTAAATAAATATATTTGTCTGAATAAGCCACACTTAGCACTTCGCGTTACGCTCGTTTAATCGCAATCTTTTCCCATCTAACAATTTTGGACAAGGTGAGCCAAAAGAAGTTTTCACTTCAAAAAAGGCAAGCTTAAACTAAATTCAACAAATGAGCTATCGTATGTGCCAGTCTTGGCGACTATGCAAAATACATCTTTAATAATTGCATTGTTAATTTTTATGTAGTTGTAAACTGAATTTATTAATCTTTGTGAATGTAAAGTATAAAGAAACTAAGTTTCTGTAAGTTTCTTTTATAGTTTTATTTTGAAATTATATTGCAAATCATTTGTATAGCAATAGCAATATATATTTGATATAGCAATATATATTTCTGTGTAACTGTGAAATTGTATTAAAATATTTGAAACCCTTCCAAATTCATTATCGTTTGACAAAATAAATTGCAATATATTAATATTCAGGGATTTATGGAAATATTAGAGAAATAGACAAAAAGGTCTATTTTTACTTTTTCAGGAGTTATTGATTATGTTGACACCTATACTTTGAGTATATATATTATTTACATTTAATATATATGTAGTCCATATTGAACATGTGCACAATCGTTGTTCTGATTGGTCGCGATGTTACCTGGGATACAGAACAGAGACGTATCTGGGGTTGCCAACTATATTTAGGACCATTATTGATCGAAAATGGAATGGTCTCGAATCTTGAATATCTATGGATACCAACTACTATCCTGCGTGAATGATACATTAAGAAAAATGGAGAACATTTGGAATTAATTTACAATTAATTTTGTGTAAATCTAAGAAGTTTTGAAAATAAATGTGTAACACATAAAAGAAACAAATAAAGTATAGTTTAATTTATATAAATAAAAGCTCTTTTTATGTAGATAATTAATTAATGGAAGACATATTCTGAAAGCGTTGAACTGTCCATTACAATTGTATAATCAATCTGCTTTATTTTGTTTTGATATGTCATAGTCATGATTTGTGATCAATGTTTATGTGAGTCATCTATTATCAGACTTGTATGTATTGGACTTCGTAGTTGGGTCAGTGAGTTGGGTCATATCGTTTTGTCAATATAAATACAAAGTGGCAGTGCAACAAGATATCAGAAATTTTCCGTACGTGTTTAGGCGAGGTCGTATATATTGGGCATTTTAAATTCAACTGTATTAAATCTGTGAATACAATTTCGAACCTGAAAAATTGTAAGTTTCAATATGTACATAATATTACGCAATATCTTGTTTTTTTAAATAGATTTTCTAACTTATTGGACATATTTTTATAGTGCCAGAAACGGTAATGCTAAATACTTCCATGTATAAAGTGAATGTGCGTCGTACATCACACAAATGTGCTAAATGTGTAATGTTTTTTCTTCATTATAACTACAATCCAATTACATTGAAACCAGTTAATTCATAATTTTATAATAATGAAATATGGATTCCTTAATATATAGCTTGCAATATGTTTCAAAATATATGAAATGATAAACTATAAATGGTCTATCATCCAATTAAAAGTACAAAACGTTTAATTTAAATGTTTTGATAACATTGCACAACATTACTTTTTAAGTACGACATTCCTTCAATACAAACACACTTAGGTATTGATTGCCTGTTTGTAAATATTTGTCATATTATTAAATGATAAAATTTTTCAGGGCAACACTATCACATCATTTATGAATGCCATAGCCTTTTCCTTCTGATAAATAAATTGGAAATAAATAATATTGATTAATTTGATTTTTGTAGTTTACAGATCTGTTCCACAGGAATTCTGAATAATACAAAATGGACGAAGAGACCGTGTCCTTTAAAGTTTACGTAACTGACCCTAATTCAGAGAGACCAGAAGTGCGTCGATTCTGTATTGAACGAAGTGTTGTAACCAACTTTATATATTTGAAGTCTAAATTGCAAATGGTATTTTACACCCTTAAGGGCAAAAACTATAAAGTCTGCTGGAAAGGTAAGAATTTTCATTATAAAGAACAATTTAGTTCTGCTTGATTCAAAATAAAGTTTACCCTTTGGTAAGCAACCTAAAGAGATTAAATATAACATTTTCTTGCCAATTATGTTATATCTCCAAACTATATATTTCCTATAAATTATAAGGTATTTAAATTGTGTAGTCTTTACAAATTATTTAACATCTGAGTTGAAATAAATGTAACTTATTAAAAAGTAGGTTATGAACAAAATAAATCCACATGAAGTATCAAGTACATCATCAGTAATTATTTACATTTTGGCTTTTAGATTAATATGCTTTAACCGAATATGGCAAATAAAACTAGCAAGGGTTTGTATATCTAGTATTAAAATAATGTGATCTCGTGTAAAGACCATATTTAATGTTATTATAGGAAATACTCCAATCTGATGTCCTTAAAGAATAACTGTAATAATTATTTTCTTTACTGAAATTAAATATTTTTATGATTTGAATCTTTCTAAAATATCAATTGGATTGATTATACAAAAACATGTAGTATTATACTTAATTATGATAATTGTAGATGAAGAAAATGACTTAGTGGAAATCTCTTCTGATGAAGAACTAATTGTGGCATTATATAGTATGAATAATAACAATACTATGAAGCTGTATGTTGATGTCACTTCCTCTCCTGATCCACCGACAAATATATTTGAGGATGTTTCTGGTGGAGGTAAGTTCCATTGAAAATATTTATAGCTTTTGTAATAAGAATGTAATGAAATTTTCTTATATTTGTCTATATTTTGTTAGCTAGAATCCATAACTGATGAAGCTACATTACAGCAAAGCATAATTTAAATGAAGTTCTGAATGTGTCAACAAAATATAATCAATTTTAGCTAATTTGAAAGAATAAATTGTATTAATTTTACAGAAAATTTGGCAGAATAATAATAAAAATTTTAATTCATTCTGTAATAGTTACGAACGCAAAATCTATAAAGCTTCTATAGTAGACCGAAATACAGAATAATGAAGTATTTTTATCACACTTTGAAATAGCTTTGTATTTCAGGTTTTCATTGTTGCGTATTTAATTTACATTAAGAGTGACAAATATGACAAGAAAAAAATCGTTTCAGACTGTGATTAATTCATTTTAAGAGGCGGCCTTAGCTATTAAAATATACAATTGAAATTGTGGACTAATGTTCTTATTTGGTAGATGTTGATTATATTTATTGTTTGACTAGCTTTTATTGTGTGAATGTCTGAAAACTAATTATATAAAATATTGTTTCCTATAATTATCCTACGGAATGTGCCCTGGGGATGAAATGTAGGTATACTTTATACTGATCCAGGTCATATCAGCATGTCGCCGGTCTAATTATCAAAACTTTCCAGGATAAAAAGCATCCTATTTTCATCTCTGGGATGTCTGCCCTCAAGCCTCTAACGTTGCCTCACCTGCCCCTTCACCTTCAATCCATGTGCCACCCTGCCGACTCATGGCAGCGTATCACAGGCGTGTTTTAATAGCGCTCCACTTAAGTCATTCATATCATGATAACTTTTAAACTAATTGTCCATATTATTTGGTGTAAAAGACAAACTTTATCTACTTTAAATACCGAAAGCGATAAACATATATATTTTGATAAGAATTAATTGAATACTATAAATTGTTCATGTAAAAAAGAATTCAAATTAATAGTATTTATGCCTAACTATTTTGGTTATAATGGCTTTCACATAAAAAGTAGATATGTGTTGTTGTAGACATTTTGTTAGAACTGTTTAAGAGAAACTCCCACAATACATTATCTTCGTGTATCTTTAACGGTTTAGGCAGCGCACGTGAAGATAATTCTTAGAGGATAGGTATTCGACTTATTTGATTCTTATCGTTATATAATAGCCAAATCACACAATATCCTTATAAATTGTAGCCAATGTGTTATTCTGATGTATAAGCTATATCACTGTAGAGTTTCATTAAAATCCGTTTAGTAGTTTTTGCTTGAAAGAGCAACAAACATCCATCCATACATCCTCACAGACTTGTTTATAATGGTATTAGGATTAGGATGTAGACATGACCTGGATCAGTATAAAGAATACCTAAATTTGATTTCCGACGGCCGCGCGGGCGAAGCCACAGGCAAAAACTAGTTGTAGTCTATGTGTTATTCTGATGTATAAGCTATATTACTGTAAAGTGTCATCAAAATTTGTTCAGTAGTTTTTGCGTGATAGAGCAATAAACATCCATCCATACATCCTCACAAACTTTCGCAGTCATAATATTAGCAGGATTATGTAATTCTAATTGACTTTTCTCTCGTACATTTAATACATTCTGTCTGTTATTTGTTAGAAATTTTAATTTATTTGGTAAATTATAATATACATCTGTTTAGTTAATTGTAGTAAATATTTAGAATTATTTTTTTTGAATAGTCACGATCGTGAATTAGTTGGAATTGCAAAATACATGTTAGAATTTCATTATATCGCTCCTACGGTTTGATAAAAATACATTATTTGAAAGATATGTAATGTTTTAACAAAAAATTTGGTTGTTCGGTACATAAGGCCTTAAACATATGTCTGTAATTTATGTAAATATAGTTTTTATTTCCAAAAAAAAGCAAATCAAAGGAAGAAAGTTTAAAACATAGAAAAAACAGTGTTTACATCCTAGGGGAATATAGAACATTGAAATGGTTTTGTTCTAACATGAATTTTTGAAAGTTGTTAACTTGATCTGTAACCTCGGGAATGGTTTAACTGATCGAGCCCAAAGTAGGATTTTTCCTGGCATATAAGATAATTAATATCTATATTAAATTTCCATCTAGTTGGTCAAGCTATTTAAAAACAACCATGCAAAAATAGAAAAAAATGGCTTATTTTAAAATGCAAGTTTATTAAAGGCGTTTTTTAGTCTATATGAGGTATTCGAAATATTTTAAAACACAGTTCGGAAATTATGTAACTATAATGGTACTATATTGTTACAAGGTTAATGTAGTTTACAATTTACACAATGAAAATATATTAACAAATAGCATTTATTCTGCATAATGGCTAATACATGACTTGCAAATTTTATGTTTGTCTAATGTGAGATAGCATATAAGGATGGAGTTTCACTTACGGTTAAGGTTAAAGTTTCACTTGTAAAATAGAAATATTGTCTAGATAAATAGTTTAATTCATTTGAAAATTTATTTACAAGTTGGATTTGATTATTACGACTCACTACATGGTTTATAATTCAAGAGTGATTATTTTTATTAAAATCAATGGGAATTGTATCTAAAACCAAGAAAATAACACTTTATTTTCAGAGGTAACAGGCATACATATTGGTGTAGTTTGTGACGGTTGTGATGGTCCAGTTATAGGATATCGTTACAAATGTATGTCTTGTACTGACTATGATCTTTGCCAAGGCTGTGAGTCTAAAGGGGCACATGGCGAACATTTCATGCTTCGCATTCCACTACCTACTGATGCACATGTGAGTTGTTGCACAATTGTATTATCAGCAATATAATAATTTAATAATAGCTATGCTATTATATATTAATTATTCAGTATTTCAAACATTTTATTTCACAGGGATTTGCTCATGGCAAGGCTCACAAGTTTTTGCGGCACATGGCCAAAAAGGAAAAGGAACGCATGCGATGCGCTGGAAAGAGCAGCGCAGATCCGCCTACTGAGTGCCCTTATACAAAGAGACACCGCCGTGAAAGGTAAAGTGAGCAGTAATTTGCTCTTAGGTCAAATTGAATCAAATATAATCTCTTAACATTTTCTTCAAAGTATAATTATGATTGTACATTTTTTCAGGCACCACAGTGGTGAAAGAGTTCGTAGACATCACAGTGGAGACAGACGTAGACCTCATCGCCGCTCTGGATGGTTGGATACATTTGCCACATATATGAATGAGTTTGCCAATTTAGCTGGTGATGTTGACATGGAATGTGACATTAATGGGTCTGGAGATCATGCCTCTAAGTCAACCAAAGCCAAAACAACCACCGCCACACCAAAACCTACGGCGCCCACCGGTGACAAGCCTGAAACTTCTAAACGACCAGAAATGGACAGTAACACAAGCTCTGATAGTGATGATGCAATGCCACCTCCACCAGCAGAGAATTTGGAGAACCATGTTAAATTCATTGTTGGCAATTTAAATACAGTTTTGAAACCATTTGGTATTGACATATCTACTTGTAATGATCAACTTATGAAGTGCATGGAGAATTTTGCTGCAAATTTACCACATCCACAAAATATGCCAACAACAAATTCAACACAGCAACCCGCTGCATCTCCAAATACTTCAACAACACAGACACCAAATGCAAATACTTCAACAACTGAGGCAACTACTTCAACTGCTCAGGCATCGGCCCCAAATACTTCCACAAATCAGGCATCTGCTACATATACTGTCACAACTCAAGCATTTGCTACAAGTAGTGCCACAACTGAGGCACCATCAAACAACAATGCTGCTACTCCGCCACCGAATAATAACACTACTCCACCACCTAATAGCAAAGCTATTCCACTACCATTTACAACAAATGAATCTGCTTATGGACAAACCCATATTAATTTCCCTACACCTCACTTGACTCTATCTAATGTTGAAGTTGAAATAATTGATGATGGAAGTGATGACAGCATGGATAAAGAAACGGGCACAAAAAATTCAGATGTTCGAAAGCCTGTTGGATTCAAGATGTACAGGACCATCAACCGTCCTTCTACTTCACCACCTGGCTCTGAGAATCGAGATGGATGGACTTTAATTAATACGGATACAGGTAAGTTTGATTTTTAAATATTTTCAAGTTATGTTTTAAGTATTTAATTAATAAAGTTATGTGCAAATAAAATTTTTTTTGTTGTGTTTTGTATGTTTTAAAACATGCCACTAATTTTTTTAAATTATTATTGTCTTTAGCTACAGAATAATGCATTGAACTCCTAACTTATAAAATATATGTATATAAATGTGTGTGTGTTTATACATATACTACATTTAAAACTAACAATTGTTTGTTAGGAAAATATCCTAAATTAAGTGATTTCGGAAACAGAAAATAAGTCACTATTATTAGATTTTAGTTCACCAATAAATCATATTTCTAATACGTCTTTCAATGCAGACAAAATTGAATAGTTATTTTATCTTAATATCATAAACCTTCATCTTTGGCGGGAATAATTGCCTACAAACTCTTCAATATGTATTTTATCAATTTTTTTTCTAGATTTGTTCTAAATGTTCCAAAAAGACTTAATTTTTCAATTTAAATCAGGCGTGGTCTTCACCACCTTAAGAAATTCATATCATACTACCTATTTTTTTTTTAGCATAATGTCTTGGATCAATGTCCTAATGAATGTGATATCTAAAATGTTTATTTAAAATACATATTTCTTTAGATTTTGATTTAAGAATCTGTAATCATTAATTCGTCAATTAGAACTAAATTACCCACATGAAAAACAGCTCTATATCGGAAATAGCCCTGCACTGTACTTTATAATTTTTATAATTAGTTACGCCTGTCTTCTTCTTTCTCATTTAGATATTAAATAATTTAAATTTTATTTTATTACTCTGTACAATACTTTCAAAGAGAAATAATGCCATACTCCTGTATTTTTTTGTAAATTTCAGTCGATCGGGTTTTTTAATTGTATTAATAAATGATTTCTTATTAAAAAAATGTAAAATAATATGCCTTCAACTGTCGCTTATTGCAAAACAGATTTTTCATTTATATTTAGTTTTAATACTTTTGTGATTTCTAAACATCCTAATGTTAGCCTTTTTCTAATAAGTTGCATAATTTATCTATCATCTCTATTTGCAGTAGGATGTTTTGGACATCTTCCTTTCAAGTTTTCCACAATTCTATTTCTTAAGTATTTACGCTATATGTTTCAGACACACTTTTTGCAGTTTCACTGCACAAATATCTTTTTTGTCTCTAAGTGCTAATTCTTTTAATGTATTTGAAATTAGTCCGCGAGCTCTCATTTTCACTTCAATATCTTTAATTTATACATTTATAAAAACAAATAAAATCAAGCCTTAAGTGGAATACTGACTATTTGAAAGAATACAATTTATTTGTGCACTCAATTGTGACCTATGTAAATAAGTGTCACTTGACTAACATCTGAATAGCCGTAATATCGAGATTATGGATAAAAATGAGTTTATGTACTTCTAAGTTATAAAGAACAAAAAACAATATGTGGTGGCATAACAGTTTTTCATACATATTGTTTTTTTGTGTATTATATGCCTGCCGAATCAAATGCACTCAGAGTTGAAAGAATCCACTCAATTTTGTTATTTGTACACACACACATCCCGTTTGATGGGCGGATAGTAACTATAATCAACTTATTCGCATTGGTTTACGCATAGATGTGAATGACCAAATAGGAGCTGCTGTGGCAGCTGCTGCTGCTCCTCCACCATCAGCACCGCCAGTTCAGCCCATTACTGGACTTTCTAAGGATTTTGAACAGCAGTTGAAGCTGCAGCAATTGTATCCACAGTTGCCAAAAGAACCTCCTCTCGGTAAGATAGAATAATTCACAACAATATTCTTTGTATTAGATTCTCACAGTTTTTAGAGTATTACAATTGCTTTCAATGTGCTTGCCGAGATAAATTCACATAGGAAAGAAAACAGTAATGAAACATAATAATGCCAAGAACTTTGGAAATAAGAGTATATGTAAGATTGTTGTCAATGAAGAAAGGTATGACACATATCAGTGAAGAAAGACTTGATATTAGAGTTAGATAAATTGCAAAATATTCCTTACATTTCATAATTTTTTTATATACTCTACATTACAGAGAAACACATTGAGGAATCACTTCGCCATATGCTGGACATGGGTTTTACCAATGATGGAGGTTGGCTTACTCAGCTGCTTAAATCGAAGAATGGGAACATAGATGCTGTTCTCGAATTGTTGAAGCCAGCACAGGCCAAAAAATGACTCGATAACAATACTGGCTCCTCACCTTCATCAAAGTCTTTGAAATTAGAAAAGGAGGGAGATGAAACTTATTCTGATCCAGTCGCTGACAACTATGACTTATTATGCAGGCACATATTTGATAATGCTGTTTCATTCCTACAATTAATATTTTCTTGAAGAGTATTATAAATAAATTTGCTCTTTATTATCTTCCATAAAATATAATTATAATTTTGACTATATAATATAATTAACAAAAAAAATACTTGTTAAAGGGACTTTAATTTGTCTGTTATGCATTATCCACACATGGTTTTACATTTAATATTATTATGATAAGCATTTATTATTTTTTTATATATTTAATACAAGTTTTGTATTAAGTGTTTGGAACATAATATTAATATCAATATAAATTTTCAAAAGTAAAAATACTAGGTTTTTAAGCAAGATTTTATATAAAATTGACATAGGTCTAATCATACAATTTTTATTAAACCTTTTAGCTTAAAATTCCTTACTGTTTGAATGTGATTATGTGTCTATTTTACCACATTTATTGAAATAGGATATTTAATATATTTCAAACATGCTATCTAGCAATTAATCTTTCGATCGATGTTGCATGAAAACATTTATTATAAAGTATTTTTAAGTGTAATTTGTTAACTATAATACATACATTTTACATTAACGGTGTGGGTATTCATTAAGAGGTTATATTGAATTTGAAAAGGGTGGATTTAAAAATTTGAATGTGATATTTTCAATCAATGTTTTATATTATATTATTGACGTAATTGTACCTTGACATATATAATAAAGGTTCATAATTGAAATTGTTTTTTATTCAGTTCGTAATTCATAATGTAATGTCCCTGGACTAATTAGGTTTAAATGCATATAAAGAAATATAAACGCACTCCAAAATCATTTTAATAAAGGTATTTCCATAAGTCATCCACAATAACTAATTTGTGAAAGAATATACTAAATTTTAAATTGAAACAAAAGTAAAATATAATTTTGGTGGAGACATATTTTTAACATTGATTTCTTAAAGCAAATTGTACTAAAACAAATTTAGGTGAGTAAAATGACTGACTACAATACTTATGTGTTTAGTGCTCAAATATGTGTAATACCAGATAGAAATACATTCTCAGTTTAGACTTGTCACGCTTCAGTGACACAAAGAATAAACAAAGTTATATATTATTGACGTTATCCGTTACATTATCCATGGTAATCATCAAATTGAAGGCTAAATATAAAAGCAGAGAATGTTTAACGTTGCAGAGACCAGGTTAATGCATATATCTTTTGACTGCTGTTAATTTGTGCATTATATTGCTGAACTTGCCAAAACAGATTTGATTCATAACAAAAATGAATTTTTTTTCCAAAATAATCTGCATGCTAGAATTATAATAGAAAATAAACACACAGTTAAGTTAAAAATTTATTTAATTATTAAGAACATTCAAAAATAATTTTTACTTCTAATTTTGTTTCATAAAATATCCTCATCGATGGTTGAAATATTGTTCAATTTGATGTGTGTGTTTGTTCCCTTTTCATTGTCTTCGTCCTGATAATGAAAAAATGGGTCTGTAATTTTTCAAGACCTTGTGCTTATCTTATCACTTTCATGAATAATAAACCTATTATGGTGATTCATATGTTATTTATGGAAGCTGCTATAGATTCAAATTAAAGATATTTTCCAACAAACGTTCTTGGAGGTCTACAAATGAGTAATAAAGAAATTGAGAATTTTTGGCTGCTTGCTTGTCTGCTTGTTTGTATTTGCATCATATAAATTTTACTGAGCAAATTTAGATTGAGTTTTTGCTGTTGTTCTAAAGCCTAGAAAGAATGTGGGTCTTTTGAATTTTTATTTGTATTTGCCTAATGTAACTTTAAATAGGGTTTTGACTTTTGTATTGTTTATGCCTGTTCAACGTCTATATGACATCAAGAGTTGAGAAATGAGAAAAAAGTATCAGTCTTATTAAACCATAATATGGTGATCATTGTCTGCACTATCATTAATGACTGCTAAACCAAGGATTCCACACTGACACAGCAGCATGAAAAAGTTAGAAACGATATGTGTGCTTGATAATTTACAATTCTTTTGAATACGTTATGAAATTTTATAATATTAAAAACCCTAGGGAGTTTGAATAAAATCACTTTCTGTTCCAAACTTTTATGAATAAGTGAGAAGATGTCCATATTTCATACGTATCGACAGGCTGTTTGCAATCGCTGATATTTTATGTGATGACTTCTTATCTCAATATTTGAGTAATTCCCACATTCAACTTTTATTGTTCTATTTACGGCTTCAGAATCAAAATCATTGAGTATTCATGTGGTTCATGGCTATCTGTACTCACAATTATGATTTGTGCTCTTTGTATTTGTTTCAGTCGTAGTATCAATCGATCATTGTTAGAACACATCGACACCAAAATTATGTTCGACAAAGATTTTATTTGAAAAAATAATTTCGCTTGTGTTCTACAATTAACGGCAAGATTTTATTATTTTTGTTTTACTCAAATTTAAAAAAAAAAAAATCAGGAGACTTATATCAGATGTAATTTGCTTAAATAGTGTTTTAGATTGTTATGACATGTATAAGATGTATCAAAAAACATTGTAAACATTTGAGTAAACAAAGAATTCATCAATGTAAATGTAGAATCTTTAAAGCAAAGCGAGAAATAAAAAATGACAACTCTAAAGAGTTTAATCACATTTGGCCTCAATACTTATGGACCGCTGTACTTTGCCCTAAAATGTTTTCCAAGTTGGATATACTGAGAAGTGAATTGTATCGTCCAATAGTTTTACTGAATAGATATTAAAGTTTTACTCAATTACAGTCATCAAAAGAGGAACAAAATTTTGTAAGAAGCTTTGAAAAATGCTGATGTTTTTTTTTAATATATATAACATTCTCTTTCTACTTCCACCCTAATTAACCAAGGTGAAAAGGACTAATATAAAATTTAATCTTACAGATCAGCACAAATATTAAGAAAAGTAATAAATATGTATGTATTTTTGATAAAGTCGATCAAAATTTTGTTAAAATAAATTTTCCGCACACACCAAATGATGAATTCAGTTATCAAATATGTGTTTGGCACGAATATACATTGTGATCATGGAATGTATGTAAAAAAAATCACTTAAAAACAGATTCTTGGCTTACAGATCTGCTGACCCGCATGACGAATATAAATAGACACTCACTTTCTGAAACGCCAATATTAAATGCCTCTTGCCCGGCTGCACACTCAAACTGGGTCGTGGTTTTATAAATTTTCTTATGATTGGTGACAAATATTCCGGGTTGACATCTCGTGGATCGTTGTAATGAAATACAGAGCTGGCTATAACTCCTATCACAATAGTGCATGTGGTTCCAAATAGTGTGTACAAGATGTAGGATATTCTGTACAACACAAACACCTCTTCCCTAAAAAATATAAAATTCTACAAATATTTATGAATTTGTGACATCTTTTATTTAAAATATACACCAGGAATACAATTTATGAGTTTGACATACTTGATTACTTTCTCTTAAGGACAGAATTCCCTTAATCAATTGTAATATTGCTATTTCTTACATTTCGCTGTTATCACCATGCGAGGGTATTGGTGTAGTAGCTGTAAAGTTATAGGTACATCCTTCCGTAGTTAATGGCTTTTGATCATATTTGATTTTGCCTGAAGCTACAGCCAATTGGGCATTTAAGCAAAACCATGACATAATACAGAGTCCAGATATACCCCCGACTAACGCACCCTGAAATCAATGTGAAATATTAAATATTGGACAAAAGAATAATATGTAAATTTTGATATTGAAAATTTCAAGTATAAAATTTAGGAAAAATAGTGAATGTTGTAGCAGTGAAAAGTTAACATACTCCAAGAAAATAACATTACTATTGTATATGTTATGATCACATATTAACATCATCAACCTTCAACATGTTAATTGTAGTGAGTGAAAATTGAGTACAAGTACCAATTATTCAATAGTTGCGGTCAAAGGTATTAGAAATATTTAAATATATATTCTTAATATGAGATATACATATAACATATTTCTATGTTTGGCACGGCTAAGAAATTTGTGTATTCTTATAAAATGTCAAATATTTTATAATGAATTTAGTATAATTTGACTGTAAAGAAATTAGCATGTTGATGTTGATTTTTACCTATTCCAAACCATTACATAAAATTCTTCGACCCATTTACATAAAATCCTTAGAACCCGCAAACAATAATTTTATGGGTTAATATTGTTTATAATTACTTCGGAACATCTAAAAGTTAAACTGTAATTTAATTTATTGAATATTAGTATGTTAGGTAAATGAAAATTTTTGAAGTATCAAAAATGAAATGAAGCGGTGGCACCGCATGCATCGTTTCACTCGATGGAACTTTTGTAAGAAGCATTCGGCCAACTCTTCTATGGATGTCTCTTCCACTGCCTTTACGAAGGAAGTCATCGCTTCTTCGGCAACTGGTTGTTGTATTCCTTGCAGTTTATCTTTTATTATTGGGGATAAATCAAAATTTCATTGTGTGAGGTTGGGCAGATGACCTATAATTTCTACACGAAACATAGTCAAATTTTTGGCCATTCATGTGCAAAGGCACCTTTATGACAAAGGGAGATTCTACTGTGAGGACATTGCTCTCAAACTTTTTCCCGAACAATCATTGCATAATAATCCATCCCTCCAAAGAAGGAGATTACCATCTATTTCCAGCATTGTTTTTTGTAAAAAATCATGAAACAAAAATTTTCTTATTTTAAATACATTTTGACGAGATACCTATACACAATTGTGGCCAATTTGTAAAAAAAATGACAAAATCAAGCAAAGTACCTCAACTATTTATCGAAGGGTTTGATTTTCGAAACATGAATTTGTTTTCTTCTTACCATTATTATAAATGACCAGTTCTAAGTACTGTGAGCATTATCTTTGTATGTTGCTTCAGCTAATTTAACAAATTAACTTGAAGCATGAAAAAACGTGATATGATCAGTTTTGTTAATGAACCAAATTGGCTTTTCAGAACTAGAACTTTTTAAAGCTAGACGCTCAAGGCAAATGTTGTGCCAATAAGCCCTGCATACAGAAACCTTGAATGCAAGATAATAAACTTATGATAGTATGAACACAAACTCTACATTTCACGACAGTGTGACATTAAAAACAAATATATTTTTACTTACATTTTATATCATTTTAATATTTAGACTAGAATATTGTTACTAAGTCTGTTCATGAAAATGAGAAAAAAATAATTTAGTGCCTTTTTCAAGAAATTTGTTATAGCAATAAAGGTTGACAAGTTGTAATCACTGTTACCTAATCTTGACAGGTTGACAAGTTGTAATCACTGTTACCTATCATCTTGTTGCACAAGTTGTAATCACTGTTACCTAATTGAAAGCATTTTTTTGAAGTGAGAAACTTCTTAAGGGGTGATTCGACAATCATTAAGTGGACGGGAATTGAGAGTAAAATTTCAAGGTCACTTCATGTTTAGGCACATTTGTTACTTAAAAAAGAGAAGAAAGATATGACATAGAGAGAAAGAGAGCTGTATATTCCGACGACATGGAAGTGGAGCAAAAGAGAGCGACGTATAGACGACACAAAGCGATTGAATAAGATAGTGTTGTGCAGTGCTTGTTGTAGATGTATACCTCAGACGCTACATATGAACAGCTGAAGTACCACGCATATGTTGTGTTATTAATATGTATCAATGTGTTTTGTGATTATTCAAATCGACATTTGTCTATGTAAATTTATATGAAGATTTTATTAGATGTTTATTTAGATTTATAATGACATTTTGTTAATTTTTCTGAATCTATAGTTTTCAAGTCTTCTTACACAAATTTAGTATAACCTATGAATTTACACTTAGTATATTCTCTCTCTCTCTCTACTGTTTTACCCTTTTTACTTAAATGAGATGATGTAACTGAACTTCACCGGAAGAAGAGATGAATTAGATGCCTTTATACATTTCATTAATATCCTGAAAGTGGGAGCCACCAGTTTAAGAAAATACAATGAGCAAAGATAGATTTTGAAGAAATACTTATATATTGACCCGTTTACTTATCACAAAATTTTCAATGGTTATAAAAGTATGGAACAAATTTACAGAAATTTTTCAAATGTTTTACATCCCTGGCGAAAATGTTAACGGAGACTGTGAAAGACAAACAAGGCTCATGTAATGTTACTTTACCTGAACATATGCAAAAGGCAAAAAATATTACTAAAGATAATGTTTTTACTTTCCTAAAATTTGCAGGAAATAAGCCGGTATTTCTAACACTTACTAAAAAAATACCAGCAATTAGCAAGACAAAATGAAGCAACGAGCGAGACAAGAGACAGGAGTATTTATAAAACTATTTATGCAACCTATTTCGTAAATTGACAGCTCCGGTAATTGAGTATATGATATAATATCGGCCTTAGTAGTTTTTAAAAAACATTTTCAGGGAATAGTAAAGAGTATAATATAACAAACAATAATTATATAATTTTAAATCCATTTCAAACAAAATATCAATTACTATCTATAAGATTTATTTAGTAATTCATTGTTGTTTGAAAATGAAAACCATAATTTGAAAGTTTTAGTCATTCGTTCAAGATTTTTAAACTCATGTGTTTTGCTTTAATCATGAGTTCTTTCTCCGCTAGTACAGAAAGTATCATTTTGAATCACCACGTCTCGTATTGTATTGATAGTCCAAACAATATTTTTGAAATGACTAGTTTAATATTTATTTACCAACAAGAATAATTTCTTGTAGGAAGCATTTAATCTGCAATAATTCCTTTGTACAAACCATACATTGTCTACATAAACAATTTCTATCAATTTTGTATAGCGTTCATAACAAGGTAATTTTGATTTTACGTTGTATTTTTTTTGTCACTTGGTCTATGAGTGGAATAAAAATTGTGATAGTTTTCATATTTTATATATATGATAGTTATTTTAAGTTATTTTAGTTACGTTAGAGTGAACTAGAAAAAAAGCATCTTGAAGTCAAAATTAATTTTCTTTAAAAACTTTTTAACTTTAATATAAAGAAGCTCTGGAAGTAGAGATAAGGCATAACTGGTTTTGTAATTTTATAAACATGCACAGGTACAGTAGCTACAAAATCCTATCTTTCTCTACCATGAATCGAAATATTGGTTTTTTTGAGATAAAAGTTTTATTGGTATTTATTTATTTTCATAACAAATCTATTTAACCAGCGTTGATAATTTCTATCAAATATTCAATTTAACCAAGTTTTATTTACACCTAGTACAACTAACATTCATAACAAAGCATGAATAACCAAAACAAAAATCATGAACGAACACATAAACGATTGAGTATTACTTTTAGTGGCAACACTTTATTTAACACTAATTATTTTCCTTTTAAAACATTGTTCATGTCGCAGAAAATGCCATGCAGCAGTGTTTTTTACCTCATGGCAAAAAAAATTGCACTGCACCTTGTGTCGTATGTGCAGTAAATGTGTTAACATGTGATAGATATTGTGATTTAAATAACAATCCATAATAAACATGCGACTCAAAAAATTATAAGCTGTAAAATATTTTGTTGCCAAATAAGAAGCGTTCTCCAGAAGAAATATTTCTACATATTTGGAAGAAATATTTTCTGTCACAGAAATTTTTAATGTAAGATACAAAACATAAATCTGGAATTGCCTAAGTTTATTAATAACAAATGAACGTTCCAGTGAAGTGAAATTAACAATAAATAAATGTTACCTTGGCATTGACCCAAGGCAAGAGGATACCCATAGTAAAGATTCCAAGTTGAGGTCCATTCGTTATTGATTCTAGAGTCATAGTTAATTGCAAGATGGTTCCCATTTTTTCTACTATGAATACGAGTCCTAAAAGAAAATGTAAATGTCATTAGCTTTATGTATTCACTTATAAATGTAACATAAAAAAGCAATATGAAATTAATAAATCTATTGTAAATAATTAGAAAATCTTTTGTACAATTTGCAGAGAAGTTAAATATATTAAATCCAGAGTGGTGATAAAATTTTAATTTCTCACGTATTCTGTAATGAATTGGGAATAGCGGAAATGGACAAATTATATAATAGTTGAGTTAGGGAAATTAGAAATTTAAAATCATTCAAACAAATTTACAAATCAATTGCATACATACTTCTCATTCTGGTCTGATATTTATAAACCCTTTTTAAGCTGGTGTATGATTCGGTTTATGTCATGGTGCAAAAGGGTTCTGGTAACAATCTCAATGCCAAATTCTGTGTAAAAATCATAAATGGCACTCATAACGGCAATTTTATGTGCATTCTTTCTGTTTTCTGTACTAAAAGAAAAAGCATAAAAATACTTACCTAAACATAAAGCCCCCATTACAATGACAACAGTTTTCATAAGAATGTTGGCTTGTCTTTCAGATAACGGCTGATTAAAAAATGGTTTGTAGAAATCTTCTAACACAACAGCAGACATTGAATTTAAACTTGTAGAAAGAGAACTGTAATAATAAAATATGTTGGCTATCCTATAAAGTATATTGAAATTAGAAGAAAAATATAAATAATACTAGGATAAATAGACCTTATCTATGGTAAATTTTTATTACAATTATAGAGGTTTTAAATACAAATTTAAATGAACAGCTTGCATTATTTAAAATATATGTGTATGTATATAAAAGCTGGCTAAAGACTAAATCTAGAAGCCTTGATAGCTATCACTTATTGGAATACCTATTATATTCAGCAAATTCCTTTAGTTTCGAAGAAATTTCTTTTCAGTATTTATATAGTCATTACAGTAGTTATTTCATTTGACCTTGTTTTAAACAGTACTTCACGGGATTATCTGTTTCGTAATCAATGATCAAAGCAAAAAGGATAAGCGTCTAAATAAATTATATTATTATATTTGTTTACTTTTTCTCTTATATTTTTATGATTACAGTGAATTGAAATGAAAACACAGTCATTTGTTTTAAATTGATTTATTCACAATAAATTTTCGAACTGTCACCCACCTACAGAAATATAAAATCTGCACCGAGATAAACAATTTGGTCCTAGCTCCTGAAATTCATTTTGCTTTTCTTATTCCACTCTGGAGTTCCTTTTCACTCTTGGAATCTTTGTACGTAATGGCATTGTGCCCCTTCATTTTGGAAAACATTTCTTAATGCAGGTTTAAATTCACATCCAACAATAAAAATGATACATCATTTTCTATAAAATTTTTATATTTTTGTCCATTTTACTTGGATGGCAATTCAAAATGATTTTCACTAAAGAAATATTAAAATAACAATACTCTACCCAATCTTGGATAATAAATTATTCAACTTTGGTAGCTGTTTTTAAAAACTCCTCCTTTGAAGTGTGATTTGCTAGTCCAAAAAAATGAATTGATAAACTTTGGGTTCTTTTGCTCTCTTCACAGCACAATTTTGCAAAATTTTTCTCTTTTTTGGTAGTCAGTATTTAAACTGCAATGACAGAACATGGTGAATGTGGCATGATGTATAATATCCATCATCATGTAGCACGCATGTACCGAAATTCCAAGAATTCTAATTCTTTGTGTTATGGTTCATGTGGACACATTTCCTTAGTCTTCTTTGATCACTTGTTCTCTGCCATTCAAATTTAATCTTGGAACACTTTCACGAGGGAGACTAGAGAAAAACATTACGGTCCTTGTAAAACATAGGTTGGGCTCCTCATCAGCTCTTCTTTTTGTTGTCGTGAAATATTTTGGCAAGGTGGCCATTACCCTTTATAACGCCCTAATAATAATGTATTTCAGCATTTTTACTTAGCGAATAACTAATTATTCTTCCAAAAAATGCAAGTCTAGATTTTAAAGCAAAACCAAGTCTAATAAGTTTAGTCTAAGTTGTTCAGCAGAGATCCAAATTCAGTACACAGAAAATTAATTAAAATACTGAAACAAAATAAACAACCAGCAATAAACGCATAAGTATAAACAATTGATTGCCGCTATAAGTGCTAGCTTAACTACATTAACGCCGATAGACTATATGTCTCAATCACTCAAGTTCTGCGCCTATTGTGATCAGTATGTTTGAGGGTGAAAGCAATATTTTTTATATTCGAAACTGTTACCGAAGTAAGAAAAATGATATTTTTTATTGATCATCCTAATTTAACACTGACAAGCTCCTCCGTGTGCCTGCGACATTCAGAAATTTGTTGTAAATGAACTATTTTACGCTTGCGTGTTCATTTTAATGGAACATAATTATAAAAAATATAAAAGAAAAAGTAATTAAATAATATAGTGTAATTTAATAGAACTTTTCCCTTGTTGCTTTTATCACTAATTTCAGAAAAATAACAGAGTAGAGTATCTTGTGGAGTTATTTTCCTGTTAATTTTGAGTGATGCCAGAATTATAATTTTGAGTGATTAAAAAAATTTCTACAGATCCTAACCCCGGAGAAGTTTTTAAAATTAATAAGTAGGGATTTCACCTATTTTCAAATTCCTGTTTCTCTTTCCGCACATAATTTTGCAGCTTTAGTTAAAAAATATGAGCTTATATTAGAGCGTATGTTTGTGTGTGTGAGTGTATATATACACATACGCATATGCATATTTAACACTTCTAACTTGAAATCACCACTATTGAAAAAACAAATTTTTAAGTTTTGACCGATTTTCACAGATAAAAATGTTTATGATAATATTAAATGCTCGTTTTCAAAAATCTTATATAAATAAAAATGATGCGGTGTTACAAACTGAAAGAATAAGTTTCTTCTAAATAAACTGAATGCAATATATGTTTACACATGAAAAGAAATCAAATCATATTGTATTGCATAAGCTTAGCAATCATTCAAAAAAAGAAGCATTCAACTAATCAGTTATATTAAAAACCTTAAGGCTGCACTGAAAATGCCCGCTACAAAAATACCAGAGAGCCCTGGATAGTCTCCAAGTACATCCATTACTAATAATGGTAAAAGCTGGTCCTTAGCTTTTGCCAACTGAAATAAGAATTTCCAAATCATTATCACTTGACTTTGTTAGGCTTTGCTAGTTTTCCTTATTGAAAATATTACTCTAAAACAAAATTATAAATTCTAAATAGTACCTTGGTTTGAAGCGGATCACAGTCGTGGAATCTGGCATATATTAAAAGGCCACAATAAAAGCAAAATACTAGTAGTGTGGTTATGCCAATACAGAAAATAAATACAGCCCTGTAAATTAAATTGTATTAAAACAAATATTAATTATTAAATAATTAATATTTGCTTTATTATTTACGTAATTTTTGTTATGTTATTAGTATGTAATAAATATTGTTATATTATTTAATTAATATTTGTTTTAGTAATTCATAATATATTAAGGTTACACAAATTTAGGGTTGACAAAATTGATCTTTCCAAACTTAATTTAATACTCCCTCTAATTTTCCATGATTTTGTGAATTAACAAATTTAAGCCTATGAAAGTCGCTAGTTGGATGGCTTCTTGCACATAAATTTAAGAGTTTAACCACATATGTATGCTTGACAAGTTTGTTACTCTATTATAAAAAAGTGACGATTTTCGAGTGATCTTTTAAATTTGTACTTATACAGAATATAACAAAAAACTAAAAGAAATAAAGGATTAGAACATGGCATACCTGCACCCTAAGAAGAAACCATTAGTTGCTGCATTGTTATTTTATTATTATTTTTACAGCCACTTCATAAAATATCAACAAAAGTATTTTTGAGAATACTTTTGTAAAATCTACCATAAGTCATTAACATTTTTATTTTGTTATCTACTTTGAATATAATAATTAAATACCACATTACATTTTTTTTACAGAGTTTGCGTGCACCAGCAATCTGTTGGGTTATGGTGGAGGTAGTCAACACCCACCCGTAAAAACTTCCACTGTTACGAAATTATACCGGACTGATTTTATAGAAATGGCTTAGATAGATTTAAGGACTTGAAAACTGGAATATGAAATTTACATTCTCTTCACTGAAGCAAAAGACTTAGTATATAGAACAATTTGATAAATACAGCACTGATCCTGTCTGGATATTCAGCATGTATATATATTTATATGTATATATGTGTACATGTATACATATATATTTATATATATATATATATTTTTTTTCAGGCTATTCAGGAAATACAAAGAGGTTCCTTTAAGAACCACATGATGAAAATATTTTTAACCAAATGGACTACTTTCTCGCTGGTTATATGATTTAATATCAATAACACATTTTACATATTGAGAAAATAATTGTGAATATTAATGAAAAATAGGATGGCCCAAAATTCATGTTACATGTGTAGTAATAACACTAACAATTACATGTGTAGTAATAACATTATACATGTGTAGTAATAACATTAACAATTATATGTCTAGTAATAACACTAATAATTACATGTGTAGTAATAACACTAACAATTACATGTGTAGTAGTGACACTAACAAAATCCTACTACGATCTGTACTGACAGAAGTACTCCTTAAAAAAATGGACATTAGCCGAAAAAAATGAGGTAGATCTTACAATTTTCCAAAGAAAAATTCTATGAAGTATAATTGGTAGTATGCATATAAACGGAAATTGGCAGAGAAAATCAAATCTCGAACATTATGGGCAATACAAAGAACCTGATATAATAAAATATGTTAAAATTCAAAGAATTAAGTGGACCAAACATTTAACTTGAATAAATGAAACCAAGCACACATTTTTGGCCATTCTGACATGCTACAAGCTTAGGTGTAAACCTTGACTGAGTTTAACTGACTGCCTTAAAAAGACTGCCTTAAAAGATTTACACATTCTTAGAATATACTGCAAAACTATTACCAAGAAGAGAAGTCCATCCCACGCAGTCGTGGTATTAAAGAAGAACTTTTATCTAATCTAGAGAAATCTTTGATTCATTTGTGGATTTAGAGAATGATACACTTTCCTTTTTTCTACAATTCAGTATAAAGAGAAAACCGAAGGAAATTACTATCGATACATGGGATAATGAATAAATGAATTACATTATTTCACATTCCTACCTCACATGTAAAGTCATTTTTACTCAGAACAAGTAGATCTTTGAAACTCGCTTGAATACAATTGTAAACAAAAGAACGTATTTATTTCCACGGATATGAATTATTTAAACAGGTGATTTTGTTCCTACTGTCTATACACATCTATGGAATTTGAATATAATAAACAGAGCGAATGTACACCTTTTTTTCTATTGACATGTTGAATAATTTTCATTTGAACATATACTTACGTTTTAGCAGCCTTTAGAGTAGGTAAGGCTAAGTATCTCTGTATCATGGTTTGATTTACCGCATTTGCTTGAAGCCAATATACAAATCCACCTATTATTAAACCCCAAACAGTGTGTCTGGTGAGTGGACTGGGATCAAAGCTGAAACATTAAAATGACTTAAAAAAGTGTTTCAAAACAATTAATGAAAACGTTCATTAAAAGAATAAAAATGAAAAAAATGTTTTTCCTCTACAACAATGCCCAACTAATCATTTTAAGTGACATTTTTTAATTCCATCAATTCACATTGCACGAAGACTATTTAGTACGAGAAAATTACATATCACTTCGGAACTTACTTGGGTCTTTCGATTCTTCCACTATCCCAATTTCTCTGCCAGACTATGGTAAAACCGCCAATATCAAATGTCCCTTTGATAGCAACTAATATCATGGCTCCTAGCATTACTAGTATCTGTATGACATCAGTCCATACTACTGCTTGGAGCCCACCCTATTGTATTAATATAATTCATTTAACTTCTGTATAAGCATAAGGTTTTATTTACAACCTCTAAATAGTATGGCAGAATGTCTTAAATAAGAAGCCTAGAGGGATATAATAAGACCCAAGGGTAACAATTTTCGATTACTTAATATGAGGTTAAAAGTGTGTAATTGTACAAATTGCAAAGCTTCAATTTACGTATTAAAATAAAACGTATTTTTAAGATAGAATTAAATATTTCATTATTTATTTCAAAATACAAATACTGTTTACATAAAATCATATTGCATTTCAAGTTCTAAAACTGAATAACTCAAAATGATCAATGTAGAGAGCAAAAACTACCCTAAATTATAAATATTAACTCAAAGTTTTTTTAAGTAGTTAAATTTAAAAACAATACATGTCCATTACAAAATTTAAATACTCTATTATTTAGATTTTAAACGGTGATAAGTTAACTCAACTAATCATTTTAAAAATAATATGGGCTACTGATTTAAATGTAATGTCTTAAGCATACATATAAACCTGCCATCCAAATTTGTAATGGTACTTCATTTTACATATCTAGTTAATAAAGTTAGTCTTCAATTACATAAGCACCATCATTATCTTTCACTTATCGCCAACATGTATACAGGCAAAAAATCTCTTGTAGAATTTTTTGGGTTTTGATTAATAAATTGGATAACTTTCACCTTAAGATAGTCTTCATCATTAAATTTTTTAGCACCTAAAGAGATTAGGAGAGTACAGTGGTTTGAGAAAGAACACTCCCTTCAATAGAAAATAATTACTATGGAACTTGATAGATTAATGCACATGCTGGTCCTTTTCTGAAATTGAAAGGGTTTCAGCTCTTGTGGTAACTAAACAGATTATTTCCACTTCTTGCCTAAAGCATGAAATTGTTGTTCTACTTCAATGTTACTAATATATATGTTCTGCGGGTGTGACAATAGCTCTCTCAGATAACGCATACTTAACCTAGGATATGTTTCAATAAGATTTCTTCAATTATCAACATTAAATATAGAAGATAGCTCTGGATAGAAATTATCGGAGAAATCAAAATTTCCTTCTTTGAACCTTTGGAAATCATTTTTGTGTACATATTGCATGTTGCTTTGCTCACATTTTGCCCTAAATGGAATTCACATTCCCCACCTTATAGTAATAAACATAATTAAAAAATTAAATTTTATTTCATTTGGAAACATTTTAAATATGAAGGCATTCAAAAACTTTAAAAAATCATTCTTATAATTTTAATTATTACTAATACAGATTATTGTAAATAAATGTAAGAACTGCATTTATTTAGGCTTTCATTAACTAAAAGAACAATCTTAAGGTTGAAATTAAAACTTTTGAAATTTCTTTTACCTACAATATCTTATAAAAGTGTAAGTAGAATATTTATAATACCTAATTATATTACAATCATAGATTAAAAGATGTTTTTGTAAATTGGCAAATAATGATTATTAAAATAAATTTTACTCACCGCACTTGTGTAAAATACGCAAATTAAACATACTACCGGTGTTATGATATGTATATCAATGCCCGTAACTAAAAAATATTAAGACATTAATACATCAGAAAATAATAATTTACGAACTTCAATTTAAATAACTTTTAGTTATTTATAAGTAATTTCAATGTTTTTACAAATGTTTATTGGGTACCTTGATTAAACGCTAATGCTGGGACATATATAACAATGGGCAGCCAGCCAATCTGAAAGTCATTTTTACAATTTTAACAAGCTATGTCGTTTTTTATACTAAATATGCATGTAAATTTATGACATTTCTAAATTAGACTCAAAACGCATTTGAATTTTTCCAGACACTTTGTCTTTTAGGTAATAAATCAATAAAATTGTTTTATTACTCCACACACACACATATATGTATATATATATATATATATATATATATATATATATATATATATATATGTATATATATATATATATATATATATATATATATATATATATATATATATATATATAATATCCCACATTTATGTATATATAAACGTGTCATATGCAAAGTTAGACAACAATTAATTTCAAATTTTCCCGCATAAATTAATAGAACACCAACGTACTCTATGATTGTTGAAGCTAGCAATCTACATGAGAGTTATTTAATTCTTAAGGCTCCAATACACAACAGGCTGTAATAGACCTGTACTTTACGACTAAAGGGTGAAACAGCTAACTAAAGGGTGATTCTGCACTTTACGACTAAAGGGTGAAACAGCTGTTCACGCAATAGTCGTTTTTTTCATTTACTCACAGGCCATCGATGAATGTCAATGGAACCTTGAAATTGTTGCAGCCACGACACATACTTCTAGCACATGAAAATATAATTGAAATGTGTAGAAAACCGTTAAATAATAGCATAAGCGATCGTGGTGGATGTTGACTATCTATCGTAAAATACGAATTGCATTTATGACCTTTTGTACACAGACTCTGATTTTCAATTAAAGAAATGAAAAAACACTTATTCTTCCCAGAATGAAATCGTTATGTACCGTTACGCGTTCTAAAATATTTTTGTAGTTCAAGACCTATAATATCTAAATATTTGACCCTAATTTTTTTTTATTCTTGTTTTCATATTCAATGTACTATTTTTTTTTAATGAAAAACAAAAATATAAAATTTAAACAGGAAAAAAAATGATCGGAATTTATACTTTTCAATTGTACTATTATTTTAATAAATGTTTGGTACCAAGTTTAAGATGAATAATGTAAGAAAACTTTATGATACTTCCATTATTTTTTTGTTGCAAAAATTTTAATCACATTATTTTTGAAAATAACTTTTAATAATACATTTTGAATATAATTGGAATATATTATTGCGAAGTACATTACGCAGTACGATAAAATCTAATAAATCGTCGTACCATAAAATCGAGTGTGGGCCATCTTGCCCGCTGTACACAACGGCGGTTGCCGTCAATTGGCCTTTAAAGGTCTTTGTAAATATAGGCATTCAGAATGGCTGTTGTTTTGTAGTATTTTTATTGATCACCTTAAATATGACTATAATATTACGCTTGGACAAAATACTATATTTATACGTAGGTAATACCCGTTACACACACACACACACACAAACATGTATATATACATGTGTGTGTATGGCATGTAGCAATCGTATGTGTACTATATATTAGTGGATGAAATATCTATAGATATTTCATCTTTAAAAAATACTCAAGTATAAAAATAGCTTTTCGCATTTGAAAGCGGGCTACAAATACTATTTTTTTTTAATATATATTCCAATTTCATAAAGAAAGTGAGTAGTAATTTATTTCGTAATTAACTTATTTAATAAAAAATGATGAGTCCATACCAAAGCAATTGTAAAGAGCGCCGATCCAAACAACCTGACTCGATTATCAAAACGCTTTGCCAGGTACTAAAAAAAGAATTATTTTTTAATTAAATTTTTATAAAATTTTGTAGCCAAAAAATAGTACCTTCTTTAAAAGATATTTTATAATCACCTCATAATTAGATGTGATTCCCATATTGTAAAACACTGGTAAATAAACTTGATTCATAACGACAGACATTAAAAACATTCCAACAAATATTAATGTATATTGTGTGCCATAAATGTACATTTCAGTTGGCGCACCTAGTAACGTAATTCCTGATATGAAACTGTAATAAATAAAATATACATTACACATTTTAAAATATATATGGCAAATAAAAGAATATTTCTGAAAATAAAAATAATATTTTATTATATTCGCAAATGTATTTATAAAGCTTAAACTGCTTTTAATTTCCAAGTAAATTCAGAAATGTATTGTTTTAAATACTATTAATTAAAGACACGAAAATATTTCGACATATTAATTAATACATAAAATTAGTTGGCATTTGAATATTACAATTCTTTTCAGTAAAAATCAAACCAAAGAATAGCAGATAGTAGTTGTTTCCTATTGGTAAATAATTAAAACTGTATTTAATATCATCAACGAAACATATTTGAAACAAATCTTAAATAATAGATACCTCGCTACTAATGACATCGCCACAGGAAATATTTTCATATTTCTGCCGCCTAACAAGTAATCTTCCTCCGTGCTTTGTTTTTTAAAAAATCCCCAGTAAATTCCAACTGTAGCACTTATAGCCAGCATTAACACAAATACTATATAATCCGCCCAAGCAAATCTTTGCAGATGTTGAAGTATATCCTTTATTTCGTCCTGAGCCATTTTTAAAACACTTATATACAATTAATACGATACCAGATATGTACAATTTAATTCAAAAATACATATCGAACTATTTTAAGGAGGTAATTGTTACGTGCGAACTGTTCTCCTGACAATCAAATACAATCAGACAATTACCAACGGCATAGCAATTTGAAACAGGATGTACGAAGGATGTCCCCTACGTGTGCTAATATTGCGACGCCCAGGAGGGAGACGATTGATACCAATGCGATAACAAGGTTATAAATAATAGATGCTGTGATATGCATTTGAGTAACTGAGAAGAATATATTATATAGGTAATTTTTCTGAATTTGAATACAATCCTTCCTTAAAAATCTACAAATGCAAAAACAATACAAATATTAACCTATTACAATTTTTTGCGCATTTAAGAATATTTTCAATAAATTATTGTATTTATTTTTTTATTTCAAATTTATACAGCGTCTCAATTTACAATCCAAACAGAAAAAAGTCCCAATAAGAAAACTACGAATGTGTTCTATTAGTCATTCGAGCAGAAATAATATTTCACTAATAAACAAATTATTTACTGGAATTTTTTTGTATAAATTTATATCAGTTATGGGTATAAGTATAATCAGTCATATATTGCTAAACTTACACATTTTTTTAACGTAGTTACTAAATATGTATGCATAACCGGTGGTATATCTAACTTTCAATCTCAACCCGGACGGTAGTTTACCAGTTCGAGGAAGAGAATGTATCAACGGAATCCTAAATCTTCCTCTACTTTTATAACTTTAGAATTTGTAAATTACTACATCTACATCTCCCCTGAGCGTGTTGAAAGGTTGTTGAAATATTTTCGGTTATCTTACTTTGTTCCATAAAATTATTAGATAAATTTTAGCATCGCTTTTTCTGCCTTCTGCTATAACTTTAAAATATCGTATACTACATGAATACAAGTGATGTATACATCACAGTAGGAGAGCAAAAACTTAAATTGATTTTGAAGATTTTATGCAGTACCGGCCCGAGGCTACTTTTAGGATGGAGAGAGATCCAAATATGGCGCCCCCTTGCTTGCCCCTAATATATTAAGTTAAAATCAGAGGTGCCTTCGAGAATGAGAGATCTCGACAACATCTTCGGTCTCCATCTAATTTAACGACTGAAAACATCCATGCTCGTTAGCACTGAACTGCTTAAATTACTTGTACGAAGTATTGATATAGAATGACGAAAATTATATAGGTGTCTCAAAGTACATTTATTTATCGCAAGAATGACTTTAATAAAAGTTCACTTGCCTACAATATTTACTTTTACAAATAGGTAATTATCTTGTTTACTACTTATAAAATAAAATTTGGTCAACATTCTTTGATGAGATCAATAAGTATTATCAACTTTGATAATAGTGCTAATTATGTAATATAATATAGATCATAAAAATATATTGCTAGAGAACATATTTTAAGTAAATCGTTGCTTGTGCACTTTTTCCAACTCTTTTTATTATCACCATATCAAAATTTCTGAGCTATATCATTTTCAAAAGACAGCAGGTTTAGATCAGAAAGCTTAAGCTACGTTTGAATTACCTTAAGCTCATTGAAGTCATTGTAAACGTTATAGTTACAAAAATATGGAAAGCTTCCAAGTATTTGAGAACTATCTTATCATTTAATGCTAAGATCTGAAGGACTGCTTTTGAAATATCGCTGTTATGATCATGTGTTAATATTTTCTCTAAATTTAAGCATGTTTCCTTCAAATTTTTGTCAGTCTTCTTCATATAATAGAGGAATAACCAGTTTCTCATTAATTATAGAAAGTTATATGAAGTGTGGCTCTATTGAATTTATGGCGGTTTTACAACATTTGTGCATCACTTTTTTGACATGTGATAGGCTCTCTAACTGCGTGGATTTGTTGACAATATTTACGTGGAGTAAAACGTTGGACCAAATGACTAACTACAGAAAAAATTCGAATTTTTCCAAATCGACTTTAAGCGATTTAGCTTCCGAACTCACCACGAGATTAGTTGATTATTGATATTCTTCTACTTACGCATTTTTTACTACACCATACTGATATCTCACCGCTTGCAAGATGTTGACTCTATTTTTCCATATAGTTTCACAAATCTTTTTTAAAGTTACATTCTTCACATGCTTCAGAATAATTTATCGTAATTTTTTGATGTTGAAAAAGACAAACAAGCGTTTGAGGATACGAAATAACGAAACTCATTTAACTGACACTATATATACGTCAGTCATGACAAGTTTCAGACTATAGCAGCTACTAGGATTAAAAAATGGCACGGGGAACTTTTTAGATACGTACCTCTGAACTTTTGTTGCCAGATTATATTAGTTTAATTATCGTAACTTTTTTATTTACAATTATTCACGTCATTGTCTTCGAGAGTTTAGTCCAAAATATATCTGTTAGTCTTTCTGCACTGGAGTCTCTCACAGGTTTACAAGTCATAAAGCATTGGGCAGACAAAATCCGTCAACATTAAAAACCCAAACGGGACGCTAATTTCTTTGGTGTGACTTATATCGGATGTGCAATCTAAAATAATCGAAAATGAATTGGCATTTTTAATTTTTGTCCTCTGAATTCGTTCCCTAAAAACGAATCACTTCATTTTGTATATTTTCCTGTAATAATGTTGATCAATTTCCTTGTGCATTTTCCATTGCAAATACTCTGTCACGACTGGATCGAATTTTCCCAATAATTGGGCCGAACCGAGAAAGTTGCCCTTCTTTAGTGTATTTAATTTGTCAGTTCTGACACAAAAAGATAAGTTATGTTCCATCAAAAAAAGTGTAATTGCAACTATTTTTTCCAGCATAGAAGCCTATCAAGATTTCTCATTCTCTAGTTGCCCTTTAAGGTTTTGTCAATTCCAGAAAATGTCTCTAATTTTTTTGAAATTTCTATTTCTTAGACAAGTAGTCACCTGAATTTTTTGAACTGGGATGGATGTGACCTATCGGTAAAAGCGGCGTTAAATAAATAGTAGCTAAAACAGTACATTTTCCGTGTGATTGTGTGTGTGTGTGTCAACCATTTTCGATTGTAAATTTTGCCATTTGATGTGACTCCAAAGTGCGCATTAGAAAGATAGCGCCTTTTTTCATTTCATGAATAATCTTTATTTACCAGTTTGTAAACCTTGCAACATAGTACATTGTTTTGAACGAGAAGGCCATTAAGCAATATCTACAGATATTTCTGTGGTTGTCGTTGATATTACTGCTACTTCTGCAGCAGATCATAAGATGTTTCTCAATCGGGTATTTCTCGAAACTTCACTACGTTATCTGGAACATTCTCTGAAGTGATTATTCAGTCGTCTGTTAGTTGATTTAAACAGGATTTTTCTTCAAGTTTAAGGTATTTGATTAGCTCTTAAGGATATTTTTCATTATCAGCCTCTCTTTATCTTTTACGTTTCAAGTTTTTTGCGCTTGATAACTTTTTGAACGCCACTAAAGTGTAATGATGTTAAACTTAAATGATGTTACTAAAACAAATAAAAACAAATGTGTAATACACATTTTACTACTTACATCTGATGCTCGGAAAGTGTGTCATAATATCTCTGTAGGCGGAAGAGAGAACCCTTCTTGTCCTTAGGTTAGTGAGTAAGTAAATTTTTAATCAAATAGGAACAAAAATATTTTAGAAATCTAATCACGCTAGCGACTTGGTCCTAATAATGTGTCCTTATCCGTATTTGCTATCAAATCAAAGTGAGTAGACTTACTGCATGGATATTATAATATAACAAATATTACATTATATATCTCTGTTACAAATATATTAAGTAAGAACATAAATAACCAGTAGCGTGCTCCCCCATAAGCACAAATTTACTGCCTATCCAAGTAACTTTTTTCTAAGATGTTCATTAAAGCGTCAGAGGTTCAAAATCCCTATTTCCTGCTGAGTAAACATTAAAGGTCAACCCTTTTTCAGTAGAGAAAAACGAAAATACAAAATATGTATCACAAATCACAAACATCGGGAATGCAGTTTACCTAATAGCAGAAATGAATTAGGTAACACATTTGGTACTTTGGTGGTTGATAATATATTAGTATCTATTATTTTTCACTATTAGAAATGCTTGCGGCAAGAAAACAATAAACCAATAAGTTTTATCGGCGCCGCATCGGCGTAATAATTAATTGAAAAGAATATTGCTTACACGAAATGTTTCTAACGCCATTTTCTTGCAGAAAACGCGGCGCGTTGTTTGAGGAATTTGTTCTAAAATTCGTTCATTCAAAATAAGACAGATATATTAGGGTGTGTCGGCAGTGTGTGTTTAGTGAAGTTTACAACTTTAACGAATATATTGAAAGAATGCCTTAACAAGCGAATTAAATAAAATATAGTGCATAAATAAAGTATATAGCACATTAATGGATACTGTGTCAAAATTATGCTACAGATAGCCATGATATTTGGTAAAAACATGGGTTATGAGTGTGGATATAAAACACAATATTATACCATAAAACAAGTAAACATTTTGAAATTTTAATAATTTCTTTTAGAATGTTTCATTCCAAAAAAAATGTATTAAAATTTCCAAGATCTACCGTGTAGGAAAAATGTAGTAAATAGGACATGCAAATGGTTAAAAAAAACTACTATGATTAATGGTATATAAACTGGAAAGAACATATAAATGAGAAAGTGTTGAAAATTGTATTCTTTTTCAATAAAACTAAAAAAATTAAAAAGAAAAACAAAATTTTCTTTTTTGTTTAGCTATTTATGTTCGTACCAGAAAAATAAAATCCTTGTCGAAGAATTTAAGTAAAAAAATTGATTAGCTAAAAGTCATTATTTCTGAAATCGTCTTAGAACATCGTTTTAGAAAATTACGCCGCAAACGAATAAAAGAGGTTGATTTTCTCAGATATACTCGAACCTAGTTCAGATTTTCTTTCGTAACTCACGTTCATACGTAATCTGCTAGGAGTGGATAGTCCACTCCTATCAAAAATAATCCCAAATGAAAAAAAAGATCGAACTTAAACGCGAGGAATGCACTGTCAGTTCGCTCCTCGCATTTAAATACGATCGTTTGTTAGATCGTTACTCATCGTACCACCACGACCATTCTAAAAAACGTAGTCCAAGTGTAAACGTACGCTCCGTGCGTGGTAACATGATGCTCCATATTCCATGTACTACATTCTCTGGCAGGCACATCATGGGACGTCTTCTAATAAGTGTGTCAAAAAGAGTGTTAAATTTGAAGACAGCTCGACGGGAATAATCAATTGCCTGTTCGAAATTCTACTTCACACTTCACTGAGAACTTATGTTGGAAACTGTATTATGTGCATCAAGGATTTATGACACACGAATAATTTATATTATGCATTTTAATATTCCGAAACGCGAAAATGTTGACTCCATTGTTTTCACAAAAGTTCCATTTTCATATCTCTCCTCAACATCTCTCGAAATCGTATACATATTGTACATATTTGGAAAATTGTATGACAGTAAGCTCTCTATCCATTAAACGTGATTATACGCACAAATTTTACGCACATTTAATGTTGGACCAGTTTCCATTTCAATTAATGCTGTGGCTGTGGAATGGTTCTGGACCAATCCCAAATACGATACGTATAATCTGGTAAAGACGATGTTCAGAAAGTCATTGAACAGCTCTTCCTCCATGTTCATTGGCGTAGTCAATATATAGCCTAGCAAATTCTTGACCATTACCTCGTGAAAGACTATATTAAAAAGCATGCTCACGAGATGAATAAGCCACCTGTTTGGGATTGTGAGCCAAAACAGACCAAATCACTTTGCAACAATCCAGAGTTCGTTAATAATCTGAATCTTTATTTCTGGTACAGTCGTCTAAATCATAATTACAATCGGCAATAAGGGCGAAAGGCAAATACTTGAATCGAACAAATGAACGAGAGTAAAGTTAAAACAATTATGACTTTCACCACTTCAAATAAATATTTCTCTCATAACATACACCAGCTAAAACTATTATTAACACATTGTTGTTGTTGTTTGATATTGCTTTTCGATTAAATCGTGGTTTTGTTAATTACTATTACTGTTTTTTGTTATCTAGATCGGTCCAAATAGGTTTATTGATATTATCTACTGTTATTGTAATGATTCCAGCAGCACAACACGAATAGCCAAAAAACGTATAAATTTTACATAGATAATGATTAGCTTCTCATTTCATTTCTCTAATATAAAATATGTACTACTTTGTTTGACTGGAACCGCCATAAAGGGCAAAACGGAAAAAGGAATCATAATACTTTTATTAATTTTTCTATGATGTTACAAAAATATACATTTTTTAATTTTACCAGTTTGTTATTAATTACAATAGCGTTGAAATAATTTACATGTCCTATTTAATATACTTTTTACACAATTTTTAAAATTACATATTCAAATTCAAAATTTTTGGTTAGGGTTTGTTATAAAACAAAACTTTGTTTTATAACCACACTAATAAACAATGGTTTTTGCAAATTTCATGGCTATTCGTTGCCCAATCTCGACTCGACGACGATTAACATGAGCCAATGCATGAATAATCTATAAATATATATTAAAAATAATTAATAACTTTTAAACTAAATAATTTTGTATAACCTTGTTTTGCTTTAGATTAAATGTTCAGGAAGTTTCTTGCCTATAACTTTCGGTTAGTTTACTAATGCAGGATACCTGCATAAAAACGGTAACCAATACTGGCTAATACATAGTTGAACAAAAAGGAAATGCTGTTTTAAAACTATACATTTAAACTAAATGTCAAAACAGTCAAGGCGCGTGTTTGTTATTTACACTTATTGTTATTCCAATATATAAACTCGTGCATTTAAATGCCATAAAAATATATATGATACAAGCTGTTTAGAAATAACTTATTTGGAAAAAGCTGGTCGTTATGGCCGGAATTCTTTTAAGTGATGCAGAAAAAACATTTCTACTGCACGGTGTGGAAGTAAGTGAATAAAAAGATGGTACTTAAAGTAGGGATGTACTTAAAATGTAACATATTTGAAGAAACTAAAATGGTATTGTTCTCAGGAAGACTACCGCAGTGACGGAAGAAGTAGGACAGACTATCGTCCAATCGAACTTGAGACCGATGTCGTTAGTCATGCCAGTGGTTCAGCAAGATTAAGATTAGCTAACACTGACGTCCTCGTAGGAGTTAAAACGGAAATAGATGTACCAAATGCGAACTGTCCGGATTTCGGGAAAATTGAATTCTTTGTCGATTGGTAGGTATCGATTGACGTTTTCATTGTGTTTTATTATTTTGAAAGTGTTTTAGTTTTTTGAAGGAGTGCCCTTTATAATGGTTTTTGAAAAAATCAAATATTGCCCTGGTTGTATTGTTTTGTCCAGTACATTTGCTGTAATGATAAAACAAGTTTCATGCTATAATTTCTCTCAAATTTTCAATCTATTTATGTCTTTATTTGGAATGAAATAGCAGGTAGAAATTTTAATGCTAAAGTTTGAAGGGCTTTTAATACATTGTATGTGGGAAACATATTTACACGTTTTACGTTGACCGGTAGTTAATACGTTAATACTGTTAATACGTTTTTTATAGACTAGCGGTAGAATGCGGGTAACATATAAATATGTTTATTTCTACACTTTTTAATTGCCCTAAAGAAATGCTAACATGCAGATATACAAGTTCCAAAGGACAAAATTTGGATCTCTAACACATACAATGGTGAATTATGTATGTACTTCCGGGTATAACAGTTCAACTGCATAGAGTCATCCCTATAATATTCAACTGCATAGAGTCATCCCTACATCCGTTTTTTTACATATTGTACTTTTTTCAAAATAAATCAGAATTTTTACATACTCTATTACTTTTATTTCAATTTCCAGTAACTTCTCCAGTATTTGTCTGTTTAAAATTTAAGAAAAATAATTCAGTATATATTTTATAGTAAATAATAAAAAGTTGCATTGAAAAAAAATATGTAAAACTAAAGTTATCGTAATTTTACTGAACGTAGCCATTTGTCCAAAAAATTACCGAAAATGGCCCATGTTTTTATTTAAATTTCCAGCGAGTTTTCCAGTATTCGTCTCTTTAAAATTTAAGAAAAATAATTCAGTATACATTTTATAGTAAATCACAAAAAGTTTCATTGGAAAAAATATGTCAAACTAAAGTTATCGTAATTTTACTGAATGTTGCCATTTGTACAAAAAATTTGCAAAAATGTCCTGCACTTTTATTTCAATTTCCAGTAAGTTTTCCAGTATTCGTCTCCTTAAAATTTAAGAAAAGTAATTTAGTATACATTTTATAGTAAATCAAAAAAAGTTTCATTGAACAAAAATATGTAAAACTAAAGTTATCATAATTGTACTGGACGTTGCCATTTCTGCAAAAAATTAGCAAAAATGGCCCACGCCACCTGTTAGCTTGCAATAAAAACTACCCGCAATGTGTTAAAATAATTATTTTTAAAACTGAAAATGAAATAAAATGCTTTGCTGAAAATAGTAAAAATCTACAAATGTATGAAATTTTGGATATTTGCTCACAAATTAATTTTAGGATAAGTCATAAAAGTAATGAACAGTGCCCACATTAATTTTTAAAAATATAAGTACTGTTACATAAATAAATGTATCTGTATGTTAGCAATTATGTATGTTCGGAGAAAATTAAGATGAGCATGGATCACGATTTTATAATAGAATTGATATTGAAATCCATACTAAGTAGACTTAAAGTATATGTAAATTATATGTTATATAAATATTTTTCTATTGCAGTGACAGACAATAGAAGAAATATAATCACATAATAAGTAATCTCTGAGAACCTTTTAATTACAATAACATATCAATTTACAAAACAATGTAGTACCTACATCCATTTATTTTTTTGCGTCTTAATGTGAAAATTACCACAAATATACAAGGTGGCGCAATATGGCGGGTATGTTGTACGATTGGATAGCATTATATATGCAGGTTTTAGTAATCATGGTCAATTCAATGGGAAGTATTGCGCGTTTGGCATCCGTACATTTTATGAAAACAAATTCATGAAGTTCCGAGTGCAAATTTCATTAAAACATGGGTTAAGCGTTTCCGAGAAACAGGTTCAACTTTTAAACCTCGTGCTAAAGCTATCCAAGAACATCAAGGTTGTTACAAAACAATGTTGAGAGGGTAAAGCTGTCAATAGGAGAAAACCCACAATTTTCATAAAATGTCTATGTGTAAGAGAACATCGACTTTACACTTTTTGTGGTAAACTGTACAAAGAATTTTAAACACGGATTTTATGATACTCACTCTCACATTGTTCATCTATTTTTATGTACAATATTATCTGTGGATTTGTACGGTATTCTCATCTGCAGGTTCTTCAAGTGTCTCAATTTTGTTATCAATGTTAGGGTAACAGCCCCATATGTCAGTTAAAACTTGTGAGTAATAATTCAAATTTCTCAGTAGTGAGTGATTATGTTAATAATATACTCAGTAGTGACTATATTACTAACATAACCAAAATTTGCATCAGAGTCGTGCTTACTGATGTCTCGAGAACACATTGCTTTCCATGAATTCTATGTTCATAACAGTTAAAATTTTTCTTAATTTTGATTTTGTTTTATATGAATTCTGGATATTGTAGTGAACAAAACCAAATTCTTTTGAAAGTTTTGGGTTTGACCCTCCATTTTCTAATCTACATATAATACTACCTTTTTCTCATTAGGCATTCCTATTTGCAACAAAGCTATGTTTAGCATGGAATCTTTTACAGTGGGACAGGAGTAAAGTGGGTGCAACCAATTATTAATGTACATCATAATAGCCAATTAATCTATCGAAAACTATATCATCATAAGCGACTAATGTTACTAATGGAAGTTATTCTATGTGGATTAAAGTTCTAATTTGTTTATATGAAAGTGAAAATGATTAGTATGGCTATATTACAATAACTGATTTGTCAATATGTGTAGAGTCATAATAAGCAAATTACACTGTAATGACATACTTTTCTTTTGCCACGTTACTTTTAAATTTTATTTTCGTTATATTGTCTTCACTCATTTATACTTTAAACATGAATATTTATGAAGTAATACATCATAAATATTCATGTTACCTTCGTTAGCCTGGTAAAAATTATTGATTTTTTTTACATAGTATGATATGTTAATAAAAAGGTGGAATATGGGACCACAGTATATAGCAAACTTCCTTTTTCCCATGAAATCATACTGGTACTAGGGGCATGCAGAACATTTAGCATATATAACTACATCACATATTTACAAAAATTTAAATATATTTAATTTATGGTATTCAAGAGAAGTACGGACTTCAATATACGGTTTACAGTTCATGTGGAATTTGAAAGGTAAACCTACTAACTTTATTTTTATGTAGTATTAATTTCAAAGACTACTTGACACAGAAGTGCTTAGTAAGAAATTAAAATTAATTATTTAATTTCAAGCTGCCGATTTATAGCTAAAAAGCAAGTTTCACTTGGCTAGCTTATCTTCGGCTATATTCAGAATGAAACAATCTCATGTTTCATCACGTACGTACGCACGTTTTAAATATACTTATTATATTTTGTCAGTGAATTATTTATTGTGTTACCAATTTTCCTTTGTGCATTCTAATTAATATTTTATTAGTATATTTTTGTACATTCTTGTTGTGAAAATAAATAAATAGCGGCGACAATCAAGTGTTGCTCTGTTGACTATGTGATTAAGGTAGTATTTCTGAATTATCTTTTAGTACAAAAACAGTGTAATTGAGAATAGTAGATCAAAGCCATTTTTGAAACTAAACTTCCCTAATGAAATTAGTGTCAGTTTCATAGTATTTTGTATGATAAGTATTTGTGGCTAACCAGGAGTTGCACTTTAAATAAAATATTTTGTTTATTATTCAGAACTGAATATAATAAATGAAATAAAGGTGGTTCTGATGATCTAGGTAATTTGACAAATTCTGGTAAAAAGCATGCTAATTTTGAAAAACATTTACCGTGCACAATAAAACTAGAAAAATGTTATCTTTTTTTGCATATTGAAATTTGTAGCAATGGGCAATTATGTATTACGCATCAGGACCATAATGAAAGGATAGACAGATATATAATAAAAACGTTAATAGATACACTGTATTTTTAAGTAAGGTAGAGTTAATTTTTTATGATTGTGCTATTGAAGAATGTTTTCTTGGTTTTTTAAATGTTAGTTGTAAGCGGACAGCACAAATATTTAGTGAACAAATTTTTACTCATATAGATAGTATGGTCTCAGGAGTAAATTAGTAGCATAGTATTATGATGACACATTGGATAAATCATCGGAGTTAAATGGTGTTCAGAGAAGAGTATAAGATAAATATCCTTTAGCAATGATTGTACCCTGTTGTGCCCATATTCTTTATTTAGTTTTATCAAAATCTGCAGATAATATTGCGGTTGTGTAAAACATTTTTTGCTCAAGTCAACAAATTAATTTTCTCTTTCAGTAAATCAGCAAAGCGAAGTTCAATTTTAGCAGAGATTATGAATGGATGAATGCCCTCCGTTTCCATAACAAAGGAGCAGTTTAATTCTCGTATATGAAATACAATATGTAAACACAGAATCAATATTATGAATACATTTCAAACCATACAATCTAACCCTGACAGTTGGGACAAATAGTATTTGTCGATTTATGTATTACAAAATTAGAAGATTTTGAATTTACATCCAGATGTAATATTTGAGGTCATCCAAAGTAAAACAATAAGTATAGCGTTTCCTCTGAAAACATTAAATGATTTCAAAATTTGTTTAAATGCTCAGTTTACCAATAGTTTCGATGCAGTATTTGCATACATTTGGAAAATCGCAAACATTCCAAGAAAAAGGCAAAGTAATCTGATACAAAAGAGTATTATAGCAGCGTATTAAAAGAGTATTATAGTAGTGAATCATTCCCTGGTAGTCATTTCCCACAAGTCAGTTATCTGAAAATGTTTGTTTTCAAAAAATTAACTGAAAGTAATTTATGGATCTACAGAATTATGTGTTTTAAATATTTCAAATTAATATGAAAATATAAAAAAAGAAATAAAATAACAAGTATATAAAGATATAGACATATTTCCAGAAACTATTCACACTTGCTGCAAAACTATGTAAAGCCAAGAAAGACTTTCGAAACTAGGTGTAATAGCTGTCGAAAAGAAGTCAGTCACGGATTTAAAGAGAAAATCTTTGTTATATGATGATGTTTTAAAACATTTACTGTTTTGAAACTACAGCCGTTTTTCTTTTGCTAAAAAAGTGACCGCATGTGAATGCGGTCTATGAAGCAATACAGTCAAAGACAATTATGTTGCAATTATGACAAGACAATTATGTTTCCTTTTTAGAACCACTTTTAGGACAATAATAACATGTCTATTTATTCAGTGAAAATATGTATAGTTAATTATAATAAAAATTACATTGAGAAGAAAGTTTCTCACATTCTTATATGATTAATTTTGATAGGTTATGATTTTTTATTAGAAATAAGCAATGAAATAAAAAGTTATGAATCTATATTCACATATCGATTTTGTAGCACATGCCGATCAAATGATTATGTTCAATTTCAGGAATTTAAAAACATTCTTTTTAGTTCTAATAATTTTACTGTCATGATGTTAAAAATCATAATATGATACAAATATTTTCGATAAGTTATATGACTTGTAGTTGTCGACACATTTTTTATAATTTATTTTTCTCAATATTGCTACTACTTTCACTAAAAATCCAAATACTATTATTCAGGTTTTTATTAGGAAATGATTGTCTATTTAATGTAGGCAAAATAAAAATATATCTAATAAGTAAAATATTTTCCAATTCCTATAAAACCAGGAGATCTAGGTCTAATTTCGAATGTTTCTTTTATTAGAACATGGCTATGGTTACTCGAGAAAGTTTAAGTCTCAAACTAAACAAGTGGCAATCAGCAATGGACAAAGATAAACTATGGCAAGGATATGTATAAGTTACCAATTATGATTATCCTTTGTTTAAATAAAGACTCCTTTATAATGAGGTTGCCCAAAGGCAATATTTTATTTTATTGAATATATTTGGCGTTAATTTTGTAGAAATTCATTATTCACAATTAAATGAAACTACGTGATGTAGTATTATTTCTACTTTCTTTAAGTTCTTTACCACAACTTAGGTTTCATTGTATTACAACATCTTCAGGTATATATTAGAAAAGATAAGTGGTTATTAGCAAAGATTTTATTTTATGTTAATTTTCAGCTCTGCAAATGCCACACCAGAGTTTGAAGGCAGAGGTGGTGAGCAGCTTGCGACACAGATATCAAGTTGCCTCCAGCGAGCTTACCAATCATCACAAGCTTTTGATTTGAGGCAACTGTCTATTTTAAGGGGCAAGCAATGTTGGAAATTATATGTTGACATTTTGGTAAGGACATCTTGAAAATTATGCTTCCTTATTGTTCTTAAAATACAATATATTAAATTGCTTACTTAAAATCTACCACATGGATTTTGGTGGAAATGCTTTAGTTTTTAATTTCTACAGCTCATTTTTATATTTTTCTATTATATTAAAATGATACTATTACATAGATCTTGTCAGTGGGTGTCAGTTCATGATAAACTCACAGTATACACTACAGAAATGTGGAGAAATGCAAACATCAGACTGTGCAGACATTGGTGTGAGCAGTCTGCACTTTGTTAAGGAAGTTGATGACAAATTATTACAAAATAAATAGAAAACGAATACGAAAATGAAATAAATAAAATTTGAGATGTATCAGAGAAATCTTAATGATTCACAAATTTTTCAAATCTTCACTTCATGGAACACAAATCAAATTTTAATCTTTTTTTTCATTTCTGCACAACATATCGTATCACAAAAATATACTATTTATTATAGACTTTTCAGTTTTTAATAATTTTTTGTCTTGAAATTTCCACATTGGAAAACCTTCAGCACTGAGCACTGTGAATAAAGGCAATATATTTGCCTTTCTGGTGGATATTTTCTATGAAATAAAATTATTTCGATAAAAATATTTCATCCGCCACCAACAAAGGTAATTTGTCTTTATTGTTCCCCTCCGATTAAATGATTCTTAGTTTACAGACTGAGGTAATTTGTCTTTATTGTTCAACCTACGATTAAATGATTTTTAGTTTACAGACTGAGGTAATTTATCTTTATTGTTCACCCTCTGATTAAATGATTTTTAGTTTACAGACTGAATAAAGCAAGCCCCGGTAATATTAGCTACTTTTATATTGGAAATATTTTTTTCATCATTATAAAAATTCATTTCCTGTAATTAAAACGAACTATAATAAGATATTGCAGTAAAAACAATTTCAATTGATCAAAATATTTTTAGCAATTTACTGTGACTCTTCTTTGCACATAACCTATATTATTTTTTAATTTCCTATAATTTATCTTATTTAATTTTACAAGATTCGTTATATCATAGCATCTTTTAAGTGGTCATCACTTGCGAAAAGGTACCCTTCATTAAATTTATACTTAAATAAAACACTCATTAAAAGTAAAGTCTGGTCTCGAAAGAATAATCCAGGATCTTTCAAGTCTTACATGAAAATTTTTTTTATTAGATTACATGAGATTTGGAATTATTGTAAAGCAACATTCCCTTAAACAACTATTTGTTTTGCATGGTTCTACTCGGTGGAATACTAAAGCGTTGTGTAAGATATAAGATAAAGTACTAAGAGACCTTTGTTGTCCAAAAACAGCGAGGTCATATAAAAGCATGTTTAAAAACTTGCCTAGTTTCATTGGGTATTACGTATGATGTAATTTGCAGTTTACCATATCTACTAATATTCAGAATTTTATTACTCTTTTGGGTGTAGTATATGAAAACAATTAATATTGTATTTGTTTATGAGCATTTGCGGTATTAATTTTGCATAAAATGTCCTCAACTGTGATGTAACAGTTTCCTAATGAAACTGATTTATTGAAGATATTTGTACAGAAATGCATATTCTACATAGGCATGTTTCTCTCATAGCGACAGTAAAATTATCTACACCGAGTAAAAGTTATTTAACAGCATTTTTATTTAAATGTAAAAGTCTTCATCTTGCCTAGTAAGTTACTTTTCTTGCATTTTAATATTTATGTTACTTTTTTCCGTAGTTACTCTAGAGCTGCATCGCGATCGACAATTTTTTGAATTTAACATTTTTTTTTAATTTGGTTGTTAATTTTCGAAATAATCTTGTTCAATATTAAGGCACTGAAATAATTTCGCTTTCTGCCTGTAATTTCTAACGGCTTCCTCTTCAAATATTTTCACAAATGGAAGAACGTGATTTTGATGTTCACCAGAATGTGAATATGGCATCATAAGTGTTTCATGCAGAATGTGCATGAAGATGCAAAGAGCTCTTTTCTGATCTCTCCCTTTAGCATTCACAATTTGCCATTTGGATATATATACATAACAATGGAACTCCTTATCGGATGGTAGTAAATCAAACATAATTCAAGATATTTACTAACGGTAGTTTTTACTTTGCAAAATAACTGCACCATCGTCCAGGTCAGGGTGTGATGATGAGTTCTGAAGATGAATAATGTAACTCCTTAACAGATGTTAGTAAATCAATCGTGATTCAATATATATGCTACTGGTTAATTGTAACTTTAGTTTTTACTTTGAAAAATCTTATATTGGATTTTGAATATGGACAATAGAACTCTTCAAATGGTAGTTTTTTATTTGCAAAATCTGATATTGAACTTTGGATACTGAGAACCGAACTTCTCAACGGTTAATAGCTAACCACTGGGGGCTACTACTATCACTTCGTTTCTATGTTTTGTTGATAACCAACTTTAGATAAAGAGGAAATTATCTATATACTAGTTATTGTCCATGAATTGTATTAATTATCCAATATTCTAGGAAAAAAGTAATTTTGATGATTAATATTAATATATTAATCACTAAAAATTCTAAAATAAAATATCTTTTAAAAACCTACTTCAAAAAAGGTAAGTATTAAAAAGTAAAAAATAATTAACTCAAAATAGGTACCTACTCATTTGCAATAAATAACTAAGTTACTTATTTCTGAAGTCGGTGCCAGCACTTTCGATCAACGTAAACAAATGTATATTTTTGTATTATAAATGAGCCCTTTATGAATCTATTTAGTATTATAAGTACATTGGAGGTTAAAGTTTTAAATTTACATTATAAATTAAATTAAATTATAAATTTGTTTCAGTTGGTCGACAGTGCTGTTGTATGTGTGTATTTATTGCAAATAAATAGGTAGCTATTTTGAGTTAATTATTTTTTACTTTTTAATACTTACTTTTTTTGAAGTTGGTTTTATTAAAAGATATTTTATTTTAGAATTTTTCAGATATTATATACTAATGAAATACAAATTGGTATCTGCTCTCCTAAAGTCTTACTATATGTATCTGTAGACATCATCAACAATTAAAACGTAGAACTGTGAATTAATTACAACTCTGTCACTCACTCTACAAGTCTGTTACCACAAGATATTTATATAGAATGCTTTGATATTCGGATAACTTTTCCATATTTAATCCTTTATTTTTTCCTAAGATTTTGTTTGTTTTATTTGTATACTTAGATCTTACAATCGGGTCAAAAGATACCTATAATCTATCTCTCAACCATAATCCAATATTCTGCAATGTTTTCTGTCATCGCACAAACTAGCATTTGGTGACTCTGCAATAAGTGCGGTACATGAATATACAAATGTAAGAATAATGATGAGCAATTGTGTTTATTAAAATTCAGCTTGTTCACTTTAAACCATTCCAACATTTATAACACAATAGATACATATCTGGCTGAAATGTGAATATTGTATTTTGCTGTATGCGAGCAGCGTGGCTATTTTTGCACTGAACCACTGGGTAAAATATGAATACAATTAGTTGAATTTCTTGTAAATGGGGAACCGGATATTTATCTTGCACGAATGTATTTTGTATTATGTTTGCAGGGTTGCATTTATATAGAGTTTAATCTGGGTAAGTGGCGTAGGAAAATATTTCCATGTATTCAGTTGTTTCTTTTTCGTATTTTGTGAAATTCTGTATTCTGTTTGAGTGAAACGTTTCAAGTTAAAGATATTTTCTTATTAGACTATTTATATATTACAACATCATGTAGAAAACTATGATTACTTGCGTGAATATGCCAGTGACAATGCACCGAATAAAAACATGCACCACATTCCACTCTTAGTGACCAACTGGTGTTGGTGTTCACCTGACTGGTGTTGTATCCACCCTCATTGAAGCTAATGGGCCACAAAATTCACGGGATATCATGGTCAAGTTATTGGAAGCTCAAAAGTAATATGCCATCGGTTTTTTTTTCTCTGATTTACTATAGTAACAGAGGTGTAGCTACAATTTTATATGGATCGTGGGACAAATTTTTAGAACGTCATTAAAATGTACGTTTGAAGTAAATAACTAAAAGTACGTCTTTTATATATATATTCAAAAATACCTTAAATATATTAACACTTCAATGTTTAAGTATATCACATACCAGGTCAGTACAGTGTGATTCCATATAAAAAAATGAAAACAAGCCTTAATATTTATAAATTTTTTTTTAATATTGCCATATATTTTTATTGATGCAATAATATTGTCGAAGTTTAAATATAATTTATATACAATTATTTACAAAGTATTTTAAAATGACACAATATAGAATATTTCTACATTAGAATATGAGGCAGTATAAAAAGTTATTATTGTATTGATTTGAGAATGACATAGTGAGATAAGACTTTGTTTCCAAGGTTTAAAGCCAATTTTTTCCCCTTCCTAAATTTTGGGTTGTCAAAAAAGTAGTTTTGGTTTTTACAAATAATTTGTTAATATTATAGTTTTTTCTTTTTGGCAGCTATTAGTTTACAGTAACGTAGATTCAAGGCTAGAAAGTTACCGAAACTCACAAAGAAACTTGTGTAGTGTATGGTGTTTATTCCACCTGTCAGAATCGCTTTGAGAAATATTGTTCTTTGCCAGTTTTTGCTGTTACGGATTAGGAGTTCTAGGAGTGCAGAATCATGAAGTTGCCAGAAGGACATCAGATAAGACAGTAAATGTATAATTGATTAAAATTCATATCTTGTATAAAGAAAAGATAGAGTTTATAAAAAAAAGAAAATAGAGATATATAGAATTTTATATAAAACTGAAAGTATTCTTTTTTCTTTAAATTTTTTTATTACCATAATAAGGTAGTCGACTATTCTTAAATTTCTGTTTCTACTAATGTGTCATGGCAATATAGGTTAAATATAGGTCAACTAAAAATCGATCGTGAAAAAATTATCAAAAGCAATTGAAAAATAAGCAAGTTATGATATTTGAAATTAGTGATAAGGATAGAATGGTGATACCTCCCTGTTTTATTTGTTTGCGTAGAATGCAATGGGTAATACTAAGACTGACATCACAATTCAGCATTATCACCATTGTCTAAATGTTAAGTTTGAACATGTGTAATAAAAAAATTTCATTCCTCGTTAGCTTGTATCTTGAAATTATGATTGATGAATTAAAAAAGAATTAGTTAAATACCCTATACTACAGAAAACAAATATTACCCTATGCAGATACAAATATAAAACTATGCAGAGCCTCGTATTAAGATTCTTCCTTTACCATATTTACCACCGTTATTCTCGTTATCAAATTTTCCGACTAATATCCCTAAAATACCCATTATTTAGTAATATTTTTGAGGATCATTCAAAAGCTGACACCTGTATTTGTATATGCTGTCTGCTGGCATAATTTGTCAAAAATCATTTATTGAGTTTGAATTTTGACATATTTATGAGCCATTTTTTGTTTTCTTTAAGATTACACGAGGTATCAAATGTTATGCGTCAGCAATTTCAGCATTATAAATATTATTACCGATAAATATTACTGTTGCACAATAAACGTATGTTTTATAAGAAAATTGTTTCATTGAAAGTTTAAGTTCCTAAATAATCTAATAAGTACAGAAGATTATTGAAAACTATGGGCTTTTCCATTAAGTCTTGTGAGTGTGATGTATATTTTGTTTTGTTAAATTGGGCTGCAAAAAAGTTTTCTATCTTAATTTTATACAAATATAAAAAATTAATTCTTGATCATAAACATAATTCTTGATCAGCAACATAATTTAATATTCCAAAAATAATTAACAAAAAATGGAACCGTCTTTAAATACCACGGTATAGTATAAAATACACGGTACAGTATAAAATAATTAAAATACGAGTACTTAGTCGGAACTTTTGCAGTACAATATTGTTTCGAAACAAGTAAATTTGCAAAATACTACTGCTGTTAAAAATGTTTGGCGTCAGTGACAAGTCAATGCTTGTTTTCCTCTTTCGTACCCTCTCTAATGAGTTTCACGAGGCTTCAATTCCAAAAAAACTCTAGCAGTAGCAATTAGACCTATAACATCCAAACTTGATCACGGCTATTTTTATGGTGTGTCTTCATTTCCACGGTAAAATTCTATCCAAATTTTTATGGGACCATACTTGCGGTATTTGCTTCCATATAAATAATCATCCAAATTGGTTGATAAATGCTGGAGACATAACATTCCCAAAAAAATACTGTCTAATTGAAAAACTCGCTTTTTATATAAATAACCCTTTATAAAAGTTTAAATTTTTTAGATACTGGAATGCGGAGGTAACCTGTACGACGCTGTATCAATTGCTGTAAAGGGAGCTTTATTTAATACGAGGATACCTTGTGTGAAAGCTGCTTTAATGGATGGCGGAAATGTGGACCTCCAGCTTTCTGATGATCCATATGATTCAAAAAGGCTGAATGTTGGCACTGCACCTTTGTTGGTAAGTATTAAAAGTATTATTGACTTTTTGAAATGCACTTCATTGCAATCAAATCCTAAATAAGCTGATTAAAAATAGTGTAGAAATGTGAACTGTCAATATTTAGTGAAGTTATTTATTTTGTAACAGCTGTGGTCTGAAATATATATTCACGTAAAATTCTATATATACTCCTTTCAATTTCTTTAGGATAGAGTTTTGAACGAATCCATTCATAATAGATCTCTATTATATAGAAGAAACGTAATCTACAAATGAAATCAATAAAATTGCCTGTGTACAAACATATTTTAACACCCATAGGGGAGTTTATGTGTGTGCATGAGTATGTTATATAGACAATTATTTTATTATGTTAGTAATCATTATTGAGACGTATGGCTATAACAAGATGTGCAATGGACAAATTGAAAAAAACAATAGCAAGGCTACATAAAACCCGGCTCGTTCAAACTCTGGTGTTCCCCATATTTCTTTACACCAAGAGACGTGGACGCTACGAATACTTGAGAAGAACAAAATAGGGGCTCTGGAAATGTGGGGCTGGAGAAAAATGCTTGGGGTATTGTGGACTGAGTTCTGCAAGAATATCTCTATACTTCAAGAACTCGTGAACATGAAGGAAAGTCTATCAACACTTGTTCCGACTCGGGTTCTAAAATATTTTGTCATGTCATGCGTGGAGATAGTAGCTCCATAGAGCGCATCGTTGTGCAGGAAACAGTAGAAGGCACTAGACCACATTGGAGGTTGTCAATGCAGTGGACAGACCACATCAAGTTTGCTATAGGCGATCTCGTGTATGAATGCAACAGTGCTATGACAAATTGGAAGAGAAGGAGAGGCATAGTGAGGCAAGTAACAACGGCCACCCATAACAATACTACATGCCAACCACGACCACTCTGTCACGAGGGAAATGACGGAGAAGAAGAATCATTATACTGACGTATTTTAGATAAAATAGTCAAGCTACTATAACATTCATTAGTCATTAACTGCTAGTCCTTGCTCGCATTCGTTTCTCATTGCTAAAAATTCCTTGTTAAACAATGTTTACCATCCATAGTGATACCTAACAATTCATGTTGATTATTATTTTTACATTGAGAATGGCTCTTCAACATTGCAAAGCTTTATGGTTGGAAAAAAGATTCTCTTATTTGTATATATGAAGAATAATATGGTAAAAGAGAATTCCACACATTTAATAGGTCTTTAGTGATAATTAAAAAAAAACACATTTACCCTGCTTAACTCTTTGATTAGATTTTTTGTTCAATTTAGTGATCATGATCCAATTTATAAATGTCTAAGTATCTCAAAATTTTATTATACATATATAGAGAATAATATGGTGACAGAGAATTCTGTTCATCTTATAGATCATCAATAATTCACTATAGAAAACTAATTTTCAAAAACACTCAACATTTACCCTGCTTGACACTTTGATTATATTTTTTGTTGTATGTCGTATGTCAAATTTTATTCCACATATATATAGAATAATATGGTGACCGAAAATTCCATGTATTTGATAGGTTATCAATAATATATTATAAAAAACCAATTTTTAGAAACACTCGCATTTACACTTCTTGAACCTACTACAACACGAGGATTTGTACAACGCTGAAAGAATGAATGTTTCTGCCTATAGTATAGGTTTAGCTATTTTGCTAGAACGATTCTAAGAGATTTTCTGGTTGAAACTGATGGTACAACGAGCAAATTTGCAAATTTTAATTGGAATTTTGTAAATTGTAAGGAACCATACTTAAGCATTGGGAAGTCTTCTTATAGAAAAATTCCAACAAAAAAATGATCCAAAATACTCAACAAGAATGCCTAAAATCTTGTTTAGTTTTGGAAATTGTGCTCGGGCGTGTCCCCTATTGAACATTTGTGAAATGGACTAGACAGAAGGGTCAAGCAATGTCTACTGCATAACACGGAACAATCGTAGAAATATTTAGTAAAGACTTGGCATCAAAATGGAGAAAACGTTTTTGAGAAAACTACTTAAACGAATGCTCAGAAATTGCTGTTATTTGGAATGACATTGGTCATATTGATTAATATCATTTATAATGATTGGAGATTACTAAATAAATGGTTATTAACTCTTATCTAGCAATAGGAATTAGTGTCATGAAATTTTGAAATATTAGCAAAATAAGTAAAATTAACGTAGTGGTTATTAACTCTTATCTAGCAATAGGAATTAGTGTCATGAAATTTTGAAATATTAGCAAAATGAGTAAAATTGACGTAGTGGTTATTAACTCTTATCTAGCAATAGGAATTAGTGTCGTGAAATTTTGAAATATTAGCAAAATGAGTAAAATTAACGTAGTGGTTATTAACTCTTATCTAGCAATAGGAATTAGTGTCATGAAATTTTGAAATATTAGCATAATAAGTAAAATTAACGTAGTGGTTATTAACTCTTATCTAGCAATAGGAATTAGTGTCATGAAATTTTGAAATATTTGTAAAATAAGTAAAATTAATGTAGTGCTTTCAAACTTTCTGATGAGTTTGGTTATGATTGTTACCTAAAAAAATAAATGTTATATTGCATGATATGCATAAATGCATGGTTGTTTCTCGTTAGAGGTGAGTTTCGTGCCTTCAGTACTCTTCTGGCAGCAAGTGTTTTTACATGTTTTCGTTATCTGTTATGTTATCTGTTAACATAGACAATAGCAAATCTTCTGGATGAGAAAAATGTGCATTCTGTTAATAACAGATTCTATAACCACTTTTAGCTCAGATGACAGATATAGTGAAATTTCTATTCATTTCCAAAAATTCTGAGGCATTCATTTAAATGAAGAATACAAATTATCTACTGTAAGGGTCGCTGAAGCCTTCTCTCAAAAAATCTAATTATACTACTAAATTTTCCTGGATTACTTGTGGTACATTTACAATCAATAGACAATAAATTGTCATCTCAAATTTTTAGACACTAGAAGTATTAGACACTAGACATAAGCAGTACCTTGTATAGGTGTAACAGCTCATGTAAACAGATCGCAGTTCAATAGTCATTTGCCTGTATATTTTGGTTCCATTTTTTATGAGTTTTGGAGTTTCGCATGTTTATGCCAATCTAAATATAGAACAGGCAATTGTAGATTAGATCATTTTTGCACAAGTTTGTCCTATAATTTCTTCCTTTCTCTTCATAATTTTGATTTATCTATACCTTCATTATCGGAAGAAACGTCATTTAATAATGCCAAAGTAATTGAAGAAACTGATCTGCATGGTTTTCCCATAGGGATGCTGTCAAATTTAGAGGTTATACTACTTAATTTTGGGCAAATCATCATGGAAAATTACAGTGTTGTGCAAAGTGCACATTTTATTAAACATTACTATCAAAATAAGTGCTCAGTTTGAGCTACATTATGTGCACTATGTGGTTTTTACAGTGTGCTTTATCATCCCGTTGAGTCAACTATTCATCGTTTGGTGGACAAATTTGAATCAATCGGTTAAACAATCAAACAACACCCATACGTTGTCAAAAAGTGAGATCTGCAGAAAACATTGCTGCAGAGAACGATAGCTGCAGAGAGCGATGCTCGCCGACTGGGCTCTGGAACAGTTGGAGTGGACCCCAACTTTAACGAGACCCATTTTTGGATGAATAGCTATGTCAACAAGCAAAATTGTCACATTTGAGAAGATAACAATCCACATATGGTTCAATCTTCAGTTGCAAATGCATCCAGAAAACGTCACTGATGTGAATTTCGATCTGGTGAAGTCATTGCCCGTACTTCATCCGAAATGAAGCTCCAATTACTGCCATCGGTGAGAAGTACAGGTCGATTTAACTGATTTTTTGTGGCCTAAATTGAAAGATATGGATCTTAACGACATGATAGTTCCAATAATACGGCTCTACGAGCGACACAGCGCCTGCAAAAATGGATCTACACAATCAATTAGACAGCGAGGTTATCTCACATTTCCGCAATGTCAATTGCCCACAGAGATTATGTGATTTGACACCATTAGACTTTTTCTTCTATAACTTTAATGTAACCCATTAAATCACTATGTGAATAAGCTGCCAACGATTGATGCCTTAAAAGTCGACATAGCCAATGTCATCAATAATATTTAGCCCTATTTATTATTATATTTAAACCCGATTCATAAAAAATTGAACCTCTCGGCTGCATGTTGCCAAGCGAAGCCGTAATGGCCATTTGGCTGATATCATATTCCATACATAATGTTATAACTCTTGCAAATAAAAAAAAATAAATCACACATAACTTGTTTTATTTAAATTTAAACTTCGAGCGCCCTTAGTGGAAAACCTGTATAAGATCAATATCTATAAGGATCAGATGTTTTAAATAAAATAGGGAAACTTCTACCAACCTTCTTTTTTTCTACATTTTGTGGAGTAGAATTGGAATTTGTAAAATTTGGATGGAAATGATTAGATTTTTAAAAGTTGAATCGTTTGTATATGTTAAGTTAGTTTTACGATTTGAGTTAGTTTCTGCAATTTGAGAGAATGAAGGCTCTTTATTACTTGCCTTTCAATTTTTAGTTGTATTCTAGTCCATTCGTAACACTTCATGATATCTTTATACATTGTTAATAGACTGTCTTGTTTTTTATCCAACTTCAATTAACGTAACGACATCATCCAACATCAATTAATGACATAATTATTTTCTATCCAAAGTCAATTTATTAAATATAAAAAAACAAATCAAACACTGAAGTTACTAAAAACAAGTGATAGTTTTTATTATTAAAACGATTAATAATACTGTGTTATGGTGACATACTAAACCTTATGACCGACCCCTGTAAAACAAAGGAGAGGAACTTATTTGTGAAAATAGGACGAGAATGGTAAGTCAACAATACGAGGGATCTAATAGTAAAAATAATATTACTTAACAATTCACGACAGTATAGACAATGTGCTCCTGTATTTTATATAAATTTTAACAATTTGACTGCAATTTGTGAGCTTACACTAGAAATAATTGAATAATATTTTGCAGGTGTCTAACTGAACTCGTAAGATGACATAATTTTACTATTGAAAAAGATTCAACAAAAAGTTTCTTTTAACACATTATAATATATGTATATATAATGTGGATAAGGAACATGACTCGTTATCAATCTGTGGTAATAGTTGGAACCAATACCCTATTATTTTAAATTAGTAGACCATTTTGTATTTCATGAGAAATTTAACACCTTTCTCACAATAACATTCCTCCTCGCCTTACTAATCAGTGTATAGTTATATATCATTTTAAATAAAGAAAAAATTTAGTAGTTATTTACATGTTGAACATTATTGGTTGTAAAGTTTAAAGGTATTGATGATTCATGGCATGCCAGCAATTATTTAGACAGTTGGAAAGATTAAAGCTCTCATGAAAATTCTAGCAACATAACTTATTGCATTAAAAAATTGGAAATAAAACAGAATTTCATTGAACTGGACACTTACATATTATCAGTAAAATCTGCAATAAGTTAGATATTGTTCTTTTGTATAATCTAGGACTTAAGGGTCGGATGTATGCGATGAAATATTTCGTTTTCCACTAATACACACGCGCGCGCACCGGCCCCCATACCGTACGTTTGTAAGAAATCTTATGTTTTCCCATTATTATCTGAAAATATAGAAAATAACAACAAATTTATCCACTTATTTACAAAGCGGCACAAAATATTATGCATTTCAAATGTATCATAGGAATATTATGTTAATCATTTATGCGTAATTTGCATTTTATTGTAACATACAACATAAAACTTACACTGTGTACAAGCCATGTACGCGTTATAAATCTATGGCACAAGCTGACGAAGAGCGACCGGCTCTCACGTCTCACTGTTTGCAACCGCAAACGGTACTGAATTCAAAATATGCGCGTGCGCCGGAGATAGTAATCGTTTTTATTTTCATAGAAGCTAGTCCATACTAATACCAAAGGCTTCATATTTATGTCATAGTAAAATGCATGTACAAGAATGTAACTACATAAATTTAGAAAAGACACAGTGAAATAAAAATCGATATATCTTTATAATTTTGTTCTAATATGCGAAACAGCGGAGAGCCTTTTTGGTAAAAGAGATTACATTGAGATTTTTTTTTAAGTTTGGAACATAACTTAGAAAAAATATCGTACAACAACGCATAGTACAAAGGCCATTCTATGCCCTGTTATTTTAAGATAATGTCTAACTTTGGTAGTTATTAAGTATTTTGCGAAACCAAACACCCATTTTTGCCTATTTGCGAAATCAGCCCCTTAAAGCAGTGAAGCAAATAAATTCATACATCAATGGTATAAGTCAAATCTACTTGTAGGTGATGTCTCCAGACACGGTGCCAAATTTTGAATTTATCCATTACTTCAACATAGCAATACCATTTTCAATCTACAAACTAATTTTGATAAACTTATTGAACCTTGACACTTATTGTAATTTTTCATTGCACAAATTATATTTACTTTATGGTGTTTTTTTGTCATAGATTTACATAAAAACATGTGTCAAAAACTCTTATCACTATTTTAAATTTTGTATGAATGTGTGTATACACACACACACATACATATATATTTATATACAAACAACCAATTTTATATAATATATAGATATAGATTAAACATATTACTATTACTATTGTACATATTACTATTGTAACATTTTAGCATTGATGATTTTGATATTTATGTGCAAAATAGAAAAAAAAGTGATCCATAATTAAGGTATTTTCATAGTGTGTATCTTAGCTACTTTTAAAATTTTCATCTACTTTAATATATTTTTCACTGTAAATTTAAGGTCTATATTATGGGTGAAATAGATAAAAGATATCTTGGAATGTAGTCAATAAATATTTATTGCGTTTTTATTTAAAAAACATTTTTTTAAGAATTTAGTTAAAAATATTTTTTAAATGTTTTGTTCTTTAATGAAGGAAATATTTTATTGCAATCAATTATACTGTACATTGAATCTTAAGTTTGAAAAAGGCAATATAATATTTGCCAATTGTTTCATTGGTGTTATATTTTATATGTCAGCCTAAGCCTCATTAACTAAGTTATAAATAGTTATATTGCATTTATAACTTATAAGTTAATGTATTCCTTTACAGGTGACGTTGTGCAAGATAGGTGAACACTGTGTGGTTGACCCAACTGGTGAGGAACAGAAATGTAGCGTTGTATCTCTCATAGTTGCAGTATCCGGTGATCGACATAATTATTGTGCCCATGTAAAAGACATAGATATGACCAACAGTGGAAAGGGTAGGTTATGCACTATAGCTACCAATGGTCCAGGAAGTTTTCATCCGCAAACATTACTTGATGCTATGAAACAAGGAAGGTAAGGTGTTTTGTCATGGTTTAATTAACTGTAATCATCTTAACCAAATGTATTGTTATGTTGTAAATAGTGAATACAGTCTCAGGATTGCATTCTTTATTTATGATGTAATAATATCCTTTTCTGATAAATTTCGGACTTCAAAAATCTTAGGATAAAGTTATATATTAATAAAATAGAGTAAATACGTAACAAGTTTTGCAGCTTGATTGCAGTTATGATATTTGTTACATCCCACGACTGATTATGTTGTGTTTGTAAAGGAATTATTTGTTTTGTTTAAAAGAAAGAAAACAGTTTGTTTAGTATTTATTTATGATTACTGTTTGGCTTTTATAAGAGTAGCATAATAGATAAAACAATATAAGTAATAGAAATGTATATAACTTAATTTTACCTCTTTTAAGACTGAACTAGAAGTTGTTATATAAAAATTTATTTATTTAATAAACTTTTCTTCGTGACAGGCAATGGATATTTTTCAAAGTAAAATGTCTGCCAATACTTTCTTATTTATTATGCACAATATTTCATTGTTTCAGATTAGCTGCTCTAACTTTAGACTCGGTGTTGGGTGAAGCCTTGTTAAGAGAAGAGAGGGAATCAAATGGCAAAAAGAAAGATTCGTATGGTTTCCTCAAGTGACGTCTGCGTCATAAAATATTGTATTATAGCGAGAAAATAAATTTAATTTTTGCACAAAAACAAATCTTATTATTTTCATTTTATTCCATGCGAAACAATTCCATTCTCGAAACATAGGGTAACATTAATAAACTATTAAAATAATTTTCCAAGACCAATATTTTTATTGTTGAAAATTAGATATTTACATTTTTAATAAGGTATATAGCTTCATTATCACAACCACACAAAACTCTGTTCCTATCGCAATCTAAAGTATTTATTGGCTTATGCATGTCATTCATCAATGAAGACACTTCTATATTATTCTTATCATCATCTAAACTGAGCCATGGATTTGTGTTTTGTTTCTCTACATTTTCAATAGCACTAGTATTTAAGATAGAAGTTCTGGATACACCAGATGTGTTCCAATCCCATATTTCCCCATTTGCTGAACAGGTGAACAGCCTTTGCGGATTGGTGGGATGAAACTGCATTTCACCGACTGCCCCATTATGAGCTGTCAGTAAAGATGTCGGGTATGTGTTGTTCCTCAAGTCCCATATTGCAAGAGATCCACTTTCACTTCCAGCGAGGACCAAATGACGCTGAGTTGGGTGGGTAATTAAAGCTGTGGCTGCAAGTTGTTCACTGGATAAAAGGAAAGAGGCAGTCGGTTTGTCAGCTGGAGATCGTAAATCCCATATCTTCATATGACCTCGAAGATTACCAGTTATCACCTGTGAATTTTGTGTAAATAAATTTAAGCTACCTTACTCTAAAAATAATAAAGATGATTGCAAATAATTAATTCTAAATATGTGTTTTCCACTTACTATATTAAGCAAAGTGCTGTAAATATTTTTAAAACACAAATTAGGCTATTGACTCATAATTTTTAACTTCAAAATGTTCTTGTATGGGGCAGGTATTAAATTACAAATCGAGATCATGAAGAACAATGCTTTACTTATTTAGTGCGATACTCTGCTTTATTAGATTACTATATGGCTATGATTTATATTATTTTTCATTATGTTATCAATAAATGTCAAAATGGATAAAATAAAACTGTAAGGACATATTTCTTTTATTTTCACGTGGGATTAATCAGAAGGTACCTATTACTAAACTACAAATACCTTTTATTTGCATTAATTTTAGCTAAATTTGCAGTTTTGTTAAAGATGTATTTAAGGACATATACTCTTTTGCAAAAAAAAGGGCACTTATAGGAATAAACCATATCAGAGTTATTTTATTATTATTTGATACATTTTATATGACAATATGATGAGAATATTGTTATTTATTATTGAGATATCGTTTTTACCTACTTCAGTCATTAAAAATGAGAATAAATAAAAAAAGATGTAAAGTCCACAGATGAGCGTTTTCATACTGGTACATTAAAATGGCTAAAGTTTATTTTTGAATATTTTTTTTTAATTTAACATAAAATTTGAAAATTTAGTAACGAGTATGGCCTCTAGCTAAAATCAATGTGCTTAATCTGCTAGGCATGCTTTCGACGACGTTTTTTATCATTCCCTGAGGAATATGTTCCCATTCAGCGATGATCATATTTTTATGGGCCTGAATGTTTTCTGGAGCTGGTTTTACGGCTCTGACGCGTCGTTTGAGATTATCCCATATGTGTACAGTTAATGCGGGTTGGGCATGAGGAATAAGAACCTCTGTTATGTACCTTTGCGCATTAAGTGTGCCATTTTCAATAAAAACTAACACGGTACAGTCATCTGAGTTAATACCAGCCCAAAACATTACGGAGCCTCCACCGTAAGGGGTGATTTCCTCAAGGTACACTTCTCAGCGTTCTCCAGGTCTTCGTAAGACTCGCTGACGTCGATCCTCGCCACTAATCGATATACGAGCTACATCGGAGAATAAAACATTCCAGTCTTGTTGTGTCCATGACGAAAAATTTTGAGCGAATCTCAATCCGGCAATTCTATGCTCACGGAGCAATGTAGGGCCCCGAGCTGGGCGATAGCTACGTATATTGACGGCCTGAAGTCTCCTTCTGACTGTCCATAGGCTTACTCGTTTATCTCTGACGTCCTTGAGGTTCTGTTTGAGATCCACGTACGTAACTTGACGATTTTGTAGCGCTTGACTGACTATGAAGCGGTCGTTCCGTGGCTCAGTGCATCGTTTTCTTCCAGAACCGGGCTTTCTATTGATGGAGCCCGTTTCTTGGTATCGTTGCCGGGTCCTTTGGATGGTGGAACGGCTCACATTATACTGCTGAGACACAACATTTTCTACAGCCTTCTTCAAGCAGCGCAATAATTTTACTAGCTCTTATCGTTTTTTCAACCATACTGAGAACAGCAAAAAGAAGTGAACTAATGCAGCAAACAGCAGAAATTTAATTAAAATTTATTCGTTAAAATAAAAAACGTAACAAATGAAAAAGAACTTAATATGAGTTGGATTTCATTTACCGCCAAAAAATATGTTTTTGTCAGTGAAAGAGTATTTTCATTCCAAAAAAATATATTTCAAATTTAGAATGTTCGTTTTTATGTGCCAGAATGCACTATACCTGCCAGTAACAATTACAATTAATATAACCTCTTAATAATATGACAAAATCAAAACCGCCCGTTTTTTATGCAAAAGAGTGTATTTCTCCAAATTCTTTAGTGAAGGAAAGGTTTGTTTTATAGATTCTCCGCATTTATATTGTTATTTATATGAATATGTTAATAAAATAAAGTATATTACCCATAGAATGTGCAAATTTTTTTTGTAACAATCGTTTTAGTTTTAGTCCAGATCTTGTTGGTATAGAAAAACTTGCTCTACATTAGACTACTGTCTCTTTTTTTAAAAACCTTGTGAAAATAAATAATTTTCAAAAGAATTATGCCAAATAGTTATCGATGGAATTACATCTTGACTACCGATTATGAGAGTTTATGTATTGAATTTTGTAGATAAAAAAGATTTATAATAACACACATACAACTAAAGTTGGATATAAATAATATCTGACTTATTATGTTACACAAATTAAATCTTTTAATTTTTTATGATCTTTATTACAATACAAAATATTTTTCTACCAGTCTTTATAATATGGAGTAAATTATATTTTACTCTATCTAACCTGGCTTAAGTTTCTAAAATATATTAACCTCTAGTTCCCTTTCCCTCTACAGTAGGAACACCTAATTTTGGTAAAATATGATATTCTTTTGACTACCATGAAATATTACTATAACTTCATGAAGATTGTGACTGTATCCTGTAAGTTTGAGAAGTAGACGATAAGGAGAAGCTAATTTAGTAATTTTTCATTACAAGGCAAAAACGTTTCTCGACCAAGTGTATCCGTTTCCTACAAAATGTATCCGTCAAAAATAAAATAGAGTAAGAGGTGAACTCTTTCAATAAATATTTTCTTTAAATATTTCTGATAGGCCTGAAGTACATTAAAGTGCAATTTAAGTGAATGATGTGCAAATCAAATAAGTGGCATTAGGTAAAGTACCAGTTTCTATGTTGATTACCCTTATAGTATTTTCATACTTCTGTATTACATAATTAGCTGTATATATTTAAAGAGAATATAATAATATTGTTTTTACAGGTACAGACTAATAAGGAAAAAATTATACTTGAGCCAAGATTGAGAAACTCTTTGAAACAAAAGTCCTTTCCTAAGATATATCTTATTTTCTTATCAATAACACTAACCTCATTGTGTTTAAGATAACAAACACAATGTATAGAGCAACTGTCTGCTTTATCTATTGTTCGTGCAACTTTGTTGTGTGCCGTTTTCAGTACATTGATTCGGCCATCTTCACCGACAGTGACTATTTCTCCTTCTAATACTGCAACTGATGTGCAAGAACATGTTTGTTGGCTGCAATGAAATAATCATTTGCTTTAATATATGCTTTCCCATTATCTGCCACCGAGATGATGAAGCAGTGATGGTGTGATATATATACATATTTGCACCTTGTCATTTCATGACATTCCCAATTCTATCAAATATTTCTGTCATTTGTAACACTATATCTTACTTTTTTTATGTCTTGGACCTACGGTTTAAATAATTTAATAGTTCATTTGTTCGAATAATCATTTTTAATAATGTATTTTGGTTATTTAAACATTTTTCTTTTCACTTGAATAAGTATATGGGTCATTTTCCTTTTTGCTTATAACTTCAATAAAAATGAAAATATTGTTAAAGTTTAATATAATACTACTTTAATAATACAATAAAATACTACTTTAATAATATAATAAAATACTATTTTAGTAATATAATAAAATACTACTTTAATAAGATAATAAAATACTACTTCAATAATACAATAAAATACTACTTTAATAATATAATAAAATACTACTTTAATAATATAAGAAAATACTACTTTAATAATATAATAAAATACTACTTTAATAATATAATAAAATACTACTTTAATAATACAATAAAATACTACTTTAATAATAAATACTCCTGGATATGACATGATTATTAACAGCTTTGGAGATATAGTGAGTAGCACCCACTATATCTCCAAAAATGGTAATAATTTTCTTATTTTATGTGTCTTAATCTGTAAATGTAACTGTAACAATCTTTAGTAATACAATGATGCTTATTCCATCAACAAATTTTAAAAAATACTTCTGTTTAATCAAATCACCTGTTTGTCTATTTTAAATTATACCAATGCTGATATGTCATTATTGTTGTGAATAGAGATGCTTTTATTGTCCAATTGGTCAATTCTTTATGTTTAGGCTTTGTGCTAGACACACAAACTTAAATATGTGTATCTTGAATTGTGTCAAACTTATTTCAAAACTTTGTACCAAATATGATATTTACCATTCCAGTACTGACATTGTTTTAAATATTCACTATTCTATGTTTTTTATTATGCTCTCGTGGATCCATTCCCATCAACTCACTTCCTTTTGAAAGTCTATATTGCCTCTTGAAATTTTCCCAATTATCTCATATATGTTACATTTTCTGTAGATGCATTCCTTTTGGTTTACATCTCGGTACAGACATTAAGGAAGACCCTATATTTCCCGCCTGAATTAAAGATTGTGAATGTTTATTTAAAGTTAACATACAGTTTGCAGACATGTTTCTTGAATGTCAACTAAAGAAGGCATGATGTAACAGACTCCATGATTTGTAAAATGGAAGCGAAAACAGATAAAATTCACATGTTTTGTTCTTAACTCGCCCTTCACTTCTTACTTAACTATTGTTTTTTTTTTCACGCATATAGAAGTGGCAAACAAATTAAGTAGTCAAAATTTTGCTTTACAAAGACGACTATTGTTTTTTTCACGCATACGCAGAAAAATGTTCGGCATTTTAATGATTTCTTTGCCTTGTCTATAGCCGTGTTGTTACGAAGGGTAAACAATTTTCAGTCAGGGTTTCGTAACTAATTAAAAAATACTTAGAGAATAAAAAAACTGTTTTGACTATTTGTTTATTAAACTAATCTATGAGAAAATAATTATCATAAAATGGAGAAGTCATGTAGAAAAACATATCATTTTGTAGTTGCATCCACAATTAGACAAGAGAAGAATTGTTTGTTGGTTGCCTACATAAAATTTAAACGTAATTAAATCAAAATGTGTAATTCAATCCTTAAATTTTAAAGATTATGCAGCCATTTAAGTTTTGTTAACATTAGATTTCTTTTTAAGGTTTTCAAGGCCGAGCAGGCTCACAACCCTAAAAGGAAAATTACCCATATATTTGAATATTTATTTCATAGATATATACCATTTTATTAAAATAAGATATATTGAGACTATCTGTCCTATCGGAAAGTGAGTGTAAAACGTGAGTGTTATCGGTAAGTGAGTGATTAAGGAAATTTTCAACAAGTCCAAACAAAACACATTGTGTTCAAAACAAAAATAAGTGTGTTTTCATCTAAAAAGGAGATATATGCATACTGTGTATGTGCACGAGAGTGTGTGAGCATGCGTAAGTGTGTGCTTGTGTGTGTGTGTGTGGTTCAACGTTTATAAGTTCATTTGCTTTTAGTATCAGATGGCCAGTCAATCAATGCATTTTTTAGTGTTTTAGAAGAGACTGGGGGTGATATTTTATACAGGGGAAAATAAGGACAGAATGGAATACAATGTGAAGAGGGGCGGAATATTAGTGTCAGTTTATTAAAGAAACACATTACTTTTTTAAGAATCAACTTTAATTAGAATTGTTTTGTAGACTATTAAATCAGATTTTAATTTTTAAACACTTTTTATAAACTTTGGAAACAAAAATACTTAATTGAATGAAAATCACAACCCTAACTGGTAGTGTTACCTTAAATATAACGTAATATGTTTTGAAAATAAATCAAAACTTAAAAAGTACTTAGCTTTTTAAAACAAAAAGAGTTCCTTTCATCCTTGCTCATAGACATTAATGCTTTTACCGAAAGCAAAGAAAACCTGCTATTTTTCCATTTTTAAGTTCAGGGTTAGTAATTTTATAATCTGACTCCATGTGATGAAAGAAATACCATTGTCATCAATTTTATAATAATTTTTTGAAATACCTTGTACATAACGATATTCTGTTTTTGTGTGTAAAAATCAACGTTCCACAATATTTTTGATATTAAGGGTTGCTAGTCATCTTCAATCTGGCTTGTCTTATCGCAAAATGATGCGTCAAAGGACTGGAAATTTTTGAGACTACTCCGTGTTTTTCTTAGATATTAATAATGTTTTTGTCATCAAAATCAGATTTTAAAAGTTTTTATGTTTTCAGTTGATTCGAATTATGCTTCTTTATCTGAGATATCTGCATCACAAATGGTTAAAACTTTGATGTTGGGACAAATTTTCTGGAAGGCGGTTATCAAATCTTCTAATGACAAATTATCAGTACCACTTGCAACCTATCCACAGACCTCTTTTACTTTAATGAACTGATTATCCAATAATGTTGCAGCCACTTCATCGGGATCTTCCTTGCCAAGACCAGCTACATGGTAATTTCATGTTAAATAAACAAGATTAGAGAAAAATTTCTGTAACGTCATTGCCAATGAACCAACGCTAAGGAAATGTAGGTAGTAATTTCAGTAGGCAAAAGGCTGTGCTCAAATGGCCGAAGAAATTTTTTGGATAAAGTGCAAAACTGTGTGTGGTATTCATCATTAGACCCTCCGAAATGAAAAGATTGCATTTCTTCAGCGTACTTAATTTGATAATTTTTGCTAATGTCGACATGAATAATTGCATACATTTCTTATTAATTGCATACATTTTTATATGTTGGTATCGTAATCTTTTTGCTAAATACTGTTTTCTAGATGTTCTTCACATGTTAGTTTTTTTCGGGCTGCTTTAACCTATAAAGAAATTAATGTTTCATCCAAAGCTTAGGCTTTCCATGTTAATAAAGAAAAATGACTACCTATCGCATTACGGTACTACAGCATATGTGAAACTAACCTCTGATCTTATATTTTAATATCTCCCCTGGACGTTATGTCTTTACCCCGTCTACTTACGAAGCAGGAGAAATATGGCAGGGGAGAGACTTTTTCATTAGAAAACAGAGATAATCATAAAAGAATTTATCGTAAGGAAATAACAAAGAAAGATGGTAAACTCTGCATAAGTTACAAGTAATATACATCTAATATAAAGTATTACAATAATTAAATACGAAATAAAACTCACCAGGGGAGAGACTATGTTCAATGGCACCTCTGCATCTAGGTTTTGATGAGTAAATGCCAAAATACTAATGTTCTTTAACATTTTATGGTCTAAAATATAACTTTTTTACTGAGTATGCTAAATTGGGTCTCAATAATAAGTACAATTTTTCTGTAAGAAGCTATGATTAAAAATAGGGTTTGAAGTGTTTTATCTCAAATAATACAAAGTATATACCTGATAAAAATATTGAATGAGTGACTTTATTGAAATATTGAAGTCTATTGGATTTAAAGTATTAATATACAAATATTCATTTAATGTGAGGACAGACTACAGGGAGTGATTGATTTCAAGGGGGTAGCTGATTGTGAACATTTATTATTTAGTATATGCAATTATAATATACTTTCGTTTATATAATTCTCATATATATATATATTATATATATATATATATATATATATATATATATATATATATATATATGCGTATATATATATGCATATATGTATATGAGTATATGTGTATGCGTATATGTATATGCGTATATGTATATGCATGTGTATATGTATATGTGTATATGTATGTGTGTATATGTGTATATGTATATATGTATATATGTATATATATATATATATATACACATATATATATATATACATATATATATTATGTTTACTTTTGTGATACACTAATTTGCCTATAAAATTGTAGTAGAACACAATTACATAATTTTGGTGTTTAAATTGCATTATTTTACCATTATAAAATCTGTAATTAATTATTCTAAACAATCTATAAACAAAGTACGGAACATGCAATTGTACGCGTTATATTTTTAAATACCTTTTTAGAAAAGAAAAAAATAATTGAAACGAAAAACTGATATTCAGTTGTAATTCTTACCGGAACCAGTGAACTTTTTCCCAAGCTGAACTTTCCTTAAGAGGAACACTTCTATCGTAAGCATTCAATTGCAGTAATTTAACATCACCCTCAGACGTAGATACTATAACCGATGACTTATCAAGTAACCTCATGTCTGTAACATCTCCTTCAATATCTAATGAACTTAGGATTCTTGGATAGTCAGCGTCTTCTTCGTCGATATGTGTTTCGAAAGACCATACTCTAATACTATTTGTGTTATTGTCCCAACTTCCAGTTAGGAAACATTTCGTTTCGCCATAATCCTCCGGTATCCATTTAATTTTGCTAATTTTTTCTGACACGAAATTACCTTGCACTTCCAAAGCCATCACTATTAACAGATTTTATTAAATAATATTCTTACAGAACTATCAAGAGGTGTATTTGATACAAAATTTACTAACAAAATTAGCGCTAAACCGGTATTTAAAATTTAAAATGGGATGAAACTAAGAAATACCACAAATGTCAAAATTTTAAATATGTTTTTGGGTCTTATGAAGCTGAAATGTATGTTGTTTTACGCCAATATTAAATATGGTTATGATATAATTATAAATATGATTACACTGGCTAACTTTGACTTAGAGGAGTGATCTTGGCCGAGGAGCATTTTTTGGTTGATTTTCAGTGTTATTTGTTTCTTGACACACTATTTTATCTAACTCTTGATAACAGGACCAAGGAATTCAGACAAGGGGAAGATTATATTTGAAAAGAGTTATTCTCGTAGCCTACTGACATCTTTACCAGTAAGTGATGTTTAATTAGTAATTTTTATAAGTTACTGACTTTAAATTGATTTACTTGTTCAGTTATAACTGATCCTATATATTATTTGTTCTAATTTACATTACAAAATATAACTTACACAATTCATACTTATATGTTAACATTCTGGGCAGAAATTATGCATTTGGAGAATTCACAATATTTGTTTTTCTAATATTTTAGCTTTTTAATTATGTTTAATTCTTCATCTAAAGTTTTCGGTAATGTTCCAGCATATCAATTAGAAAATGATAAAATCAAACAGCAGGAAAATAAGAAAGGTTCTAGGTCCAGGGACGAGAAGTTACGGTATCAACTTAAACCGCTAAGAAACCTCGTAAGACTTTTTAAGTGGAATTCGACGCCAAAGATAAGTAGTGGAATATTTTAGTATTCCACGAAGTATAGGGAAAAACAAACAACGATAAAGATGCCACTTTAGTTTTTAAGGACGTGCCATTTTAGTATTTATGTTCGAAGAAGAATATTTTTGTTGATCATGCCTTGGGGCACCCATGACACTTTTTAATATTCGCCACGTAATATATAAAATTATACCTTTAGGAAAAATAAAATATGTTCTTGTTGGAACCATGTACATAAAATATTATTGTCCTTTTTATTTTCTACTATTGACAGTATTACAAGATGTAGGAGAATCCTATAGTATGACGCCCAATTATGGTTTTACTATTCTTCTATTTCACTATAATCTCTGATAGAAGTCCCAGTTGTATCTTTGCTGTAGTGCAAACTTTCTGCCTTGCCTTTACTTGAAGGCCGCTCGATTTGGAATACGGTTGTACTTTATTGTGGACGTGCCTTATAAATTTCTTTAGTTCATTTCTTCTACTAACGAAACAGTAACAAAATATCTATCGAGATATACGCAACTATCTCGAGGGATATTCTTAATCAAATAGCGAACTATAGGAGACCCCAGACCTAAAGATGTTTTCGCAAGCATTTTTCTACCGCTTTTGTAAATGGCAAGGTCAATCATCAGGCTTGCGTTTATGGTTTTAAGCTTGCGTTTATAGTTTTAAGCATACGGTATATTTTTTAAGTCGTAGTCTATTTTTTCATCGTGGTACAGATCATATCGTTCTTTAAATGGTACCATCTGCTTCTCTATGGGATAATAAGGCGGAACTCTTTTCAATTTGTTGAAGGTGTTCTGAAGTGATTATCGATCGCTGTTTTGAAATTGGGTTATTATTTCATCTTTCAGACATGGAGAGCGTTGCGTACGGAAAAATATTTATCATGACTAATTTTGTCACACATTAGCTTCATCTTCATACTAGCTTGTAAATTTATTGGTACGAGATTGCAAATATGTTGGAAAACGTGGGTAGGGAACACATGTCACGATAATATTTACACCCAACATTTTAGCGATTTCAATCTTGGTACCTTTAAACTCCAGCTTTACGCAATTAATACAAGTTCTTTCATTCAGCAACCTCCTCGTACAAATGATTTTCAAAGTAATTGTAAAAATAATATGTTATCGTGCGAATCGGATTCTTTGATAACATTAGAAATAGTTTGTTGGAAATAGAATTGCTTCCTAATATCTTTATGGTAAGGGCTCTAATTTCATCATAGTTTTAATCTACTTCTAAGTATATCTGCAGGAGGTTCGGCTTCCTGGGACAGATCTTAGTGTTGTTGGTAATTTTATCAGTTCTCATACTCATTGTCTTCCTTTGTAAAGTCAGCAGCGACTTATAGCTCTGATTCCGGGTTGTAATCATGGAAATTCTCCTATTTCGTTGCAATGGATCTTTAAAACAGTGACTTCGGTCAAAGAAACTTAAAACAAAAATTTTAAAAACGGAAACAACCATAACAAAGGTTGTGGATAAAAAAAATCTGAATTTCTTTTATTTTTGAAAAATAAATGATATAAATCGAACATACTCGATTAGTCTGAAGTTTCAACAATAAAACAAAACAAAGACTATAGTCAAAATACAACAGTAAACATATAAACAAAACACTTGAGCCATTGTTGTTTAAAAAATTCAACCATTTTGTTAAACATGCATCAAATAACTTACAGCTCACGACAAGTACCTGCGGGAACAGCAACGAGTTTTAAAATTGTTTAAAGCTACCGGGAAATTCGTATCGTTTGGGTTGATTGATTTATAAAGGATTAGTTTTGATTTCAGATTGTACGCAATTGCAAAATAAAAACAAATGTAAATTGAAAGGCATATCTTTTTACTACCGGTGTGCATATTACGCTCGTTTATTAAATTTATAAACGCGTAACAGAAATATTCTGCATTAAGTGACATGCATACAAAATAGTGTTATATTTTTAAATCAAAATTCCCGCAGTTGCGTGGATTTTTGGAAAAAAATACTTTTAATTTAACTGTAAGACTGAACATCTACAGTATCTTCATCATATGCTAAAGGCCCTTCAAATCTTAAGGAAACATATTCTATCTTTTGTGATGCATGAACAAATAAACAGGTTGGCAGACAATAAACTAACATTTGAAAATAGTATTCTTGTGCTCTATTACTTTTTTTATGTCATCTAAAAACATTTTTTTATAAATATTTTCAGTGTACAGATATGCCAATTCTACAGTTTAATTATATGTATTCGATTATATATAGACGACTACAGAGGCGAGTTCCATAAAAATAGATGGTATATTCTAATATGTACTTGTCAATTTACGATTATAATTGAATTTTGACGAATAAATTAAATAGTTATACACAGATTTATATTGGTTTATTTAGCATTATATATAAATCATAGATAAACATTATAAATAGGTACCTGCTTGTACAGATTTTCCTTCTGTATTAGGAATGTACCTACATAAAACGTAATGAATTAAATAATAGTTATACCACAGAATAGATATGCGTTAGTTAGGATTGAAATGATTATAAAAGAGAGATAAAGAACTCTTAAATATATTTCCGTTTAAATACCCTTAACGATAAAATATTGTATTATTGCTTAGTATAAACAATTTTAAAACGGTGGTTTCAATGTTTTATATACGTAATACACGAAATTAATGTTTTGTATTGAATATTAGTAACAAATTTATTGTCTTTTGCCAACGTGTATAGTCGAAAGTCGTTCTTAGTATCCAATGAAATTAAACAAATAGAAGTAAACTGTCAGTTATTATCAGTATTTCTAACATTTTGTTAGTTTTGTCTAGTGATAAATATTATCAGCACAAAGAAAAGCATTAAGCAATACAAACATTTTTCAACAATAAGCTGGAAAGGCTTAGTGTAATCTGATAATGTCACATCAAATGGATTGTTCTGTCTATAAATTACAGTTGCAAAAAGTGGTACCTTAAAAGCAATTGTGATGTTTGTTAATGCACTATAAATTCATAGCTTTGTGAAAATATTTATAATATATTTAAATTAGTTAATATAAATGAAATTATAGGGTTTAACAATTTACGTTACTATGTAAAATATCAGTGTAAACTAGTTTATAATTGCTTATTGTCCTTTAATCATCAAACTTTTCAAGGTTTTGAAACTTTTGTTATTTTTTTTAGGAATTTTTCTAAACATTATAAAAGAAATATAAGGCGAATAATATTAAGTGCTAATATTTAATATAACGTTAATATTTAACTTGACTAGTAATAGAAACTTGAAATTAGGTTATGTTAGGGTTATTTACCCTACTGTATGAATGTATGTTGTGCCTTAGATGTATATAACTTACATATTTACATTATGCAACATTTCAGATAATTCTACATTTAATAATACCTACTAGTATATAATATGATGGATGAAGTATTGTCACCGGCTAAGTCTGGAAAGCTTATTGCAGCAAAATCTCAATATGTTCATGTTAATTTGGATGGTATTGAAAGACTTAGTGAAGAGGTTGTTTATCAAATGTATTACTTTATTTACTCTAAGCGTTATTTAATATCGTTTTAAAAGTATAATTTTTTAGCTCAGGGTTGCTATTTTTGTGACTCGTATGGTTTTAAGAATATTCCTGATTTTTATTATAGTAGCAATTTTTCACAGATTTTTTTTATTCCTATAATATAGTTAATTTGTCATCAGATATATTTTGTTCTATGAAGATTACGATAAAATCTTAACTGTTTGCTGTTTTCTGATATATTGAAAGTTTTTTGAGTGAAATGTTTTTATTAATTGAAGTTTATTCTAGATTTTAGCAAATGTGTCAGCTGGTAAACTGCAGTTACCTGCATATGGTGATAATGATATCCATCCACATAAAGACAATCCTTTGGCTGTTGATTGGATATTCCTGACGGATGTCTTAAATTTTTGTTTCTGGACACCAGGTGATGCGACAAAATGGAAAGTTAATGGACATACTGGCTACTATGCATTTGCAGCTGCAATTGGACGAGCATTAAAGGTTTTAATTTATTTTTTTGATTTTTAATTATATGTTAAAAGCTGTAAATTTAAAAATATCTTGCCTTGCCATTTCAGGGTGTTTTGAGAATTTGTTTATTAGTAAAATTGAATAAAACTAAATTTTTTCCAAGTTAAAATTCTTAATGGTTAGCTATTCGAGATAATGAATTGTGTTTGTAGAATGTAATAGAATATCATTTGAAAAACGAAGTGAGTTAGATTATTGAAATATTGTGCCAGTTTCTGCATAAACATTGTTTATATTTTTTACTTAGTTTCAATATTGAAGTTCATCTGATGATCAGTTATCTCTCAAGAACTAACCTACAATAGTTTAGTGACTAGTAATGAACAGTAAAAACACTTAACTTACATAGTATAAGAAGTCACTAAACTATTGTAGGTTAGTTCTTGAGAGATAAGTGATCGTCAGATGAACTTCAATATTGAAGCTAAGTATATATATATGTGTGTGTGTGTGTGTGTGTGTGCATCTGTGTGTGTGCGTTTGTGGACGCTGTGCGTGCCTGTGCGCGCCTGTGTGTGTGTGTGTGTGTGTGTATATATTATACACAAATGATTTTAAAATGTACACACTTTTGTTTTATATAAAATATAACTGTTTCCATTTCTTGGAAGATACAAAAATATTTGGAAAAATTCACAAAAGTAAATTTTTTGTTTTTGATTTCTCCCTCTTTTTCTTATATAGTTTTATATCACACACATATTGTCACCATTACATATAAAATATGACATACATTTTTAAGAAAAATACGATCTCTTAAAATTCATTTTATTCTAATTGATCTCTTGATGAAAATATGGGAATGTACTGTATGGGAATGTACACCAATAAGTGTAACATAATATGTAGTAAATTAAAATTACAATAATCAAATAATATAAAAATGAAATAAAATTAAAATCTATCATGGATGAACTTAAAATGTATATTGCAGTAGCTCTTTTTTATCTGGGAACTGGTAATAAATAGTTTAGTAAATATTCTTATATCACTTCTTGATTCTTTTTCCATCAAAAATGTATATTTGAACCTTATACAGTTACTACTGTTTTTTTCTTGAAGTCATCTTAATTTTTAAATGTTACATTTTACCTTTTAATTATTCTTGCACTTATATCGTTTTGCAAAGAAAGTGTAAATTAAAAGAAAAATAATATTTCTATATAGTTCATGTAATATTAATTTTTTTTATAATTTTTGCCATTAATTAACTTATCTGTCTGCTACAGGAGGACATTCAATTAAATTTCTGAATATTCCTTTCAACCTTTAAAGTGATTTAGATCATCTTAGTTTCATAAGTCACTAAAAGTGAAATAAGGGGAAACATTCATGCACTTTATTCATACTTATATATTATTTCAAGTTTAATATTACAAATAATTTCAGGAAGGTATTGATATTGTCAATCCAGCTTACTATTCTAAGATTACTGAGAGTGAAATGGACCACTTGATGAGATCAGATGATGGTGTTACGAAAATACCTTTATTGGCTGCGCGTGTTCGAACACTACATGAAGCAGGGGCGGTACTTTTGTCTAAGTATAACGGAACATTCAAAGAATGCATAAAGCAAGCTAACAAATCAGCCAAGGCATTACTAGAAATAATTGTATCAAACTTTGAGTCTTTTAAAGATGAGTCAGTTTTTGACAATAAGAAAGTTTCGTTTTACAAGAGGGCACAGATATTAATTGGCGATTTATGGTCATGTTTTGAAGGGGAAAGCTGGGGTGAATTTGCTGATATTGAAGATATTACAATGTTTGCTGATTACAGAGTTCCTCAAGTATTGGTTCATTTTGAAGCCTTGAGTTATAGCCCAAAACTTATGGAATTACTGAAGAAAGGTATTGGTTTTACTTCGTTACCATAGTCGTAAATATTATTAATGCAGATTGGTTTGTTTTTGAAAGTAATAAATGGCTATTGCATCTTTGGTTCGTATTTTCGAAGTAAGTTTTTCAAATATGCTTTACCATCACATTGTTCTCAAATGTGATTTCGTTGCTCAAACATTGCGTTAGTCATTATTATTAACAATTATTTTTGTTAATGAATAAGATTGCTGGAGTTACCATATCTATAATATTTTTGAATTAGATAAAATATTGAGAGAAGTGAATCAAGTCCTTTAAAATTTATAATTCTGCACATTACTATATCGGACAGCATTTACTATATCGGGTTATGTCATGCAATTTAATTTTCTTATAATACAAATGTTTGAGCAAACGTTCAATATGTGGAGTAGTACGCTAATAGGTCTTTTTCACTGATTTTGAAAAGCGCATTAATTGCGGGTGGCCATATTATATTATTTGAATGTCATCTGAATATTTTTCAAAACATAAATAGCTGTACATGAAAATATATACATAGATTTCAGTCAAAATGTAGTTGTTATAATATTCATGAAATTATTAATTTTCATACAATTTTTGTTTTAGTAGCTAAAACTAATTACATTTAATTCATTTGTCTGCCCTTGATAAATTTCTATTTTATTTTTCACATAATAGATGCTTCAGTTTTCAGTAGAAAACTGCTAATCATTATATGGATACACTCCCAAATCTTTACTTATAACCTTTGTCTTCCTGATAAAAATAGCATTAAATCAGAAGTGGACGTTGAACAATGCAATAATAACATTTAGGTAAATATTTTATTATCGATGTGTTTTGCATAAATCTGCATTGTTATAATTTCCCATGAGTGAGATAATGTACCTACACATTAACTTTGAATATTTGATATTGTTCAAAACTGAATTTGTCGTGACATTTTTCGATTAAATATATCTTGAATTAAATGATCTTTGAAATTAAGCATTTTTGTAAATTATATTCATATTTTATTCAATTTGTAAATATTTATTTATCTTTTTTATTTTAGATGTCGTTTTGGAAAGTGGATCTCGGGAAGAAATAGAAATACGTGGTTGCTCTATAGAAGCAGTGGAATTACTTAAGGATCGAGTGCGAGATAAGCTCTTGTCAGATCCCGACAACAAAGTGAATTTAAAGTTCATTAACTCTGTGATAATAGATTATTATTTATGGTGCTACAGACGAGAGCATGCCGAGCTCTTAGAACATATTCCATTCCATAAAGTTATAGGAATTTATTATTAGAGTACTTTTATCATATTTTATATAAAATATTATTTTATGTTTAGTCAGCGAGTTATTTAAAACGTCAGTGGTTCATCAGCTGACAAAAATACATAAAGACCCAAAAAGAAATTTCGTGTTACACTTCTTTTAATTGTGATAAATAAAAATGATATTTTTGTCCTAATTTATAGTTTTATTCCCTACCATATTTATTTATTGGAAATCAAGTTTGCAATTGATCAAAGTAATACAAATCTTAATTTTAAAAGTATAAATGATTTTAGGAAAAATAATAGAACAATTTCTTTTTACTTTCAATATCAAATCTTTATTGCACAACTCATTACTTAAGACAATTTTTAACTACAAATTTTAAACAATTCATAATAAAATTGATTGTATATTACATTGTTATAAAAAATCTACACTATTTACATTACCTAAACAAAATTAAGTATTAGTAAGTAAGTATATAATACTTTGGTATTGCTATTTACTTACACACCTTTTCCAATATTTTACATAATGGCACCTTTTATATACAACTGGACAGATTAATTAAATTTAACCTTAAGTACAATGTTTCATTTCTAGCTACTGTAATTGATTCAATACTCAGTTTTAATACGCGATATTGAGGGAAACTGATTTGAAGTTTTACACTTAGTTTGTCTACATGCATTAGTCTGTAGAAACTTCTATCGAATTTGTTATTAAAATCATTAATAACTTATTTTGTTTTCTTAAAATCATAATGTTTCATTAATAAGAATATGTAACAAAATGGTAAACATGTCCAAGTACACATTTATACTAACAAGTTTTTCAGATATTGCTGAAAATGGAATGAGAATATAAAGACAACATTAGTACCTATGTACAAATGAGAACAAAACAGTCACAAGCAACACGAAGAGATGTTCACAAATTTGATATGCAATAAATTTGTGACAACTGATGTTACTGATCATTAATATGGGCTCATTTTTATTGCAGTGATATTCTCAAAATATCACCTAAAAACTTGTTATCTCTTTTATAGCAAGGCAATTAATAATACTGACTTATTAATCAATTTATTCATAGATACTAATCTATGGTCAATATTTGTTGGAAGAGAGGTTAATAATCAGTATACCAATAAAGGTGGTAAACTTCTTTGATATCTGCTGGAAAGCTGTACAATTATTTTTTAAATCGTTAATTGACTGCAACAAAATGGAACTGACCAAATTTTAATTAAATATTTGTCGTTCCCTTCACTTGTTTTTTAATAAAAAAAAAATCAAGAATAAATTTTATTACAATTCTCCATAACTGTCCGGTCTACGTGGATTTGAATAGTTTTGAATGCAAAATAAATAAATAAGCATAAACTGAGAATTAGCATTTAAATAATTCTGAATTTTAAATGTCCTTTTTTAGTAAGTAGAAAAAATGAATACTTATTTCTTTTTCAAATTTTCGAAAAACGCTAATTTATTTTTCAAAGTGCCCGGTGCTGGAAGTGGGCTACTGGATCGTTCTTCTCGGACAGGTTCATCCATACCATCGGGTAGTTCGTTGGTCCCTCCTGGAATCTTTTGTATTGTTGGCATCGAAAGTTTAAGCTCCTCTCTGAATTCTCTTGAGATACTTCTTGCTGTCAAGCTATGCATATGCATAGGATTTTTCGTTGGTGTCGTCGCGACCGCATTTGAATTCTTATCAATTTCATTGTCTTTACTTTGCTTCCTCCTAACTGGTATTGGCTGTAAAAGATGATTATTTATATTACTATATTACAGTTGTATAAATGTTCCATTGTAAACTTATTATGGAAAACTTTCTAGTGCTTTATAATAAATACATAATCAGAAAAAGCAAAATGAAACAAATTTATTGAGAGTCAATTAAAGGTAATATAAAATTATTAAAAAATGATCAAACTTTAGAGACGAGGTACTGAAACATCCAAACAATGTAGCTTATCATTTAGTGACAGGGTATAATATAATTTGTATGCTGAAAATAAAATTTATGAGGACAATTTTGTTAACCTACGTGACGTTTCAAATTTATTACATTCGCATTGATTACAACGCATCAGTGAATTCATTCAACGTAAGACTTGTAATGCACAACTGTTATTGAACATATTGAAATATAACAAAAGGAACAACAAACTTTTGAGTAAATTTGAAATAAAACATTACATAACGGAAAATTGTATACTAAATAAGATAAAATATATATATATATAATCTCTTACCTTCACAATATCCTGTTTCTCATTCACAAAAAATTTTCGCACAAGATCTTTTACTTTTGGCATTTTTATCTCCTCACCCTCTCCTTCATTTATTAAAATGGCACTGCCGTTATCAATACTCCGAAAGCTTCTCGCGTTATTATTGTGATTCATAATTTTATCGGTTGATAAAGAATTGAAATCATTCTTATCTTTTATGACAACATTATCATTTCCATCTTTTACTTCGTCTATCTCATTTTTATTTTGTATTTCGATTTGGATCAACGAATCGTCACCCAAATTGTTACTTTGTATTATTTTGCCTGAAGGGATATTGTAAACTTTTAGCGAATCCTCTAAACTGCTTATACTCTCTGTTGAAATGATAGTCTCTGGAGGCGAAGATAACTTGCTGAAATCATTTGAATGTCTCGAATTGTCGCTATTTTCAGTGTGCAAGGATGTTAATTTAGTATTTGCTTTCAGTGAAGAGTTAAATCCGATATTATCAGTTTCTTTCTTAGTATAGGATAATAAGTTCTGGAATTTCTTTTCAGTTGTTGCAAAGTCATCATCATCGTACTCTATTATTATCGGGGTTGCCGAAAACACAGAGTCGTTGTTATCTTGTTGAGTGTCATTTAGTATATTAAGGGATAAATTGCGTTTTGGAATGTATTTATTGTTGGTGATATCTTTATCATCGTCGGTTATTGGGTTATTGGGATTTTTACCATTTGCTATGGCGTTAAATCGTTGTATCAGGAGGTGCTGAAATCAAATTAAAATTGATTGGTCTATTTTTTAAAATTGTTATAGAACTAAAATACGATTACAGTAAGTGAACCAGATATTGAAGCAAACTTTAATAATATAAAAATTAATCGATTTGAAGTTAATCAATTTAATTTTGTGGGTCATGAAAAATGCTTGATGATTCAATATGATGCAATCAAAATATGCTATAAAAATTAGTATGAAAATTAATGTATACTTTAATTTCAGATTCATTTACTGTTGATATAATTAGCAAAACATAAAATTTCCACCAAAACCATAGTAACTATTCAAATTAAGCGCATTCCGATTCGGTATTAGTGCGATTCTAGCATAATTTTGCATGGATTAGTAGTTTACGTCAAAAGAAATTATTTCACTCACCTAAGTTACAAGTTTTACTAATGGGTCATGCTTTTGAGACGTGCTTATTATTGTGTTTGTGAAATTCAGTGCATTCATCATGCATTTGAAAAAATATTTTTTATCGTTTACAGATTAGGACTGACTTGATTAAGAAATAATCGATTGAAAAAGTCAGATTGAATATTTTAAATTTATTATTAGTGTAGTTTTACTGCAATTTACATACACAATGACAACACAAGATAAGTAAATAATATAATATATTATAATCAAGGAATAATGTTACAAATATTGACATTCGAGATTTTTAAAATTAATCATTTAAACAACTATATTTTTGTTATTTTAAGCCATTAAGTATTGGGGTAACTTTATTTTCAATCTATTTAACAAAAGTTTTAATATTCTGGTAAAGTTGAGTATTAAGATTATATTTACAGAAATTGTTGATTGTTGCTGGAATTGCATCAAGTTAACATTTCTAAAATTTTTTTATAAAACAAAATTTATTGGTTATTATATTGTAGAGTACTATATTTTCATATGGCTTTAATGTTTAATTCGTGAGGTTGATGAGGCCATTTTTAATAATTGATATTTTTAGAATAAATGACTTGTGAAAGAATAATGTCAAAGAAAAATGTTGTTCACAATAGCTTATAGTGATTGTGTATAATGAAGGAACTTGATGCAACCAACAGTTTGCGGCAATAGAAAGCAGACAATACTACTGACTACATTCGTTTCACCAATGGTCTGTATTTAAGTTTCTATACAATCTCATACTTCCTCCGAAAGCGTTATTGATTCCAGTTCGTTTTTTGACATTACTTCGATTGTATGTGCTTCTAACAGTGCTACTACCCCGAATATCTTTAAACGATTCAAGCATTTCTTCCGTTGTCTCAGGTTTAATTGGAATTTTTAATCTAAGCCAGTCCTCGCTCTCCAAATGACCATCACCGCGTAAGCTTGTATTATTAAGTTTACGGCTTACGTTTGTTATATTATTACAATTTGCTTTATTGTTCGGTTCACCGCTCTTACTATCTGCATCAGAGTAATAGCCCTCGCTGTTTACGCAATTATCATTATTATCATAAAGGGGATTTATTGCGAAATTGGGACTCGCATTCCTGGGACTCATGACTGCGCGTACAATGTTTTGGTGGAGCGCCGTCGCTTCTAAGTCACTCAACGAACTGCAGGCACTTACTGGAGATGAGAACTCAGGTACGTCGTAATGTTCCGAGATTGACCGTATGCCAAAGTCAACCTCATCAGTTTTATCTGATGATATGTCCGAATATCTTTTACGGGCCCCGGCTGATTTTTTAGCTTCATTGATATAGTAATCGCGTCCAAATCTGGAAAATTTGCATTAAATAACCACGCTAAAAACATTATGGTATGTAATATTTTGAACTATGTGATTTTTTAAAGATATAAATAATAAACAATGAATACCACATGTTTAGAATATTTGATCTTATTATTCTTCAGCAAGCAGCCCTCATTGCAACTTTTTATCCAATATAGTTTTTTTTAGTAAATTGTGTATGCATTATTTCATTTTTAACTAATATACTAGATATAGACTTAATATATTATATATAGATATAGACTTATAAATTAAAAAAAGTTTTAAATTATGAAACCTAACTTTAGAATTAATTTAGGTAAGAATATTTCAGTGACTATATTACCCAAATTAAGTTTTATATTTATGACTACAATCGAATATCACAATATGGCATAAGACTTTTAGTTTAATTGCTCATCACTATATGAAAAATAAGAACAATTTTAAAATGATTTCTAAGTTTGATTTATTAATATCTTTCTTGATTTTCCTGCTCAATTTTCCCATTTTTCTCAACATTCCTTTCTTTATCTTAGAAATGACACTTTCTTTTTCATGCAGTATATGCAACCATATGCAATTCTGTTATTCTCATATGTAGTCTTGTCGTTTCAAATCACTTCTGTCTTTCCTCTTATTCATGAAACACCTTCGATAAAAACTTATATTTATCTATAATGACATTGCTGAACTTTATTTCACACATTATTTCACATGCATCGCTTTCGATAATATTTACTTTGTTACTAGCATTCATACATAGTTTTTTCTTGGTTCATACTTGAAATTTTGTGTCCCTAAATTTATTTTAAATAAGATTGTATCATTAAAATATCTGTAATTTTAACTATCTGTAGCCTTTTCCGTTAATTACAGAGCTATTAACTAAATAATAATTATTCATACCGTTTATACTGTGGTACTTCATTAGCCAGGACATCTTTTAGTATCTTGGTAGACTGGTTACTATTTTCATCACTGATATCAATTTTCTTTATAGTTGGTTCATCGATGTCTGCCTTGCTTGTCAATATGTCAAATATGGCAGAAACACTGTTTCCACTAAGTCGTTTCTGAATGGCTTCGGCCGAGTAAGGATTATTTGGCATGGGGACCGAATTCAGCCACTTCATTCTTTCCCTCTCGGCTATAGAACCTTTTATGTGAAAAAAATAAGTATACTTTTGGGTTATAAATTCTTTTTAGACACGGGTTTTGTATGTAAAAGATTATTTAAAAGCAAAGAAATGCAGAAATTAAAAAATGTAGGTGCAGAAATTTTTATGATTATGATATATAAAAAGTTTTATGATTATGAGTATACCCAATATTTTATGATTTTGAGTATTACTATGGGTAAAAATATTTTACAATATAGTGTCCATTACGATACTTATTTGGGTTAAACTACATTTCTCATTATTTATTAGATTTCTCATTATTTATTAAATATTATTCTTTCCATATTATATTTTTTTTAATTTCTTGCAGATTCGGATGCTTTTAATCAATTACCTGGAATTAATTTGTCACAGTCGTCACCCATATTTTGATCCACCTCTTTGGTTTCTTGAATATTGATTAGGTCTTCAGTACTGAAAAACATCATCAGTAAAATTAGGCTTTTAATTACATTTATAGTTATAACTTCATAATGTTGAAAAAATATGAGGCATAATTCTTTAATAATTATCCAGAGAATATTTTGATCAAATCATTGTACTGTAAACCATTACATCCATACAGTGTAATGGTTCACTGAATAGTGACTTGAAATTGAAATGGTTCATATTGAATGTTTTAGATAATTGAGTGCCATAATAATAAGAAATACTCTTTAAAAAAATATTATTGAAGTAAAAGTTTTTGATATGGAATATTATTAAATGTATATTTTACAATTATAAACGCAGTGTTTGTCATGTCATTGCAATAAAGAAATCATTGCAATACTCTTCATATGATACAAACACTGGTGCCACATGAAGGGTGAAGGAACTGATATGATTAAGATTAAAGCATAGCTTGTCTATTATTCATATAGTTTTATTAATCTATCATGCTCTACTGCCTTTTTTCAATTTCCTAGTGTGAGTAATACAATAATTGTCTTTTGATAATTACTGGAAAAGCTACATATCGCCATATGTTTTGATATAAAATATATATATACATTTGTGTGTGTGTGTGTATACATAGATAAGAAAATATGAAATTGAATAATTTATGAGAGCAATATTTATGCAACTAAGTAATAAAATAACTTTATATATTAGCAGAATGTGGTAAGCATTGTGGTATCTATAAATTTCATATTGTCAAACAATTTAACATTTACTGATTGGTAAATGTTACCATAGTTTTATTTACTTAATTGTACTAATAAATGTTACTTTAGTTGTCGTCTACTAGAGTTGTCGTCTACTAGAGTTATCTCTCTATTTTCTGTGCGTTCAATGTATCGGAATATTCAAAGAGGATAATAATTATCAGTAAAATAAGTTTTGCGCGATTGTTTAAACTTACTTCATACATTTTTAGGATTTTTTCCTTGATTGAATTTTTTTATTTTTCTTTATTTGTAATAGGTTATCTGAGGTTACCTTATTTGTAATTAAATACCTATTGTCTTACTTACTTTTTTTGCACTTTTATATCACCATTTGGCCTTATTTGCTTCTCATCCTTGTCATTATAATGTTGCCTTCTTAGACTGTCAGCATATCGTTGTACTGGCACCGCTATTGTCTCTGTATATTCACCGTCCTTCTGGTGATTGGTTACCGAGTCTGTTTTGCGATCTGCAAAATGTGATTCTGCTATAAATTAAGCGATAGGGAAATAAATTTAATTGTAATAAATTACTTTCTTTATGCAAGTTTCTTTACTGTTTCTGATTTCGTGTTTTTTTAGGCTCCATATTTGAAAAATCTGAACGTAACCCCATTGATCTCACTTAGTTACTTAGTTGATTAGAACGTACATTTGGAATTGTTGATAGTTAAATAATTTTCAAGATAACCATAATGTCTCTTAATTAAATGCTCGAAAATATTTATCAGCTTGTTGACATCAAAAATAAAGTGCCCATTATTATTACTATTGAAGGTACAGTTACATAATACAATAAGTGATGTTTATACACTGAACTATGCCATAGAACTGAAACATGAAGACATAATATCTTTAATAAGCCTCTCAATTACCAATAAATCAGATGGGCGTACCTAGATAAGAAATAATAAAGAGCAGTTTGCATATTGAAGGAAAATGTAGATTCAGTAGTGAGAACTAACTAACATGTTTCTCTGTGTCAAATTAAATTAACAAAAATATTAGTGTTATTTTCAAGGAAGCCAAAAACTAAATAACTATGGAACAAAAAATTATTAAACTGCTTTAAAATCTAAGATAAATTTGAATACATGAGTACAATTCTAGTAATTTAATAATTTTTAATACATTTCTATTTAGTATTAACAAACCAGCAGAAAGCATGAACTTTTAATCTGTGTGTCCCAAAAACACAGCAAGATGTTTGATGTAAAGCACATGGCTAAACTGAAATGGGAATGGGCCATACAAAAAGCTCAACAGAGTGATTCTTAAGGAAAAAATGCTTCTGGAGAGGAGGAATTGGCAACTACAAGGGCCACGGAGGCAGACCCAGATGCACTAGAAAGATTATATCAAAAAGTCGGCAGCCACTAACTGGAAAATAGGATAGAGTAGAAAATGTTGAAGGAGGTCTTCACCAAAATCTTCGGAGAAGACATAATGAGATAATAAGATGAATTTCAAGTATAAATTACTGTGGTCATTGTTTGTAAAATAACTATGTGATATCATCAACTATATTGCCAGAAAAATAGGAAAAATTTAATTACATTATTATTATTTTAAAAACAGCGAGCCCTCTTTTGTAGATATAAATTAGTTTGGAAACCACAAAATTTTGAATTTTTAGTGACATATTTTTTTTATACCTTTTGCTTTTAATACGCTGAAGTTGGTGGCTTCAGTTATTGAGTCCTCTGTTGGGGAGCATGGAGGTTTGTGTTCCGATTTCTTCATGTCAATATCGAACTCATCGGTTGCATTGATAGAGCTGCTTGATATATCGAGGGTCGAAAAATTTTTCTTAAATGAATTGTAGTCATTCAAATTTTCTAAATTGTTTTGGGGTAGGCTTCTATGTATTTCCATGATACCAAACTCCGCAATGGGAGGTGGGCCACTATCAATGTTTAGAACAATAGTGGATGGCTCCAGAATTTTATTTTCAACCGTTTGCAAGGTCTCTTCTTCCATTTGAGACAAAACATCGGTGTTTAATTCCTCTTGTGGGATGTCTCGTTCAACAGGCGTAATCTCATTTGGTGCTTCAATGGACGGAAGCAATACCTCATTCTGATTTTCTGGTTCATCGAGAACAATCAAAGATTCCACAGGAGTTTTACCGCCAATAACAGTTTTGGACTTTAGTAAGACCGATTTAAGGTCTTGATTATCCAATATTTCATGCTCGTCTTCAGAGTCAGTGCCTACTTCTGACAGATCAGTAGTATCTTCTGCATCCCTATCTCCAATCATGGCTCTATATTCAGCATTAGAATTAGGAACGAGCATAGGAACAGGAACAGGTTGTACAGATTTAATTTTTTTCCGTTGGAATAACCAATTTTCTTCCCAGCTTACATTGGAGGCCTGAATATCCCCTGTGTTTACTTGCACTTGGCTGGAACCGTCATTCATTTCAAACTCTATGTCGTCATTGTTTGATGCTGCAATTTGATGATACATTCATATTTTAAATATAAAATCAAATGATAAATTCATATTTTAAAAATGTTATATATATATATATATATATATATATATATATATATAAGGCTATCAACACATTTAAAAAGAAAAAAATTATTTGTCTATAAGGTTTTATATTGTATTATTATTAATCTCAAAACATTGCGATGAGGATAGTCAAAAAGGCCTTCACGCAAGAATATCACATGATAGAAGAGAATAGCAAGATTTTAAAATGAATAAATTGATTACATTACACCAAACAGGTGTGAGTCAGGCACGGATTTAAGATTTGATTGGAGAAATATGTGTACTAGGTCACGCACGATTCAAAACTATGTTTTGATTCAATAGAGACATTTTGAAGGTACAAACAGTCAGATAAGAAAATAAAGGTAGGTAGTTACGTACATAACTATATAAATATCGGCTGCCAAGTATTTTTCAATCATTTGGGAGATAATTTCTTAACAAAGGGCACAAATTTTTTGATTTCCCTATAATTAATTCAGAAAGTGAAATAGTGAATTGTGAGTTTTCTCTATATAGAGTTGAATTGCTAAATTAATTTGATGACTATTCGCAAAATATCATTGAATTATTAAAATTAGGAAATTTGAATATATCAAACTGTATTATCAATGGAAAAAAATGTTTAGTTTTTTTCTATAGAAAAATAGGTAGCTAAAAATTTCTACATTTCTAAGCTTAAAAAAAACATTTTAAAATTATAAATTTACAAATAAGACATATAATACATGTTTACATATTGAAAATTTCACTGCTGAGAGATTATTGTAGTTATGAGTGTAAATAAGATCGGTATAGGGTTTTATAAAACATTGCTGCTAATTAAAGAATTTATGCATATGTAAGGTAACACATTAAAAATATTTCCTACCAATGTTAAAAATATTGATAAAAAAATTTGAACTTTGATTCAAATAGTTATAAATAACATTTTATTCACTAGTTTCTTACTGACTGATTAAAGCAACATAAAAATGGCAAAATATATAGGTAACAATTATAGAGTTGTACTATAAGTTAGTCGGTTTTATTATAATTATACAGGTCGTTAGATATTAAAATGAGAAAATTGTATTAATATGTAAACTTACCATTAATATTGATGATGTCGCCGCCATATTCTGGGAAAGGAATTGGACCTTCATGTGCAAAGTTTATGGTGGACAAGGCTCCTTCTACTGGACTCGTGAAAGCTGTAGACATGGGAAGGTCTTCTTCAGAGCTGTATCTATGCATCTCTTGTACATCGTCCACTGTCTGAAAATGAGTTCAGAAATGATTAATAAGTTGAATTCTTTAATTAACTTATATTTATAAATTTGAGCCTGAGCATTTTTATTGTTGCAACATTTGTTCTTTTTTCCTGACACATTTGTTTTTAAATAATATATGTGAAATGCAGATGCATTAAGAACGTTGATAGAAAAGACAGTCTTAATATTTGTTATTATTAAATATTTGATACAGAAACAAATTACCACATTTTTTATTTACACTATTTCTCACCTCATTCACCATCCGCCGTACCCTTTCGGTTTCATCTTCACTACCGTCACTCTGATCTCCATCGTCGAGGGGTTCGGGGCTGGAGTGCGCGCGGATACCGTCCTCCTCCGAGGCGCTCGCACTCGCCGTGTGGATGCCACTGCTGGCTCCATTGCTCGACTCGTACTCCTGCTGATATCTGTCTATCACCTAAATTTTGAAAAGGTAATTTTTTTAAAATTATAGTTTAGAAATTGATACAAATATTAATAAGAATTTAAGCTAGTATTATTTAATTTAGGTGACATTTGCGGGCAGACAACGTTGTTTATATAAGGTATAGTTTCAACCATAGTTGGTTTGTTTGTAATTATAATTAAATACATATGCACATAATGAAATGGGGTGGAATGAGAACTCCGTTTCTTAAAAATGTAATGTTCATAAAATAATACAGATAGCTTATAAAGCAAACACGTAAATCCCCCTAGTTGATTTACAAAGTTTTTAATTTCTTTGATAATGTATATATATATATATATATATATATATATATATATATATATATATATATATATATTATTTACGCATGTATTTCGCAATACCAACGTATCGATTCTGAAAGAACTTGAAATCAACGTGTCCTCGTCACTGGAGAGTTCCCGAATACTTTGGTTTAATTGCGTATAAATCTGCCGCTAACATTGAGAAGTTAATGGTCACCGAATGCTGCACGGACCAGATCCGAGAAACGCATGGAACAAGTTTATACGATGCTCTACACAGCACTAAGAACAGGAAATTATGGGAGAACATTATAAAAGGAAGAGCGTTATCAAAAAGAGCAACGATCCTCCGCAGAAAGGGATCGACTCAAGAAGAAGACTTCACAAAAATCTAGTTCCTGTAAATAGCAAAAAAATGAGGACACAAAAAACTAAACGATTATAATAAACAATTGTCGTTTGTTTTAATCTTGAATTGTTATTTTCCTTCTGTTTTAATCTTGAAAATATTGACTTCATAATAATAAATAGTTATGAATAAAAATTAAGCTTTTATTTTTATTATTTACTATGAAATTGATAACAAATTGAGTGCTCAAAAATTATAGCCGAAGTCTTGGTTGTTGAATAAGATCTTAAAACGGTATTTGAAACTATAAAATAAAATAATTATATTCTGATAATAGGAGAAGAACGTAATGTAATGTACTTCCATAACCAATTGCAACCTATAATTATTATAAATGTACGCAAATACGAACAAGAAAAGAAAAGAAGAATCAAGAGGGAGACAAAGTTGTCATAGAAGTTTTCTCTTTATGGTGTGTATGTGATATGTGTCTTCTGTACTTTATGTAAGCGGTGTAACATAGGTAAAGTATAGAATATTTAAAAAGAGTTTTACGGCAACGTAAAACCTGGCTTTGCCATAGTTGAATCGGCGAATGCCGTGTTTTGCATGAAAACAGTATTGAGAAAAAGTAAAATAAAAAAGTACTGTTTTATTACTGTGGAAACATTGGTAATAAAATTCTGCTTCAAATTTTTCCATTTTAAGGATTTTATCATTTCATAAAAAAATTATTGAAACGATGATATTCTTTAATAACTTATATATAAATTAATTTCAAGGTTACAAAAAAATAAGTAATAATTTGGGGACAAATTGTATATAAAATGCAAGCGTTCTGTTTCGCTAAGGGCATATCCCACGAACGATCTATTTTTCTTATTAGAAAACCAATCGTATATACGAGTATTAATCACCGATAATGTTTATAACGCGGCAATGAACAAGTAACTCAAGGCTATTATAAAATTTGAAATTTCTAGTCATGCTAAATGTTAAATATTTTCCTTTATATAAAAGATAAAAAACTTCAATATTTATAATTAAATAAAATAATGAAATATTTAGGCTAAAAGGAACCACCATACTAACTTACACTTTAGAAAAGTTACGCTGTTAGAAATTAATCGAAGAAAGAGATATTTACATATTTGCTGTTAGATATTAATTGATCAATCAGCAAGTATGTAAATAATATACAAACTCATTGATATATATATATATATATATATATATATATATATATATATATATATATATATATGCACATATAAAATTATTTATACACATGTATTTAATATATAGAAGTAATAAATTTTCACCCTAAGCTGCAATAAACATTGACGTCTTTGAATTGTTTATTTTCGACACTATTTCGCAGTTCGAATGAGAGCTTAATTATATACAACAAATATAAAGTTAATATCTACCAAACTAATAAATAAAACAATTTGAATACATTTTTTATATATAATACTGGCAAGTTGTACAAAATTACACAAATCGGTTAAAATGATCTAAATCACCTGCATGGTGTCGACCATGAAGTTCACGAAGGAAAAATAATAAATAAGACTTTTGTAAAATGTTAACATAACTCTCTGATCACATTTTAGTAACAACTCCACTTCCAGCTAGATGGTGACTAAGTACGACTTCAACAGTAGCAGACTGCGGACAAACGTACCAAGTTGCGCATCTATGCCCTATATATGATGCGTTTGCAGGGTTGCTACTTGCTTAGGCGGAATAGTGTTACGTGGGTAGAGGCGACATGATTGCCACTCTGTACGACATAACAGACTGACCGTTATCGTATTGAATTTAGATAAGATTAATAAATGCTATCATTTGATGTGTCGGTGATAAATTTTACTGCTATCGTGACGTTACACCGGCGGGACAGTCAGACCAGTAAAAAGTATTCATAAACCTTTTAATATATTTCAAATTTATATTAAAATCTTTCTTAAAGTTTAATTTTATTAATTTGTTTCATTGATATCTATAATAAAGAATTGATACCTCCAAAAGGAAACGAATAATTCAGCGATTATTTAATTGTATAAAAATAATATCTATAATTTATTTAATATAAAGAATTGTCGCCAATAGATTCTATGCAATAACACAAAAGGAGTTGTTTTTAAAAAGTAATCAGACCACAAGTAGCCAATTTTTTATTTCACATTCATTTCACACAGATCATTAACAAATAGCAAAGTCGAAATATAATATCCACACACTTCAATTCTAGAAAAATAATTGGTATAAATAATTTTATCTGCGTAAATATTTAACAAAATGTGTATAAGAAGAATCAGTTGTAGATCTTTCAAGAGCAACTGACGTAGTTAATTTATCTTAAACCGCCAAGTTATTTTATAAAGGTTAAGAACCTTAAGTATTAATCATGTTCGACTGTACAACGCGCACAGTTAGTAGACGAATGTGAAACAGGTTACGATTCTGTAATCACGACGGCCTTGGAAGATTCATGTGATTTAATCGAGGTACTATGTTTCTCTAGTAGTTAGATGATCGAGTTATGTGAGGATATTCTGGCATTCTAGGTCAAAGCAACCGTAACAGATTGATAATGAGTTTGCAGAGTGCTTGGCTCCATACGCGCAAAGCGAGTCACGCGTACGTGCTTACTGTTGAACAATGCTAACCATATTTTATGTTTAATCAGTATGTAATCGACTTTGACGAATGACTTTATAAGTTGATTACATAAATATTTAAACGCTGGTTCCTTAACTATTTGTTCATTATAGATATTTCAGAAAAATTATCTTTCACGTTTTTCACGTCGAACAAAAGTTTTTCACGTTGTCACGTGAAAAACTTTTTCCGTTATGAAGAAAACTACCTACATTAATGTGAGTCTCTATAACATTTCTTGTTTTTTTTAATGTAAAAATACTTAGTTCTCAACGTACAAACATGCGTATTATAGAGAAAATTTTCCACTCAGGCAAAGGGTAATGAGGTGTATGATTTTAGAGTAATTTGAGTTTGGAGAATGAAGTTTGTTGGGCCACCTGTTGTATTGAACTATACGTAGAGTACAGTGCCGGTTTTACGCTCGCTATAAAGTAAAAAAAAAGAGCGTGGAAGAATAAAATAACTAAACTTGCATTTTGTGGACAATCAGTGAACCGTGTGTCATTCTCAAGTTATAAATTGATGTGATCAGTTTTAATCATTTCGATATTAATTTATCATAAACTATTTTTGTGCGGTAAAGAAGGTATTACTTTATGTGTGATACTTCTGGTAATATAATTGTACATGAAAGTAATGAAGTTAATAATACTTCAAAAAGTCCAGTACAATACTTTGATTCAGTATTGAATAAAAAATTCTCGTACAAATGCTGTTGATTGAATTGATGGTCAAGTATAGCAATTTTATTATATATTTGTATCTTTCTCTCTCACTCTCTCTCTCTCTCTCTATATATATATATATATATATATATATATATATATATATATATATATATATATAATATATATATATATATATATTTATTCGGATAATTAAACAGAAATTTGTTGATTTACATGCTTATGTATATAATTAAAAGTTAACCAACATATAGTTTGAGTTCACAGAAGTAAAGGGTAACGAAGACTCGGAAAACTACACTCATATTTTATTGAGCGATGTTGTTTATATTAAGTTTGAGAATATTATTCTTCTTAAATATTAAATCATTTTTTTTAATTTCGTGTAACGAACGAAGCTTCATTTCATTTCATTAAAAAACACGCTTTGCAACCAAAGGCCCCATTGAGACAAGTCAAAAGAAAGCAAACTCGATAGATTTATTGTTAACCATTATGAAGTTCCCATAATCACCTCACTATCATCAGATCCTCCCTATTACAATATTTAACCACAGCCCTCATTGCAAAAAAGTTAAATAAGCCCACGATTCGACTGATTTACGTTTAGCCATTGAGTAATTCCCATGGCCACCTCAATCCTCCATCATCACATCAACTCGCTACTTAAATAAAGACAAATTTAATTGGATATTCCCATTGTTGTGTCTAAAATTGTTGTTACATCGAGTATTTGAATGATTAAATCTACAAACTTTTGAAGATTGAATCATCAATTTTTGAATATACAATGCAAAAACCGAACTAAGATTTTCATGCCTTAGTATAGATTATAAGTCGCTAACGTGGTAGCAGTATCATATTAATTATCAATACAAATTACATAGTAATAAACATTCTTTTATTTTTGGGGTTCCTTAGTTTAAAACGAAAAAATTTTCTCAGAAACTGCTAGACGTAGAATCTTTAAATTTGGGATAATAATAAAACATATTAACGAAAGACTAGTTATAAAAAAGGCAAAAAGGGCTAGTTGTAAGGGTTTAATAAATATTTTTTTCAAAATGTGAGGTATTATATCTTTAGAGATATATAAAAAAATATATTGTTACGCCTATGAAAGATACAGTAGAGAAAATATTTATGTTTTTCTATATTCATAGCTGATTTTTTCAGAAACTGTGCGATGTAACAACTTGACATTGGCATAGCAATACACTTTATTAACCTACATATCTTGCACTAGCTAACTTTTAAAAATGTTCATAAATGAACTAAAGAGAGAATAAATAAAGTTCTTAAATTCTTTTCTATTTTTTTTTTTATATCACGTGGGGTATGATTTGAGAGCGATTGTTACAAGAAATATAAAATAAGTTTTTTTTTTAATTTTAAATTATATTTTTAAAAATGTATTCGAAGAAATTTACAAAAAATAGCGTATTCCCCTCTCACCTTATTCCTGAATATATTAAGCCAAAAAATGAAAAAAAACGAGGTTGTAAAATTCATACTTATGTTATACTCTCATAAATAAGTTTAATAAATGTGCTATGCACACTTAAATGTTTATAAACGCCGAAATGTGCATGGAACCCTCGTAGAGCGAGTTCTGCTCGTGCTTGACATGTTTTAAAAAAAATATTTTTATTTATTATCCATTATTTGATTCTGACAGAAAATATGGCATAAACGAAATAAAACTCAACGATGTTTAATAAAACCATAGCTAACTTAACAATAGAAATTATAAAAAGGTTGAAATATGCGAAACGAATCAATTGTTGGTAAAGTGTGGTATCAGATTATTCGCAACATAGCATATGTTATGAGTCACTATAATGTTTTACGTCGCGTTTTTAGATCACAAGATACAAATAATGCTCTAAAATACCTACACAATAAATTTTATCTACAAAATTTTTTTAGACAAAATCTACCAACATTACAACGATAAATATATTTTACTCCTTTACTCATATTAATACAGAAAATAAATGAAGTGTGCGTTGGAATAGAAAAACCTAAACGTCGTTGTCATTCTCCAAAACAAATTTATTAACGCCACAGCCCGAAATATTTTCAACGAACGTGAATACTAAGCCACCTTCTAAGGTTTTTGAGATATTTTTGCATCAGTTCAATACGTTATAAACCACTTTGAAGTTTAGCATATAGTAAACGACTCATCAAAATAAAAAAGAAATGATTTAAGAAACCTTAATTCCATTTCAAAACACCCTCACGTTTAATGTTTGCTATGACCTAAAATGTCGTAAGGTATCCAGTAACACCCTATGGCATAGGGCCTATGCGATGGGGGTACTGAATTGAATAACGTGTTTTGTCCACACTTTATACGTATGGGGTAGTATCTACATTATAAGAACTATTTTATCTTGAGATTTCCATCGGAAATATTTACTGCAAAACGTCATGGGGATAAGTCTAACATTGTAAAAGCTCTTTATGTGACACACGGACGGAGGTGACGAAACGATAAGGATGCAGAGTTCGGCTAGGAAACCCTAATAACCAATTATTACTTATTCTAAAAACTTATTTTAAAGCGTTTTAACACAAAATTGTTCTTCAAAATGGAATTTTTTATACGTAACGTAATTGGAATATCACTTTCTAGAACTGTGACAAATTTCAACTTTTTATGTCATGTAGTTTCCGAGAAAAATGTCTGTGATAGACAAACACTAAGGTGATTTCACAAGTATTCCGTTTTTACTAAGTCAGTACGGATTACTATAAAGCTCCATATTGCTACAGCTCTTGTGCAAAACTGAATCTCATTCTTTAGCCGGTAAATAAAAACTTTTAATATTACATTTTAGGTATTTGTTGAAAACATATAATAGAAAATTGACAACCCTGTTAGAGGTTTTATGAGGGATACCCTTAAAGTATAGCAATGTCTGTTACGTCGTAGCCACGACTCTAAATGAACGCTTGAGGCACATGTGGGTCTTCGGTTACTTTTAACCGACTGAATGGTAATCGAATTAATTATTTAGGCATTATTCGATATCTAGGTAACGGCCATTATGCTAAATTAGCTGTTTTAACTTGTTTACCTTCCACAGGTACTTTGAAGTATTAAAAAAATGCCAGGTACCATAATTTGTTTTTAATTTTATTAAATCATAAGATTAAAGGTGTAACAATATTTATTGTTGTAGATTTGAATGCGTATATGCTTTATTTCCTCGTTCAAATTCACTTACAAAATAATAGTAATAGACAATAGAATACGCAATGTATTTCTCATATCGACGATAAAGTTTCCAATGAAATGTTTACAGAAATTCTGAATATATCCAGGCGTATGTGCTAAGGTAAAACAATAATATCAAATGGTTGATTAAGAAAAATAATTAAAATTATAATCTGGCGGAAAATTGCGATTGGATGTTCACATTGGGTACAGTCACGGCCGTGTTGCGGCAATATTTTCTTCAATTCCATTCTTGGGTAATATATAGTGTACTTGCAATTTTTGCGATTTTTACAATAATTTTAGGAGCTATATAACTATACGTGTATGCGTAAACATGAAATGCTATAAACTGCACGTATGCGTGTACACTTCTATTTTATAGTTATAATTTAATTTATTTTTGAGTGGTCCTAACCCATCCAGGGTTTTCTAATAGAAAACATACAGTACAAAACTTTCGTTAAAATTAAATTTTCTATTACAAAAATCACTTGTGGAAAAACACTTGTATATAAGGTTAAACATAAAAAATTTAAAAAAACATGCCTTAAATCACCTAATCTATGTGTGCTTTATATTGTTACGTAAAGATTGCATATTTTAAAACTTAAGAAATGACCATATCCCGAGCACAAAAACCACAAAGACGAAATTTTAACAGACAAATCGGAACTGTTAAATAACGTAACCATAGTAACGACAACGACATAAGAGCCATTTTTCTCTTGCACACGCGTGGCTTCTATACTTTTTGGCGCTGATCTTACGATGACATTCGAATATACGAAAACAAATTCCATTTCTGACCAGATTTCTGAAACTAATTTACCGATTTAACAAAAAAACATAGATGGCATATGATTATACATATGCCCTTTGGTTTGGCACATAGATGCCACTTTCGTAGGACATATGTATAATCATATCTCGAGAATACTATAGTTTTATGAATATCGCCAAGCACTACGAAGAAAAAATGTCAAAAGTCAAACGGAAACTAACGTCTAATTTTATGAGCCGTTAAATGTACACATACATATATATGCACATACGTACATACAAACATTCAAAATGCTATCGAAATATTTCCATCTTTTCGATTGACGGAAGTTCATTACTTCCATCAACCGAATGAAAAAAGTATAATAGTTCTACCGGTTTTACACAATAAGCGATTCTCACAACAAATGTAAAAAGGAAACTATGCCTGTTTACATTCACTCAAGTTAAAAAAAATTAATAGCGCAAAATAATCGCAAGATTAAAAAGCATAAATATGACATTGTTGGCGGTACCAATTTTAAACAATTTACATTTAATCAAAAACACATCTTTAAAAAAATGGTGATATTAATATTTCAGACAAAAAAATGTAATTAAAAATTACGAAATTTAATGTTAAATATTTTCTAAAATAATTTATTTTATATAAGAAAGTATCAAACATCAATCATCGTTCTATTTAACACCTGCTAAACCTAATGCACATTTGAACCCTTTTTATTTAATTTTTGGTCCTCTATATAAATGTATATGTTTACAAAGCAAGACATCGACCGGATCTTAGTGAATGGAGGTAGAATTAATTGTGGTATTAAGAAATTCGTAGTAGTGTTTTCTTGATTAGATCCCTAAATTTTGGCTGGGTGCGTGACATCAGCGCAGTCTAGCGTCCGCAACTTTACAGGCGCGTCAATTTTATTTATACGCTTCAAATTAACAGGACCGTTAACGTGAATAATATAAAAGTAAGTGTTTACGTGAATAATATAAAACCAACGAAAGATGTCAACTGTGACTTACACACACTTTTATATTGTGTTTATAACAACGTATCAATTATTTCTTTAGTATTTTTGAGGAAGAAAAGTAAGTATTATTCGTGTTTTTGATAAAATCATGTCGAGTAATATTAGATTGTTAGTCTTGTTATTTATATAAAGTAGAGAAAAATATCTAAATAAATGGTTTATTAACGAATAATAACCAGATTATAGTTGCCATACCCAGATTATAGGTATTCCTTTTGTTTTCAGCTCAACAAAATAAGTATAATAATCAATATATTACTCATATTATATAACCTTCAAACCGCAATGTCAGAAGAAATGTACTTTACAGCAGCTACCCACTTATTATTTTTTCCTGGTTTCCATTTTGATTTTGAAAATCTGTAAGATTTGAATTTGATATTTCTTGAAGTATTTTTACAATTTATTACACAATAACTATAGTATCACATTAGAAATTTCATCAGAAATTTGCTTCTAATGCATAAAAAGTTAAGTAATGCGTTCAAAATAGCAAAAATACTCATTTTAATTATTTTTTTTCAAATTAAAGACTATAGGTACCTACATAATAAATGACGTATTTAAAAAATAGGATTCATTCGTGATTATTTTATAATAAAAATTCGTTTTAAAAAGATTTAATGACAATGAATATCTTCATTTTCTCAACAAAAATCTAAACAGAAATGTTAATAATAAAAATTTACAAGGTATTAAAAATATAAATAAGTGTGACGTTTAAATATTTAGCTGATGATACACACATTGTTTAAATTATAATTTCCTGGATCCTCTTCACTTACCTTGATTTCATGTTATTTGGGTTAATAAACAGTGAAATTTTCTAAATGCATTGCCCTAAAATGCATTTGTTCACAATGATTAATTTATAATTAAAGAAAATCATAAATTAAGATTCAATAATAAATATTTAATGTTGGCAGAATTGAAAGTTTTTGTTAATATTAAGTAGACGTAATCTTTTTAAAATTTTGTAAGTTTTAATTAATCTCTCGTTTAACTTTTTCTCTCATTATCATTATTCATATTTATAGGTTTGTTAAATACGTAGTAACTAATTATAAATTTCAAATGAAAATAGTGAAAAATAATTTGCAAACAAAAAATGGAGGTATTATTGTGAGTAATTTTTTTATCCGATCAATTTCATAATAAAATATTTCGACCGAGACCTATTTTTTAAAATACATAATTTTTCATCTAATTTGCATTTTTGCTAAACTGCATTGTTCCATAATTAAACGTGAAAATATACATAAGTAAATATATTTCCATTTCTGCCACGGCGAGCGCTGCGATCGATTTCGTTACCCCCACTCTATAGTCCCCACCCTGTCAATAGCTTCGTAATATAATTTGTGTTTTGTGGCTTGTGCAATTTCGAATAATATTTTTTAACGTCATTAAGTTTCCAACCTTTGACTTGTGATCATTATCAACAAGATACAAAAAAAATGTTAAAATTGGGAATTTTATTATAAAACTAAGTAGTAGCTACAATTTTTGCTTTTATTACATTATTCTAGATTTTGAATGTAATTATACGTTAACTTCTTTAACGTAATTAATTTTAAAGAGTTTCATTGCAGCTAAGTTTAAAACTTTGTCTCAAATTACTCGAAGAAATATAATTTATCTGTCAAAGAATTTTACAGTCGCTTCAGTTGTTTAGGAGTATAGAGGTTATCGCGGTTACGACTCCGGCGCGAGTAAACCTCTTAGAGCAAGGGGTGGGGGGAGGAATATAATATGCCGGATAGCAATGAAAACAGAAATCTACCTTCACTTTGAATTTGGTTGCTCCGGTGGCGGCATAAAATCGTAGACCCCAGCATTTATTTTCAAAAAGCGATTTGAAGGCGACTTGTGAACAGTGCAAAAGCAAATAGTATGCAAATTTCTGGGATTGTGATTAACATAAGTTATGGTTATCAACTGTTAGTACAGTATGTACAAATAATTAGACTAAAGTCTGTTGAGATTAATAGCGAAAACAAATTAATTGACAAACCTTATTAAGTATGGCAGTAGCCAGCAGATCCTCGTAAGTTTTTGCCTGAAAATCATCGTGAGGCGGGGCGCGAGCGTAGAGAGCGAGGGCGGGCAGGGAAGCTGCCTCCGCGAAGACTCGCGCCACGAGCCGCTTAAGGCGCACGTGCGCAGTCGACGCACTCTCGCATTCGACTGAGGCCGGTGCACTCGCATCGGTGCCGTCACGCTGCTGTGGATGATCTGGTAGGGAAATAGGAATTTGTTTATTTTTGTAATTATTTACTTATTCTATTTATATATATATACGCTACAAACTAAGAATGGAAGTTTATAAAAAGAGAGTCGCTGAAGTGTCCCATTTACTATCATTATGGGATTCATGATCTGTGCATAACGATTATGGTGTGCATAAACACCACAGGCCGAAACTATATGGGGAGGAATTTTACTCACTGAGTCACTGAAAGGGTTTAGGCAGAAATTTCCTTATTTTGTATTATTTCTCTATTTTGTTTATTATTCCAACAAGCAGCAGTCACATCGCCCCTCAATGTCCTTCATATATCCAGTGACATTTTTATGCATGGGTCCCATAAACCAATATGTCAGATTTTCTTTTCACCGAAAGCAAAGCCTTTTACAAGTTTAAAATGTTAAGTGTTCTTTACTAGCTAAAGAATATGTTTATGTTTTCGTTTCGTTTTTTCGCACTTTAGTGCAGGGTACTCCGTCTGCTATCAGATTATTCTCCCAAACCATTAATCCCAGGATGAAAATCTCAATTCGAAATTTGTTTTTGTAAACACTTTCGATTTTCACCAGTGTGATTCGGTGTTTGTAATTTTATTTAGTGCAATAGAATACTGAATTGAAATATGACGAAACAATCATATATTACTAATTCATAGAAAGAAAGAAAAAAAATATAAAAATTAATTAATATTTTATACCAGAAGCTTTTATTAATGGCGAGAAAATTAATATAAAAACCTATTACTAGCTCAGAGCTTTTCATATAAAGAACAGAGAACTATTGATCGTATAGCTCAGAATATTCGTTTGAATAAGATAGTCTTCCGACATAAATTATAGATTGGCGAAAGTGTTGAAAGAAAATGGCTGTTATACCAATTGAATAAATTATGAAAATTTGCATTTATCGGCAAATATTCATAATAAGGTCCAGTAAAAGAGGTCTTAATGAAAATCGTACGTAAATCAACGGAATACTTTCCTATTAGTTCTAATTCTACGCCTCCGTTCCCCATTGGCTATGTAATTTTTATAATCCGATAGGTGAAAAATGGTTAATGAAATGTATACCCACTAAAATTTAATAGGTGTAATTATTATTATGCCTGCTGAATTAGCGGAAGCAGTCCTGACATTTCTAGGAAGTCACGATATTTCCGTAAAATTCTGCGAAGAACACAGTTGTGGCAAATCAGTAATAAAATAGAAATGTGAATTTACTGACTGCGCGCGGAACGGTTTCTAAATTTGCTTGGTCTTTGTGTTGCTTGTAGTGCATAAAAGGCTACAAGTTTTTTGTCACATAGTTCAAAAGCACAATTATTTTCCGAAATTGACAGAATTTATAGGTTTAAAAAAGTAGTTAAAAGCCGAAATCAGATGGTTTGCGCAAGTTGAAATAGTAAACGTCTAATATCAGGGTTTCAAGCTAATTCTAAAAGCTTGTATATATTGCTGGAGGTACCGAACAGTCGGGAGAAACTAGACACGAAGCTAAAAAATATATTCAGAATTTTAAAAAACTGTTATTAATTATTCGAGTAGTAATATTAGTAAAACCTAAGACAGAAATAAATTATTTATCACGCATGAAGTACTCAATATTTTGTCTAAACTAAAGATACGTTTTGAGCTAATATTCAAGATACATCTAGGTTTTAAAAAGCTTTATCAAATATATTATGTCGATGTTGAAAAAACATCAATCAAGATAATTAGAAATGATAACGAAAATTCGGACGATCCGAATGAGATAGGGAGACATTCTTACTTAAAAATATATATTCTTACCTAAAAATATATATTCTTACCTAAAAATATATATTCTTACCTAAAAATATATATTCTTACCTAAAAATATATATTCTTACCTAAAAATATATATTCTTACCTAAAAATATATATTCTTACTTAAAAAAGTCATGTTCGCAAAATATACGTATTAGAATTAAGAAAAAAATATGGTTGCAATTTGCTTTCGTTGCTTGGTGCAATATCAGCTATAGAGCACAAAAGGTGTATCGTCTAAAATTTTAAGTTTTATTACTTGTAATAAAATTACAGATTGCCTGAATTTTTTCTCTATTGTTCTATGTATTGACCAATATTATTTTTTAAACATTTATTTTAATTTATCTGACTAATTTATTTATTTGCTTTTTACAAACTCATATTACTCTAATAAATAAATTTTAATTTTAATATCTGCGATCCTTACCAATATAAGAAAGCACGCAGTAGACAATTTACTTAAAAGGTGGGTAAGTTATAAAAAAAATTATGTAACACTGAAAAATGCATAAAATGCAAATCTAAATTCAGGTCCTCGGTCAGAGTCAAATTCTGTTTCAATACGATATAAATTGAAATTATATTTCAATTTATATCGTGTTAACTTTAAAAGAATATTTGCAAGGTCAGCTTCAATAGAAATGTTGATTTCAGTTGTTTTTAATTTTAAAAAATCCAATTATTAGATATCGTTCTAATTTGGTGGCTATAATATATTATTTTTTCAGCAATCTGTAAAACGTTAAAAAGTTACAAAAAACATTCGAAAAATACATTTTAAACACACATACTAACTTTATAAAGAAACACTAATTTTAAGATTATTTGCACTTGAAATATACAGTTCAAAATTAAGGAAATTTGACATCTAAATCGAACGAAATCCTCATATAAAAATGTTTATCAACAATTGTTCGTGACTAAATATTGTATCGATCACTTTTAAGCGGACAGTTGAAAAATGATCGATTCAGTTTATCGTTCATATTTTATTTTGTAACGTCAAACACGTTACAAATAACATATGGGCTACTTAATATTCAAATAACGGCCAATAAATTATGTTATATATTCAATATTTTCATTTTCACGACTCTGAACGCTATGCAAATTATCTTAACAGGTGCCATTTATGTTGTTTTACAACGACTTCATAAATCATCATATTAAAGATAGATGACACATTAGGTAAATCTGAGACGGTTTGAACCACGGTTAAGCTTAGAGTATTTTGCGGGATCACGATGACATAAGCGTCCTTAGTTTTCCTCTAATGGACAGCGATGACTAGTCATCGCGTGTAATGCCTGCGATCTATGTAATGACCATAAACACCGTGTATCCTTCGGCCTTGTAATTTGTGCTTATCTTAGATGAGTAGAGCCGTTTAGTGACGTGTACTTTTTCATTATATACGCCTTAATATTCACGAATATTGAATATAAAGTTATATAGCAATTTTTCAAGTTTTCTGCCTTTTAATTATATATATCTTATTTGAATATTTTTTTATGATAAGTAATAGTAGGGCCTGAGGATTAAATGCGGTCATTCCAAATTAACATGCTTTATTTATTTATATATTCAAACATTTTATTTAAGGTGTGTTAAGATTGACTAAATTAGGATAATATCTAAATTTTACTAATTTGACTGTAAAAAAATGATGTACCAAAATTGACTTCGTAAAATATGTGCTCTTGCAGGTTTACTGTTGTAAATGTAAATAAATAGATATCGTTATTGATGTATTATTATTAGTAGTCGATTTCAATGATTGCATAAATTATAATACGATTTTAAAACCATTGAATTAATTTTTATAAAGTATAAATATTTAGGCACTGACCAAAATTGGTTTACCATTTTGTGATATTGCTTTCCAGAAACAAATATTCACTGATCTTTTATATGGGTACGAGCATAAACATTTTATTAACTTGTCACAAGTATCGATCACACTATAACTACCATCACTAATGAGTCAATTCATAAGTGAAGTAATGATATCGTTAGTGACGCACGTTTTCTACGACACAATTATTAATCATCCAATATTTCAAAACCCTCAATTTTAGTATAAATTGACGTATATATGCACGCGTTACAAATTACCATTTGGGAAATAAAACTGTCAATATTCAAATAATCCAATATATCACTTATTTTCTGCTATAATTAATCAATGACCAATAACAAATTTCGTTGATTGTATACTGTTCTAATAAAAAAATTAAATTCCAATTGTCCACTCATACAATTTTTATGTTTCTAATGAATTGCACGATATTTAAATCTCGATTTAAATCCTTGAAGAAATGTTTTCCCAATTGTTTGTTTCTGGAAAGCATTTATTGAGTTTTGTAGTGAAACTTCATATCGCGTGTCGTAAATTAATTCGGGTAATATAACTAACATCTGTAAAGGAAGTAAAGAGGCAGAAGTGGGTTTCCACTATCGCACGTTGGTGTATAAACTTGTGGTGTTGAAAAACATAACTACATCAAGTCGCATTAACAAAAACTAAGCAGAATTTAATAAATCGCAACCAAGGAAAGTGAAAAAAAATATTTTATATTTTCAGTAGCGCGACCAAGGAATTTGATAAAAATTAATATTATATTTAATTAATATATGATAAATTTGTTAAAATAATTGTTTTATAATACTCCGTTAAATAACTTTGTGCTAAGTAGGTACAGGTAGGTTATAAATTTTTGATTTATTAAGCCAAAATAATGGTCTTTACGATTGCAAGAGAACGAGAAGAAAAAGTGAATCCATTTCCTCTTTGTACGTACAACCATTAAACAACGTTGGTTTAATTCTATTATTTTCATATTTAAGATTTCAGCACTAAAATCTTGCGCATCTAAGTATATAAATGATACACAAAAATATAACTGCGATTAAAATCTTAATTAAGACTATATTAATGTTAATTAAAATACTATAATTAGTATTACATTTTACGTTTATGGATAGCAATGGTAATGGGATGCTGACCACTTTCAGTGCCGTCTTTTACGAAAGCGAGGCCCTCACGATATGCCGAAAAATCATAGCGCGAGTAGCGCGCAAGTGCAACGATTCGCTCTGCTGTTATCGTTGGTCTTCCTATCTTCCTAGAAAAATATGTCAAGGCAAATAAATATGTTTACTTGCCATTTGCGCTGTTACTATATTCATTAAGAGACAGTAATATGCAGCTATGATAATATCATAATTGTCGAAAGCTTATAGGATCCGATCGATAATAACAGTTCATTCATTTAAGTTTTACTTCGGTTTCGATTTGGGTATATTTATTAGTAGGAACTGTTGATGTATTTTTTTCAGATTATAAATCAGTTCATGCAGCAGTATAAAAATCAGGTGGTGGAAATGGGAGTATGGAGACATAGAGACCGCTTGACGTAGAAATGTCGAAAGAGATAAAGTATATTACATCGCACATATCTAGTTAGCACTCACAATTATTTATATGGAAATTGTAGAAGGGGTAAAGGGGGATACTTGATTTTTTTGAAATTCATGTATCGTTTAGGGCGTCAATTAAAAGTATAAGTTATATGGATTTCAAGATAATTCTTTTTCAGAATTTTATGTAGAGCAGTTTTAGAGATATTGCCTGAAATATCTGCAAAAACAGGTTCTCCCCTATTTTCAAAGCAGCCTTACTAGAGTTTTAAGTAAAATTTATAGAAAAATATAAAGATGATTGCAAATCCCATAATTTTTGAGAATTTGAAGATATTTTTATGCATGTGGAAGATGTCCTTACATGGTATAAATAATAGTAATATTTGTATATCGTTTAATAGAAACACTATGCACCCTTAAATATTTATCTGTTTATGTGTGTAAGTAACCCTTATATTGAGAGTATTACTCGTACTTAACAGTTTTTAATGTATGTTTATTAAAAATTGTTTTTATATTTAATTAGAAAGATGAGTAAATTATTTTGATAGTAATGAAGATTACTTATTTGTATTTGTATTGTCAATTGTATATGGAACTATAAAAATATCTACAGAACCAAATACACAATGACAGAAATAATATGCTAAATGATTAGCGACGTAACCGACGTTATCTGCTTAACAACCTTTGAAGCATTAATTAATGTCAGCCAGAATGGAATTGTATATTTTATTATGATACAAAGAACTGGATATATCATTGCGATACAATGGATTCTAAGAAAACTTTTTAATGTTAAGACGACTGATGGAGTAAGAAAAATGTTGTAGTATTTTGACCTATTAGATGCCTCCAAATTCTTGTTATTCATTTTGTTACTACATCCGAGTTCATAAAACTGTCGTCAGGCTATGAAGGTCATTAAGACCAGTTAAATACATTTAGCATTAAGAAACTGTAACAGACGTCCAGAAAGACAGGTAGAGATAAGTGTTTCTGGTAGCACCTAACTATTCATTAATATAATTGAATTGATATTTCCAAATTATATAAAATAGTTGAGATTTAATTACCTTTGTTTTGATTAAAAATATGATAATAATATTGCTAATATTTTTATGAACAAAAAACCGTGCGGACCAAACGCTATAATCGATGCTGAACGGAAAATCCCGATTATCCAAAATAATCGACCACGCTCGTTTTGTTGGTCAACACAAGGCGGCTGTGAAGCGAACAAAATATTTTAAAGAATCGATTATTTGGTGTCTTCTTTCGACACACTAATGAAGTAATTCGTCTGATGCTGCACGATAAAAAGTATCTCGGAACGAGTTAACAATGAAATCGACGATCTGCCCGATAAATTATTTCGTAACTGCTTAGCGCGCATACGTCTTTGAAATTGTTTTAATTAGATAACATTTAACTGTTTACAAATCGTTGATTTTAATAGCTACGTACTTAAATCATTTATATTCAAAAAATTTAAAGGTTAGCAAAAATATCATAAACCTAAACGAAATGATAAGAGTAGGCATTTGTCAATACAGTAAGCAATGAAACGCTCAGAAAATGTAGTATTTGCGTCTTCGATAACGTATTTCCGGTGAAAAATTTATTGATGTAATAAATTATTTATATTACCATTCACATTTATGTAATGTTTAATTTAATGCTTGTTTAATTTAATTTCTGAACATTGATAGCCGCACATGGTTAGGCCATAGACAACCATATATTTGATATAAGTTAAAACTAGTAGATCATGTTCAATTTAGCTGACGAAGGGAAAAAAGCATGTTGCTTTTATCTTAATCTTTTAACGTGCACATAGTTCAGCTAATTTAACTACGAATGAACGACTTGTAGCAAGCTGTTGCAATTTTAACCGTCAATATAAAAATAAGAGGGTGTATATTAGTCGCACAAACGGTAAGAAACGGCGCACGAAATTAATATTCATCGCTTCCGAAATAACGCGCGCAAACGGAACGCCGATTTTCGGAAACGATGCAGGCTTTCAAAGCATCTGGCACCTCATGACCTCCTAACCCTCGTCTTCATGCATACCTATCAATAGTCGAGTATAGTACCTCGAAAATAAGGAACGATTGCACGGACAGACGGGACGACATGTTTTCATATCGGGTATTTTTCAAATTCGTAATTTAAATTTCGAATTAAAACACAATGCATGACTGTGTTTCAATTCGAATATTAAATTACGAATTTATATAGAATTAAATACTAAGTACTACTTATAAAGAACTAAAAATTTCCAATAAATTTAGAAACATGATATTTGTGACGCAGTTAGTGTTTAGTCTACTAATGAACTGAACGATCCTAAACCTCAATCATTTCTCAAATACGATCCCACAATGTATATGATGAATGCAATTACACATTTTGAATTTCGTGTTTTAAATGCGTCAAGTAAGTATATTTAAAAATTTCAGGTTTTGTACATAATTAAGATTTAATACACAAATTTTAGAAGAAATTGTATAATCCCACTATCTCGTGTTTTCCTCATGAAAAGAGGAAGCGGCACAAATTATGGTTTCCATTTTATTTGAAGAGGCTTAGTTTTTAAATTGAATTTCTAACGGGTTTTTGGATATGTTCAAATAAAAGAAAGCAAATACATTTTGTTTTAACTTGTAATTTCTATACCTACGTAGAATTATGGAAGCAGCGCATAATTCTAAAAATGCGATTGAAAAATTTCTCAATTCTTATATTATATTTATTTATTAAAGATAGCATATATTTTGAGCAAATCAAACCAGTCATATTTAAGTAAATTACGAAAAAAACTGTTTTAAAAAAACAAGCTTCAAAATTGACTATAATATCCGAGTCACCTTTAACTGCCTTCGTTTATGGGTTAATGCTGGTACCTGTATTTTCTTCGGTTGATATAATAACACCTTCGTGCTATATTACATGTTTTTATAATTATTCCTAGAAATGTAAATAGTTTGAAGCCATCACCAGTAAATTCTATTCACATTGCTATATTAATTAACTGTTGCTGAAATTAATTAATTAAGTCATTGTCATGTATTAAATGCAAATTTGACAAAAATTCATTGCATTAAAATTGAAAAAAATATTTATATCAGAAATAATGGAAGTAATTGATTTCTAATTCAAAAACTAACGCTGTATAATCGAAATTGACTTAAGGTCGCCAATATCCGAAGAACTAAGCAGAAAGACTCATCTTAGAGAAATGAGAACGCCTACAATCTCTGTGTCAGTTGCATCAACAAACAGAATCGGATAGCATTTCCGTAATGCTATTTAGAAATGGAGATTCTGTACTTTGCATACTCCTTTTTCTTCGACACAATGAAAAGCAATTTAATCGAGCATTTATAGTTACATAAGTGTTGTTTGAAATATTGATTTATGTAAACACACTTTAAAATAATGTCACAAGGAAGTGTCGGATGATTAATATGTGCAAGTTACAGTTGTTAAGCATCATTAGCCGAAATATATTTTCTAATCTTCTGACGAGACTCTCGTACTAAAATTTCCATTAAACAGAATTAATCATCTCTTAAATTATTTATGAAAATTGAGGCCCGGTGATATCAAGGGATGTTGATTGAATATTAAAGTGGAAGGCATTGTGACTTTGTCGCCTACTTTTTTAAGGTTATATTTTGTATATGTCTATATATTGTGGTAACATTGATTTTCATGAAAATTACAAATGTCTATACGTGGTTTTATTATAGAAAATCTTATTCGATATAAGTTTAACATTAATTCAATGTAAGCGGTTGAATATTTCTCCGATTTACAAGTACTACTCTATTGCTATTGAAGAAACGTGATATAAGTAGAACAGCTATTTACGGGCGTGTTAGATTATACAGTGTCCCGTAAGGAATGGACCAACGAAATGTTGGTGAAAGAGAAGGTTATTACACATACGAAACAATAAATTTGATTATCCTAGACCCAATCGTTTTAGAGATATTACTTTTATAATTTTTGGTACAGCGCTTGAAAATTTTTTTTTATTAAGTATTATTACTATTTCTGCTTTTCTTTTGTCAAAGATCTTTAAGAGATCATTCATCTTCCTAATTAAAATGTTATTCATTCGTTATTATTGGCAACATAAAAATTAAATACTGAAACATGTGCATTTTTTCAATCACAAAACATGAAAAGTGATTTTTGAAGAATGCCAATGTAAAAAATGTATGGCAAACTTGTGGAACTTTATTTCAAAAATATCTACAATTCACATAGATTCCAAAAAGGTAACATTCTTCCATTTAATTCTGTAAACATAAAAAAAATACCTGCTTTATTGAAATAACTCCGCATTTTTACGATCAAAACAATCGCTTCATCAGAATTGTTTATCTATCTCTTTTCCACTCGTGTGGTCTTTTTATTTTTCTCGGCCGTCAAGCGATCCCCTCTACTCCTTCCCTCAACAACATCGATTCTTTAGTGACTTGCTTATCGCTCGGTGCTAACGGCGTGTTTTTTGGTCTTGTTTCCCTACTACTGTTTTTATTTGTTGATTTACGCTTGAATTGGACCTTGTTTGTGTTTGTGATTTGGATATTGTTTAACCGACTGCATTGCAAAATGCCTCAGACCTACATCGCTCATAAATATGCAGAAGTGTATTTTATTTACGGGCTATTCAAAATGATCTTTACCACGCCCGTAAATAGCTGTTCTACTTATATCACGTTTCTTCAATAGCAATAGAGTAGTACTTGAAAATCGGAGAAATATTTAACGACTTACATTGAATTAATGTTAAACTTATATCGAATAAGATTTTTCTATAATAAAACCACGTATAGACATTCGTCATTTTCATAAAAATCAATGTTACCACAAAATATACCTAGATACGCAGTAAAACCTTAAAAAAAGTAGTCGACAAAGTCACAACAATGCCTTCCACTTTAATACTTATTCAACATCCTGTGTGATGGGAACGCTCGGCAAGTCGCACGTACGTATCGCGAGCGCTGCCCTAATCGCGAACGCTATCCCGATCACAGTCTTTCGTCGTATAAATTACGCATATTTTGAGGGTCGAATTCCTCGAAATGTAGTTTCTGGAGGAAGACTTAGAAATATTGATGAGCGTCAAATTCTGGCCGAAGCGGAAGAAGCTCCTTCTACTAGTGTTCGGCGGATTTCTCGACGTACTGGTGTCGCAAGAAGTACAGTACACCTCATTTTAAGAAGAAACAATTTGCATTCGTACTATGTACAACGAATGCAAGCATTGGTACTTGCTCTGATTATCAGCGTCTATAGAACCCCCCCCCCCCTAAACTTCCATATGAATATTTTTGAATGTTAGTTGTTGAGGATCCACGGGTTAATATCCTCTATCTCTATGCCAATTTGTAGTTTCTACGTCAAACATTTTCTGCTAAAAACGGCTGTGACAAACAGACAGACACATGCGTGATCTTATAAAAGGTTCGCCTTTCCTTGTGAGGTATGTCGGGTGTTGGAGGTAGAGATCATTTTGAAAAAAAAAACAAACTATTCCAAAACATGACGAATAATCAGTGAAGTTAGAATCTGAAATCTGCAAACTACATTTCACAGTTACTGATGCCGCTCCTTTAATCTTTTCATTATTCGCGTAAGAGCGGATTTCATTCCATCATTTGCTGTCATTCATTCTGTTAGGTCTCCATCTTATTCTCCAGCCTTAAAGAATATACTAAAACTGTCTTCTAAATAGGTAGGAGTTGAAATATAAATTTGATTTTTTTAAAAACTAAGTACGTTAAAATAATTCCATCGATTATGGATAAGATAAGGAAAGGGAGGAAAAGAAGCAGGAAGTGGCATGAGAAGATAGCAACTAGTGTTATATAAGAATTAATAGCTAATCAATATTACTGTTAAGCTACACCGAACAAAGTTGTGGTATTACAAACAAGGTATAACCACCTGAACTCGTAAATGCCAGGTCTCATTTGCAATAAACTTATGACTCGTTATAATTACGAAGGGTAAACTTCATTTCCGTTGCGATGAGCTCGTGACCCATCAATATCCATTCGCATATGAATTGTCTAAGGTTGTCAGTGCGTAATAAATACTGATAAATTTCGTCATATTAGCGACGTCCATCGGTGTTCCAAAGACACAATTAACTTTTTTTTTATATTTACGACTGACGCAAATTGTTTAGATAAGTTATGTAAATTTTCATATCGTTAGATTTTTCCACTTGTGACGTTTCTTTATTTCATGAACTGAAGAGGAAAATTAAAAACTTTTAGATAAACGGTCAAAGAAACAGTACGCTGCTTTTGATCCTGTTCCAATCATGACTCATCTATTTAAATTTATAAGAACCCAGTTATCGGGAGTATCACATGTTGCGTACCTAAGGAAATTAAAAATATATACAAAAATTTCCCGTAATTATTGAAAATTTTTTCATAATGTCACGAAAAAAATACGTTTGATAACCATTGTACAGTCATATGCACATATGCACGTTGTCGTAAAGCGTTCTGACACCATAAGAGCGGGCAGTAAAAATATTTGCCCTTGACAGTAGCCATGAACCTTAGCGAGTGACTGAAGTCACGGCGCTGGTGTCGGGTTTGCCATTGTGTTTGCCGCACAAGTTGTGACGCCTGGCGGGTTCGACAGACCGTCTGGCTCTGCCTGCTTACCTATGATGGAATTGTTGGATGTGTAGGTGTGTATTGTTGTGTTTCGGGATTTATAATGAAATGCCAATATAACGTTGTTTAGTAACTGTAAACTGGAGTGCTGAGAATTCACCAGCGATAATGAGAATGGTATATGTGGAAATATAGCGCCTTGTGTCATGTCATATATAGCGTTTTGTCTCATTGCATTAATTGTTTTTAAATAGGCATTTAGAGTACTAATATTAACTTATTGGTAAATAAAAATCTGAATCTATATTTTTATTATATCGCATTAACGTTTTATGTTTTCAATACTACCAAGTTCGAGAACAGTCAAAATGTGGGTCCATTGGAATAAGAAAAATCGGTTAATCACGTCTTATTAAATTACCCAATCAGGGACAACACGGGTATAGTTAACAAAAAATTCTTTACACGTGAATTTCTAAGTGGCTCCAATATAAGACAGTCTTTCAAATGAATTGTCCGTAAATGTTGCGTCGGTTGCCAATGCCGTCTTGTCAATGAACGGGTTAACGACATTGCATTTAATGTAAATTGTATATTCCGATTACGGAGGAGCCGACAATTTACTTTACGTCTTGTGCCACGAAATTGGGTCTCGGCGAGATGACAGTGATTCGGAGTGTAAGCTTAATGTTAAAATTGATCACCGAAGTCAACTTCAGCTCGTGGAGATAGTATGAAGCCATAGGTAAGGTCGTACGTTGATGGCGTTATATTGAAGTTATATAAGTGCGCATAGGCTGTCAGCTTCGTTGGTTTTATCATTTTTTTCTGATATTACTAAATGAAATCACAATTAGTCAAAGAATATACCTTTTCAGCAAATTATGGTTACTTAAAACGTATTTTGCTTTAGTATATCGCATTATTTATTCGTTAATTCCCAGCATATTTCCTATTTATTCAGTGTCTCGTCTCTAACTCCATGAATACTCGTAATCTTATTGTAATTAAGATTCGAGTTCATGTCGTAAAAATGATAATTACATAAATAGAGCGGGTGAGTATTTCAAGTGACTGATATACACGTGAACCGTTCCTGATATACATACACCAACCATGAAATTTACGAATGTTTTTTGTTGTTTTGAGAAGTCTTTATCGGAGCATTAGTTTTTATGTGTTTCATAACGCGATATTAAGAGTTTGTGGAATTACAGTTTTATTTGGAATGATTCACAATTACCTGCAAGGGGTATGATGTTTTCTCTCTATTCTCTACTTCTAAAATATTAAATTCTTTCCCCTTCTCTCGCTCTCTTTATTTTAAGATTTTTAACATACATCTCTGAAATTGAAACAACGTTAAAATAAGTTTAAAAATTGATATTTTCAAGAAAGGGAAGTTGTGACAAGCTAAAATTTTAAATAAATACTTAGCAAATCAATAAAAACATCAGCTAGGTTATGACAAAGTATTTACTCATATATTGGTTATTTCTATAAAAGTTATATATATATATATATATATATATATATATATGTATATATATATATATATATATATATATGTATATATATATATATATATATATATATATGTATGTATATGTATATATATATATATGTATATATATATATATATATATATATATATATAAACATGAAAAATAACGCTCCTATAAATTGCTCACAACATACTTCATTCAAATTTATGTACATTTTATCTCCAATTCATTGATAATTTTAAAACGGGGTCACTTAAAAGGTCAGATCAAGTTAATAATTAAATTATGTTAAAGATTCAATGATTACCCCATGTTTACTAAACGCCCGTAATCCTTGACCCTTAAAAAGTACATGACAACAATTTTTCGATGGATAAATGCGGAACAAAATGTTTATTTCGATCTTACACACAAATTGAAACTTTAAAATGGAAAATGGACATATTTTACTCTTGAGAAATAGTAACATAGCTTTCCCGGATATCCTGGAGTTGAAAAAAAATCAGTTATAAAATTCTTATAAATAAGTGAATAAACAAAAGTGGGGAATATAGATAATAGGGATTTTGCACCAATTTGAAGCAAAACAGGGCCAGGATTTGGGAAAATAAAGTGCTTAAAATGGCTTTTCGTTTATTCTGAATGAAGTTATTTATAAGTTTCGTTACTAATTAAGATGGTTTTGGCTAAAATTTTAGACAATGGGAAGATAATTTTATATCAAATTATATAATTACAAAATTCGTTTAAAACTTTAGAGTTAGCTATTGCGTTAAAGTTAATAACAGAACTCACATAACATCACTTTTATATTGCCCTGGTGTAACAAATACATTTAATATATGCATATAAACATTTCATTGTCATTAATCTCAGTAAGGAAACGGTTATTATATGATCAAATTATAATATAAATCGTAATATAAGAAAGTTCGACTCTTAAATTAGAAATGAAATTCTATCGACATATTTAAGGTATTAAAGAGGTATGATCTATAATTTACGAATACGAAGGTAAAGTAATATATGGGTGAATGAGGTAATAATATAAGAGATCTTAAGGGTCGTTGTCAATAAAGCGAGGAAAATATGTTGTGAAATTTATTAAACACTTCGTTTAACTAAAATAATTATTAACAAGGTGATAAACAACAAATTAGGCGAAACTGACGCTCAAAAACCCGTTTTAAGAAAATATAAAATTTAAATTAAAAAAACTCCTTAATGTATACTTACGCAGTAGAGTTAGGCAGTATACTTTCCACATAATCCACTAAAACGACAGTTGTTATATACTCAACGGGTATTAAAACTGTCTGCGCATTTTCTATTTTATATAAATTGATTAATTTTTCATGTGAAAAATCGTATTTCAATTATTAAGTTATCTATAGATTTACACGGGGTCATTGTTTTTATGTTATAAATTTCATACATAAAGTCATATCGATAGAATAAACCTTAATAAGCTATTGTTAATAACTAGAACAAATTCATTGACACAAAACTCACCTAATATCTCCTCGACCCAATAAAATGACACGTACAGGAATAAAGATATTCCAAGCCAGAATCCGATGAACAGCACCACCAAATATTCCCACATTATTCCACAATGTCTAAGATTTGGCACTCGGTCCCAAGCGACATTCCTCGTCAGCTCAACTTCACTTTATACAGTCGCAATTGTTATCACTACAATTGAGGTTTATTTTCACGTCCCGGGTTATCAAAACTAACATTTATTAAATCACTTATTAATAGGTGTTCTGGAATAATTTAAATGATTTGATTGAGAAAAAAATAATTATGTTGTTTTTCTGAAATCGTCACAAGAACACGCTATTTTTTACTTGCCTTCTTTAACTTATGTCATGAGGTCAATGTAATTAAGTACCGCTTAGGTATAAAGTTAACTTCAATTAAATTAAATGTTCGAGCAAAACTTTAATTTCTTTGTCGTTACATATTTATACTGTGCCGCATCTGATTGCGATGCTTAATTGCTAACACGTAGGTAACAATATCTTATTTCCAAATTGTAGTTTGCTTACATTCATATAATTTATGTCATATATCTATAAAATTAATTAAAAAAAAGCAGGATATAGAAAGAGGAACAGCGATATTTTAAAGAACAGGAACTAAAGTTCTAGGATAAAAAAGCACAAATATCTACAGTTTAAAACAAGACATTTTTTTGTTTTAAGCCATTAATTTTAGTAGTATGATCTTTGGTAACCAAAGATTTAATTTTATAAGAAACTTTTTCCACTGGTTTTAAAAATTTAATTATGTTGCAAGTTTTATAAAATCTTAACGAATATAAAACACTGCGTCATATTTAATGGACGTCTCGGTGTAGAATAAATTTGATTTTGGCTTACTGCAGTAGACCTATGACTGAGTTTTTTTTTTCTCATAGCTTTTTACATATCCAAATGTCCTTATATATGTCTCAACCGGTAAACAAAAATAATGGTCGTTCAAAAGTCAGTCATTTTATACAAAAAGTAGCTTTTATAATAATAATAAATTTATCAATACTTTAAAATAAAGATATCAAATTGAGAGTTAGAAGAATACAATTTCTAAAAAAATTAAGTCATTCATTGATATAATAAGATTCCTAACTAATATCATAATGTATTTTTGTTTATTTTTTATATCTATTACCTTAATAACTCTTCAGCTACTAAATTTTATAAACATACCTATAATAGCTTGTGTGGTGGAGTGACACGTTGGCTAATATCGGAGACTTCGCTCGCGTGAAATACCACAATAAGTTTGTTTGGGTGTTTGTTACTGTCTCACGCCTAAACGGCTGGACATATTATTACATACTTAGGTCATGATTCCATTTTGTTAGTTTACTGTTAAACCGTGAAATAATCTAAATCATATAAGTGGAAACTCGGTGCTTTGGTTTAATAACAAACATTTAGTATTATAACATATCAATAGATGGCGTGACGTATTTATTAAATCTACATCCCACATACAGCGAGAGACCAATCTGCATGTAATTTTCGCCGCCACTCGGGTGAAGCCGAGAGCAAGAAGTGGTTTTCCACAAACGACATGAATATCAATATTTCTAGGGAAGACATTAAAGCAAGAATTGAATTCGTTACAGTTATCGAACGTGATTTTAGTATTATAGTAGCAATTTTATTTGTGATTTATAAAAGCTCACGTGAACGTGAATTCTACAATGTCTGTTTAAATATCTAATAGAAACTCGCTCGACATCTAATTTAGTTAAAAGTAAATACAAAACACAAGAGTCATATTCATCATAATAAAATCATGATAAGAAAATCATACGGAAGTGGCCTCGAAACTTGGCCTTAAATTTTTCAAAAACAATAACAATATATTATTTCATAAAAAATATAAATTTACCTCAAAGGCATTGATTCGATCCACGCGTTATATTAATTAAAAGCGCGTCTTGTAACTAATTGCGCGGGAACGTGTAAGTATTATCAAGAATAAATCTGAGAAAACTTGTTAGGAAAGAATTCTTATCAAATTCAAGGTTACGTAAACACTAACTATTTATACATGTCTGCATTGGTTATGAACCGTGACGCCTTGAGTTCTCGACAATAAAGACATTAGATTTTATTCGGGAGAGTGAAACGGACATTTTTTTGTAACCCTCTTTTTAACTAATAAAGGAATTATTTTAGAGAGTACAAATTTTCACCTCTAAGTTAATATTTTCCTTGGGCGTTTGCTGTAACAACATGAGCGTGGGATTCTTTTAAACAACCATTCATCCGTGGATTTTGATTTGAAAACGAGCGATGTATTTCTAAAATCATTCTTCGGGTTTTCTAGCAAAATGAATTAAATTCTTATGTAGTCGCAAAATGGGAAGATAATAACTTTTATCATCACAATCTTATGGTGATTCTTTTCGAAAGTTTTCATTAAAAAACATTGTGCGTGTCAGATCCGACGTGCCATTGGAGTTTACACTTTAATTACGATTGTCTTAGAATGTATAAAATAGGTAACACTGTATATAAATATAAATATCAATATCGTCTATCAATAGATCTCTTGCCGTTAAGGCAGCGTTCATGAGAAACTTATTTGCTCAATGGTTTTTTGTTGACTTACGTTGCAAACCTATGTCCTCCATCTTGAATGTCCTTTCTAAATATTCGTGAAAGAATTTTTGAAATCGGATGAGTAGTTTCAGAAATTACCTCCTATATCTAAACTTATAAACTGTTACACTCTTTTAACGCTCTGAACTTTTGATTTTACTCTTTATAAAACTTCATGCCGGGCGCGATATATGAAAATCGATTCTTAAGGAGTAAATTTCAATAAATTGATTGGGTATATTAAAGATATTTCGTAAAAAAACATGTTTGGGTGACTAAATCGACTATACATATATACCTATACAGGCTGTTGTTACATTGGTTCGGCTTCTAGAGGCTTTTGAGTAAAAAATAAGACGAATATAATCAATAATATTTTCTTGTATCTTATTCCGTCCTCGGGGTACACTATTTCAAGATTAACGCAAGGGTTAAGAGTCCGCAATGCACACACACCGAGTGTCGTCATTAAATATGTGAGATGAACCCTTTATTCGGCTGTGAATATTATTTTCAATTTCATTCTTTCTGCGGATAATTATAATTCAAAGAATTAAAATTGGTTATACTTGTAAAACAGTATTTTTTATATTTATGATAATGAATCGTTTAAATGTAATTATAATTCAGATGATGTTGAAAATGTTTTTATTGAAAAAATAAACTATTTCTCAGTAATAAAGGCCCAAATCGATAAAAACCTAGATTATTTTCGTTCTACATTATTGAGAGCAATGAAAATAACATTTTCGCTCTATCAATTAATTAACGGCCTATACAATTAATTAACGGCCTATCGTAAAAACTATGGGTGAATTTGGTAAAGTTTTTAATATTGTACAATTTCTCACAGGAGCAAAATACAGTAATGTTTAGAATTACATCTCGTTCTGAAAAACTACTCAATTCATGTAGATGAATTTTTTACAACTGCCTTTATTAGAGGAAGGATACTAAGAAATAAACTAATATACACGTATCTCTGTGGACCACCTGACAGAAATAAAACTTCGATGATTAAAGCAATTTATAAAATTATAATTGATTTTACTACAACTAGGGATTTTAGATATAACAAAAAAGAGATGAACTGTCACCGTTTTACGTCAAGTTTATTACCTAAAATAATTATAAATATATAGACTATAATTTTGTTAAATATGAGATGTTATCTACGATTATTTATTAATTACACACATTTTATTTCTTCAAAAAAGGCCATAAAATATTGTCGTGGAATTTTGTAATGAAGATAATCATGCACGATAAATGTTTCAATGGTACCATTGAAACATTTATCGTGCATGATTATTTAAAAATATTCTCATTAATACTTATATAAATTTATATATATATATATATATATATATATATATATATATATATATATATAAATTTATTTATATATAATTTTTTTGGAAGAAAAATGAAGCGCGAATCTGCCCAAAAGTACTGACCACTTTAATACAAAATTTCCTAAATACAAGCCTAAAAGAAGGTTGCGTAAACGTGTTGAACTGTTTCTTGTGGACTAAATAGTGTCTGAAGTCTGATTGTAAACTTGGACTCAGAGAACAACTGTAGTACGAATGATGCAATCAATTTATTTCGAATCTTAAAACGTTGTTTAATGTTAAATATTGGTGAATTAGACATATACTGGATTTGTTTTTTTATATATATGAGGCAAGTGGGTGCACGTTAAATGCACCCTAGGTGCTTATAGATGAGGCAAGTGGGTGCACGTTAAATGCACCCTAGGTGTTTATAGATGAGACAAGTGGGTGCACATTAAATGCACCCTAGGTGTTTATAGATGAGACAAGTGGGTGCACGTTAAATGCACCGTAGGTGTTTATAGATGAGACAAGTGGGAGCACGTTAAATGCACCCTAGGTGTTTATAGATGAGACAAGTGGGTGCACGTTAAATTTTTTCTTGGGTGTACTTTTAAAGAATATGAACTGATCGCTATGATATTTACTGACGTTTAATTATTCAGTGTATATTTGATCCTTTTTATCTGTCGGTGTAGTATAAATGTATCTCGTTTACGACAATGGATCACCTAATCAAAAGTTTATGTTTTAACTGAATATTTATCTGGTTCCCTATGGGATATAAAAGAGTACAAATTAAGGAAGGTCACTCGAATTTTAAATCATCGGTTACTTGGATTAATTTGTCCAAGAAGCATTCGGATGGCACTCATTATAAGATAATTTTGAGAAACTACCAAAGACGCGCCAACAAGCGATAATTGATGTGCAATCTTGACATACTTTACTTATTCTTTTTAGGGATATTTCCACGACGAAGAAAAAACAAGATATCTACTACGAAATCTACTTAATTGACTCAGTGTTGGGTGTCTTACACAATTCGTTCTAAATATTGTTTCACATTTGATAACACCTTATCGTTTGAAATATACCATAGGAGTGCTTGCAACGTTACGTTATGAGTATTCAAGGTGAATAGTATTAGTACGACAAGTTTAATTTAAAACAAGAAGTAATAGACATTGTTCTATTAGAATTTTAATAATGGTGGGGATACTAATTTCGACCCGCATATTGTTTATATAGGTTAGAGAAATATTTTAGGGACATTCGTCATTATAAGTATTCATAGATAAGGGTGAATTTTCTTCACCATAACGAGAAACGTTTAAGATTTAATTGGATATAAAGACGGGTTTTCGCTTTTAAAAGAAAAAAATAAATTTGAAACAAAGAAGTGTTACATTAATTTTGAAATAATTTGGATTGGAAACAAGATGAACTCAGAAAACAAAACGACTTAGGTCTGTCATATGTCTTCAAATAATTTTGATAAATACTTTACCCTTTGTAAAAATGGTTTAAATTTGAATTTTAGAGTAGTAGTACTTTTATTTAAATATTTAAGGCTTTAGCGAAAGGCATAAGTAACATCGATCAGTAATTCAAATTACATGAAATATTATATTTATATATATATATATATATATATATACACATTTTTATTTCAAGGAGAAGTCATATTCTAATTTGCTTAGACTTTATATATTAAAATCCTCTTAAATAACCAAATACATGTCGATAGTTTAAAGAAAAAAAAAACTGATTACTCCAAGTTTATGACAGTACCAATGCGGAAGACGAGGGAGGAGTTTCTTACGCCATTGTGGATTATTCTCATTTGTTTAATGACAGCATCAGTAATAAGACACCAACACTACAATAACATACACGATCTGCCCAGTCAGTCCTCTCGATATAAGTTTGTTTTTTTTACAAGAGGTAAATACAAATTATTTAACCTTGAAGATGAAACAACTTGCTGAGTATATTTTTATAACAATGATTAGATGTTTAACAATAGAACATTATATGAAGGTATCTAATAGTTAATCGTAGTATTATTGTAGATATTATTAAATTAAATTTTGCATCATTCAAAATGCGTTCTAACATTATACATTATTTAATTCTTAGATCAATCCTACCATTATGGAACATGTCCACGTTGGCCGAGTCGTCTCTTTCCCACGCAATGGTATTAGAGTGCCACATTAACAAAATTAAATTAATATTTTTAATATCCTTCCTCTTGTATAAACGTTATCTAATTTGGTGGATTAACAAAATGTATTTTTGATACAAACAAGTATTTTATTGCTTCTGCAGAAACAATAAAATACTTGTTTGTGTCTTAATTACGTGATATTTTTTTTTTAAATACGACAATGAACAATTAAAATAGTACTTTGAGATTATAAATCATAAATATTTTTATGCAATATTTATTAAAATAAACAGAGATCTTAGATCTTCACTTCCTGTTCTACGTCTATTTTATTGTCATTTACGTCATCTTTATCTCTATGCGTCTTTTACAACACGCGAATCTAATTTGTCGCATAATCATTTTTGATACTTTCAACGGATCAGTTGGCTGCTTTAATATTTTAATAAGTAAATGAATGGCAATTTTCTGATATGTCGTCCGCTACTTTATTTGGTTGATTATTTTAAATGTTTACTATAAATTAATTTTTACTATATTTGTTAGTATTGTATTGATTTTGAAACAATGGTCTTAAAGTAAGTAATGACAATCGTGATTTACGAATAATTTCTTACTCGTGTTCGATGAATGGCGAAATATGTTTGTAGCATGCTTTCTACTACACTAGAAATTAAAGTTTGGTCTAGAAAAGGAACGGGTAAAAAGACGGCACTGAGCCAAATTCGTCCTATTTTCTATATTTGTACGTAATTTTAATACTCATACTTCTTCGCAATTTTAATTCTACGTTTTCCGTATTAATCGTGTCTATGTATTTTAATTGAATAACAGATATTTTAATAATACTTCCAACACAAAACTAATAACATTTAAACGCATATATCAGACGTCATTACAGACAAATACAATCGATGACGCCATTACAGATACATACAATCGATGTCGTTAAAACAATGATTTTCCTGAAAGATGGCTACGATTTACAATGCCGATTACGCGCAAATACTTATTCTTGTACGAAAATATTTTATGCTGCGTATTTCCACAGCTACATTAAGAATAAATATTCGGTCCGTCCAAATTTATATTTGCCCATTCCTACTATAAACGACTGCACCGACATATTAGGTTGCACAAGGTCAAGAGCGTCGGAGCGAACCGGAAAAATACCAAGTTTGAAGTGAGTATTCATCGAGACGCACATTGTAGACGCCCTGTGCGATAGTACTGAAAAGATACATGAAAAGTAACGGTGACAAGTATGGTAGATGTGACGACACCAGAAAGTACATAGGGTGAGAACAAGTTGACAATTGAAACGACCATGTTTAATCAGTAAACAGTAAAGTCATACATACATCAGCAAAGCTGGCGCATTTACGTAATTACTATGCGTATGGAACATCCAGTACGTTATTTGCTCGTAGAATTACGTCATTTTTTGTCTAGTCAGGTCTTAGAAGTATGAATTATCAAACAGCTGACCCCTGTTTGTATCAGTGTCAGAGGGCGTACAGACAGAGTTTGCGCAAATGTTCAACGAGATGCTTTATGTAACTACAAACTTAGCATTTGCCAATTGCTGGCTTACAGAATATGATATTTTGAATAGTATTTTGTAATCTGTTTTTAGTCTTCGGTACTAAAACATTAAAAAAACGAAATCTTATAGTGAGACTTCATTTTCGTCTGTATATTTGTATGTATTTTGCGTATATTTTTTTGAAACTACATATGGGATTTGAAAGCATAGTTATAGAAGTTACTTGCGACATCTATTTCCCGTATTAAAATCTTGAAAACATTTTTGTCCTCTTATAAAAAGAAGGTTGAAAAATTCATTTTTTTAACTAAGTCGTGTGTGATGTCATACGAACCGTTGTTATTTTAATTTTAGCTCGCATAGTTTTTTTTCATATATCAGTAAAAATGTGCCACAAAAAATAAGTGCCCCTCTATTTATTTTCGATTTTTGAGGGCCCATAAAATTTTAATTTACTTACTAAAATAGGTATTTTAAATAATACAAGAAAAGTTAAACGATGCATATGAAACTAAATGTCCGAGAAAAACTATTGCTAATATATAAAACACAAACAGCAGTGCATGTGTATGTATATTCCTTAAAGGTTCCACAATTATAATTTTCAACCGATTAATCTCAAGTTTTTTTCACCCTTTCTACTACCCCCAACAACAAATCTTAAGGTGGTGGCTGTTCATCTCCTTTCACTCGCAGCAGGTGGAAGTTCGAAAAAGATCGTATAACAATATTTTAAGTAACTTGATATATGTAACTTGTAAATTGTTTAAAAATCTGAACAAATCGTCGACGGGTGTTAAAATTAAGTACGCTTGTTAATTATCCATGGTACGGAAATCTAGATGCGCGAATCACATTCACATTTGTCAATTTTTATTATAATAAACATTTTATAAGGTTGCAATAACTATGAGTTTTTCTTTCATAATTTTCATTGTAATTACTATAGCAGCTATTTTATGTATAAATGTGAATATAGCTAACGATCAGGTTTTTCGTGTTATTTAGAGTATATTTGAAATATACAAATCACTCCGGTTTTTCCATTAAAAATATCGAATATTAAAAATATTACGATAGTTAGGGCTAAATTTATATATTGGGGTTTATTGATTTTTTTTTAAATTAAGAGCTTTAAGGGAGATTCTACGTCTTCATGTTTCTTTTCTTATTTTAGAGATTGCTCTAAGTTTTTGTGCTCACGATCTTAAATGAAATGCGGTGTGCAAAGAAAATTTATCTGTTCAGGTGTTCGCTTGTGGCCAAACATTTATGATTCCTGTGCGATTAGCTATTGCTCAGAAAATAAGAGAGACTGGATGGAAACACGTTCTGAAATTTCTTTCACTGAAATTCAATGATGTATTCTTAAAATATAATTATTAAGGAAACTGCGAAATTGATTAAAGAGCTAAAGATGTTGGAGAAATTTTCAATTAATTTTTCGGCACATCGCTGTCCCAAATTCAAAGTATTACAACGAAACTGGGGTGCATCATCAAAAATTGGCGAACATAATCGATGGCCTTATTTCATTAACACGTTTGTAAGAATGGGTGCGGTATGAGGTTGCGTCGCTGATTGATCTTCACGCTCGGCAGAGCGATTCACTATTAAGAACGCGGGTTTTATTTTTGCTACAAAACGCGAGACAGTCAAGCATAAGTATCATATAACGGACTTTTCACGTATAACATGTGTCGCTTTTTAATAGTGTCAGGACTTGCGAAACGCTTGGTTATACTTTAGTTCATGTTTTATGTTACGTAACTCGATATATTTAACTTATTCAATCGAGATAAAAAGATTGAGAACTGAAAGATCCAATTAATACTTTTGGATATCACCTCTCGCAAATTAACAAATATTCTAATTTTCTATACCTAGTTTAAAGAATGAAAAAAAATATTTAACTTTCTTGAGAATTCAACCAACTTTAATTAACTTCATCAATTTTGTTTGAAATTTTTGTGTCCATGTTAAAAAGATGTTGCAGTTTGAAAAATATAATTGAGATTAATCATAAGCTTGAAATTGGAAATACCTTGTCGGTAGTATTTAATTAAGGAAACAATAGAAAATAATTGTACAAATGTTACAAGAAAATTAGACTATTTTCTATAATTTATCCCTATAAAATTTCGCACTATATGTTACGAAATAAGGTTAATACACAGGTCTGCACCTGTGTAAGTTAAGGGAACTAGTGCTACCCCACGTACCAAAGGGGTTATAGATAAATAGTTAACAAGACCAAAAATCGTTATAAATTAAAAGAATTGGTATTAATAACTGCATTTCATTACAATATCACAGGACTTTTTGCAAACTGACACGAATGTTTATAAAGTGTAAATACAAAAAATCTGATGCAAGAATGTAGCGCACTATACACAATCATGTGTATGTTATACATATTTACGTAATAGCGACAAAGATAAAACTATTAACCGTAATAAAATAACTATTATGAAATAGCACTTGTCAAAACATAAAGAAGTAATCAAATTATCGCCAGTTTATTTACAAATAATCAAACTCGACAACCACACTCATAGATACCTATTTAATATCAGCTGCAATAGGTAAACAGATGTTTTAACTCCTTACACTCACAGTCACGATTTAATAAAAGTGTTCATTGAAAATATCAATAGACAGCCATTCGAAATTAATAATTCGAGGTTCGAAACGAATAATTCGAATATCAAAATAAACAATTCGAAGTTCAAAAACGAGAATTCGAAAACAGCGAGTGCTGTAACGCGGGTCGCGGTTCACTCCGCGTCTCTTATCTCGTGATTCCCCTTATCTTTGCGGAGGCGGCGAGCGTGCGTCGCGCGCGCCGTCCGCCGTCGACTAATCAACGCCGCAGAAAACACTGCGGCAAACGAGTCTTGCCTTACTGATGTGCTGTAATAATGATTCGCGCATTTTTAACGCGACTCGCGATTATCTTCAGATACTAATCCGCTTTAGATGCTGTTTAATATCGACGTTCAATTAGCTCCATATAAGATTAGTGACTAAATTAAATAATTAAAAAGAAGATGAAAATTTTGATTAATTAGAGATGTGATTACAAGACGTTAGATGCAGTGAGGGCGTGGGCAGTTACCGCCTACGACGTAGCTGTATTGCATTTACCTTTTTATTTTAGAGTGACATAAAACTGAAGGAACTTTTACAATCATCCAAAACAATTGATATGAATTTTTAATAGAATTCTATTATATCACGTTAACGTAGTGTAAGAACACGAAAATTTAAACAAATATACGAGCATATGTATGTTCGCTAGTGGTCTAGCATCTAAACCAACAGACCAAAGTTCAAACTCTTTGCAATGGAACGATTGTGGGGAAATTTAGCAATTTAGCATAACATTTAATTTAGGGTATTAAGAGAGAAATTGAAATTGAATTTTTTTAAAAACCCACTTTAAAATCTATTTTATGGCGTATAAAGTATAAAAATACTTTATATGTCCAATAATAAAATTGTATTGCGACATTCTTGTTTCTTGAAAAAATTTCTGCGGCGTAGCTTTATTGGCTACTTATTACGTTTCAAACACAGGCATAATATTAATGAAAGGGTTAAATTGAAGAATCTAAATTTCACGTAGTTAGAAACAATATTCAAAATTCCGCCGTAAAAACTAAACTAACTTTAAGGTTGATATATTGTATACGCGTGTTCTTGATCAGATTGATAAATTCCTAATTAAGTTACAAATACGTTAACTCCTATCTTAAAGGGAATTAAACGAAAATATTGAGTTAATACACTGATCACTTCACGAACATTTTTATGTTGATTTTTCTTTAAAATTATGTAATCGTTGTCAAACTAAAAAAAGAACGATGAATGATGTAGAGTAAATATTTTATTTCTAATTAGTTCTGAAAACGACTTAAAAGATGTGCTCGCTCTTAACTATCAGCACAGTTTTAATTTGCCCCCAACAATGTTATTATTGATGAATCGATTATATTTTTAGATAAGATAATTTGCCCGGGTCAAGTGTAACTGATATTGATTATGTACAGTGATGATATGAACTCGCAACGCTATCTTGTTATAGTTGATTGTGTTATGTTGAAATGGGAATAAGGATGTACTGTTATTATCTTAACTCGCATGTAGTTTTAAAATATTCTTATCTCATCTCGCAGATTTATATTTTATATTTATATTTACGTTACCGCTTCATCCGATAATTAGGATGCAATGTAACGTAAATTATTTACTATGTTTACTAGAATATACAGAATTATTTAATAACTGTAATCTGAATAAATTGCTAGTTGGCATCGTTATGTTACATCTCGTTATGAGAGTCTCTACCAGTACAGAGCCATATTAGTAGCGCATATGCGGTCGCTTCTCTTTAATAACTGTACGAGGTCGAGGGAATAATAAAAGTTGTTCGAATTAAATTGCTATGGAACATACCTGAAAAGACTGAGATATAAAATAACCTAATAAAATAGAGAGGCTAATTAAATAACGGCGTAGAAAGAGACTGTCGGTTGAATGAAGTAGTTTTCATTAAAAACGTACATCGAATTAATAATCGGGAACGAAGGAATAAAAAAATTCGGTTTTTATTTTAGTCTTTTCGATAATGTATGTATCGAATTTTCCCCGAATTTTCATCGCGTTATCTTTTAATTTATAAATACACTCAGTAGATGTTCACACTTATTTGACTTTATATTTTGGGAGTTATTTCAATGCACTTTTAGAATTATGATGAATTGGTTGATATTAAAATCAGCTAAATAGATTCATCTGTTCAAATCAAAGAAGAGTAGGACAGAATGAACACAATTATAACATACCACACTTCTTTGAGTAAGCATTAAATATTGACGTGTAGAAAAGTTGTTTAAAGTGTATGTACACATATGTGGAACGACTGAACAATAAACAACTAGAAAGAAATAAATATAAACATATAGCGCTTAGGTGCACCTCAAAGATTAGAGTTTCATCAAATCCAGATTTTACTGAAAAGAGCCATATCAAGAACGTGTATTTGTAGGGTTACAATAGAATTAGGTTAATTTGATGGATTCTAATTGGAGAGGACTAACTCAGCGAGAGATACAATGTAATGTTTTAAATAACTGGCTTGTTTATTTTTATATAGGTACTTCTATCAAAAGCCAGTGGGCTGAATGTAGGTTTGTCTAGAAAGGAATGAGCGATTAAATTTTTTGCCATTAACTTGTTTTATGAAATGCATTTCCATTTACTACTTCTCAATAAATGCGTCATTGATATGATAAAAAAAACTTGTCTCACATAGGTTCCGTCATTAATATCTGTGTGCTTTATCCCATACATAATGTACGATCTTTCGACCACGGATAGAGGCGATCAAGCTCTGTCAGAAAATGAAATTTAAGGTGTAGTTAAATAAATACCCACGGTTTTCAAGATAATTGAACTGGCTTAAATTGTTTAAAAGCTGAAATCGTTGGCTACTTTGTCTATTTTTGATTATTTAAGCAGTTAAAGTTTGGAATAACTATTGTGGCTTAAAAAGTAAAATTAATTTGCGTTTTGATATTTTTTTTCCTTTGGGTTTGCGCTCTTGCGATGAAAAAATGTATCGAGACTTGTGTGGATGCCCATGTAGTAAGGACTTTAAAATGTTAAAATACTTGCATATTTATTTTATTTAAAAAAATAACATTGCATAGGTTTAAAGTTTAACATCAACTATTTAATTCAATTTAAATTTCAACTAAATATGTTAGTCTGCTTTATTGAGCTAACGTGTTTGAACTTTGATCTTAGCCAACGAATTATTAATCAGACTATATGATAGATTGAGAAAAGAACAAAAGAACTCTGTCCCCTCGATTCGTGGTTAAATATTTATCCTTCGTTTATGAAACACTTGTAAATGTCTACAATAAAGTCATAAGTTGACTCGTATCTCTTAGCCTTGGATTACAAAGTACAGTTTAGTGTGTTGTAATTAGTGATTCATTTAGGCGAGGTTTCCGTCATTTACGAATGATTTATAAACTGTCTTATAGATAGATCTATTTATTCGTGTTTTGTTTACCGTACGTCGCAGTTCTTGTCGTTCTACTAGCATTTCCACGACGAACCAGGGACGTGGAAAAGTGCGTACGTGCAAGCTGACTCTCTCATTTACTATTCTGAACTCTATATCATTTACCCAAACAGTAATATTGAATGTAATATTTAAGCCATTATATAACAAAAAAACGCTATTATGGACGTGATATAGTTAATTTGTTTTTTACTCCCTTATAACTTTAATTTAAATATGTCAATTTTATTATAATTTAAATATTTTTACGGAATAACGTATCTAATCTAATTATTTGCAAATAAGATGTATTACATGATAAAAAGTGCAATTAAAAATGTTTTAAAGGAATTTAATAAAATATTTAAATTAATATTTTATTTAAATCTTTACTTGATGTATAACAATTATTAATATTATATAATAATAATATAAACACTTAAGAAACGAAAAAAAAACTAAACGAAAGATGTCCTGTTTAATAATTTCAATTACTATTTACAGTGTTCATTTAATTATTAAGAAAATTATAATAACCAAAATTAACCTTTTAAGACATCGTGTGTTATTTTCATTCTAATTAATTAAGCATGTAAAATTGATTAAAAGAGGTGACGATATAATTTACTTTTTCTCCAGTAACCGACAATTTATTTCTTAATTTACCAAAACAGGTATAATGAAAGTAACAAATTTAAATTTCATTGAATTTACAAAAATACTTGTACTGCTTAAAGGTTATTTTAAAATAAATATGAAAAAGTATAGACTACATTTATACAACGTGCATTAAAATCAAATCTTTGTGATAAATTATATTGTACAAAAGATATTAAACGCACATCTAAAGTTAATATATCGTAAAACAGTTAATATATCGTAATGATATATTAACTGTTTTACGATATATTAACTTTAGAACTACTTTTTGTAAAACAGTTGATATATCGTAATGATGGCGGCAAAAAATGCAATAGAATGTTTGAGACCATTTCGATAATAATGGTCCATTTACAAAAAAAAAAATGTATCAAATACAAATTATATGCTAAATATCAAATTATGTTTGCATATGTACAACTTCCACAATTTAAAAACAGTCTATTCAAGATGGCGAATAAAATACGATCCATTAATCATAGTGCTTGAGTAATATCATCGAAAAATTAGAACGTATGCCCTATAAAAATTAAAGAAAAAGTATTTGGTTTGGAATCGGATAAATTACACGTTTTTCATATCAGTCCATACTTATCGTTTTTATTTGTAGTTGGAAAAGTATTTTGGGAAGAAACATTTTTTTGTTAATCTAAATAATTACTGGCAGTCAGCGTGCGTGCAGTAGAGAAAGAGGACTGCCGTGTTAATGCCGTTGCTATGGTTACTTTGCTTGACAAATCAGATTTTAGAGAGTGTTCTTTTCCGTTATAATTTGTATAAGTCTGTTGTTCTTCATGCGAAATCATCTAACTATGTGTGTAATTCATACACATCTTTTGATTATTCCTATCGAAATCAACAACGAGCGGTGTGGCAAAGATGACGTCAAAGAAAACTTGCATGAAAATGAGTCAACGTGTGAATCACAAGCAATATGTCCAGAATGGTCCAGAAAGTAGAGATAGCTAACAATAGTACACAGATGTAACAAGAGGCTGGATTTAAAATTAAATAATTAAACTTATCGGGGTTTGTATAAAAAAAAAAGAAATAAACGGTAGATATTGTTGCATGTTAAAAGAAGTTACAGGGGAAGAAAAAAATCAACTAACAGATGTCTGTGTTAAACAAAAAGACCTTAATTTCTTTATGATGTTAAGGAAACTTCGTTTTATTGCAGAAAACATTGCGCTATGTCGATATAAATAATAAAAGTTTTGATTTTAGTTGTTAAACAAAATCTATACACGATTTACACATTACGTCATTTAGTGTGCCTAGCGTAGAGCTGTTTCCATTCGTGAAATATATAACATTGGAAACGGTTGCCTCGTGTGAATTAGTCTCTTGAATGAGTTTCAGTTGTGCGGTAACCTTGCCCAATTGTTTCTTCAGATAGTAATTAAACACATGTGCTGTCGCGTCCTATTAGTCATATGGACAATTGGAACCGTGAACCAATCTTAGAAATATGTTATGGACAAAAGATTTGCATAATTAAATATTAGTACCAAAAATTGGGAATTATTGAAGTATTCCATGAAAATTTTCTACTCGCGGCATTCGGAGTAGCAAATATTGCTCTGTTCGCAATTTTCCGAGTAATAAATAGTATTTAATTTCGTGTACGTATGTAGGTATGTTAAAAATTATTTTATTGTCTTTTTAAGCAATTATCACACCAGTATTAATGGGATGTAAACACTTTTCAAAATTGTGTGAAAAGAGCTTATAGAATGACACTAGATATCGCAAGGTTGGACACAGATAAGGGTAAGGGATTTGTAAACTTGTTAACATATCCCAAATTATTTTAAAATATGACACATACTTCAAGAATCATGGAATCATTTATCGAGAATGGTGATTAGCGCAATATATTTTGAGATTATTTGACGATTATTTGAGGTTGAAAAAGATTAAAAGAACCTAACTAAAAATTTATGGTACTTACGTGATTTTATTAATCGTTTAATACTTAAATTGTTGCATAATTTTTATGAAAGTTATGGACTTCTTCTAATTTAATATAATTGTGTAATGTAATAATGTATGTTAAAAACATAAGCAAAAGTAAACAAACAGTAAATTTGTAATGACAGTGATTTTGGAAATTTTATTCAAATACACTAATATATTTTATTAAAATTATTTTATCATTTAAAAATAATTTATTTACGTTTTCCAATGAGTCTTATAGGTTTAAAACAAAATGTAAAAAAAATGTTGATCCCACGAAATCTTTTCTTAAGCGATCCATAATAGACCGACGATGGGATCTTTGGGATTCCCAGGATAACCTATTTTCAGATGAAAACATGCTCGAACTTAGTTTAAAAACATAAAACTTCGCCAGTATTGCAATTATGAGAGAATACTAGTATCCATTATGATCCGCTTTGTAGTTTCATTTTTATATTATAAGAAATTGGCTTATTTGCCTCTTCATCATTATATTAAAATTTATTTAACAATTATTAAGCATTTTATTCGCTATGTAATTATTTTTCATAATAATAATATAAAATGAAACAACGTTTTTAAACAAAAACTTATTGATTAATTTTTATTTAATCCTTTCTTTATTGCCATTATGTTTCTTTTTGCTTTTAATCTTATATATTTTTATCAAAGTGTAAATAGAAAATTTTAGTGAATGTGGATATTAAGGATATAAAAAATTGTGTATATTCTAAGAAAAACTTTTCATTTTACCAATGATTTTCAAAATTGACTCTGCGTGTGGAAAATTTCAAAGCATTTCGATTTCGAGTTAATCGTCAGATTTTAACCTGAAGATCAATTCACTAACCGACTAATTTGCGAAACGGCGGTGAACCCACGAGGCGACGGAGTCAACGGCTTGCGTAAACGGGTACGCGATCAGAAAGTTCAAACGGCTCCGCTAATGCATTTCTCCGCTCCATCGATGGAGTTTTTTCACTGCACCAGAGCAGAGCTGCTATTTACGCCGACAAGCAGGAAGCCCGCCTCTTTGTCACTTTCCCAGCAATAACAATTAGACGCGAGGCGGGCACACATGCGGAGATCGGAGACGAAACGATGGAATGGTGGAGAGTTGACACGATTTCCACTCGCCCGCTGAGATTATTACTCGCAATTATCGTCAAGAGACAATGGCGGAGCTTTGAGTGTGACGTGAATGATTGCCTTCATAGCTGAGTAAACTAGTTGAGTGTTGTTGAAATTGTAACAAATATTTGAACAGTCGCACGCTGTTGAGGGAGAGAGAGTCGATATCAACGGTTAAACCACGAAAGTTCCATTCGTGTCGTGATCTCAACGTCGCGGAGTTTACACACAACTAGTCCGAATATTAATATAAAAATTGAACTACAAGGCGGACCATAATTAATAATTGTATGGCAGAGTTCTAATAATATTTTAAAACGTAATTTCAGTATGTATCAATCAATAAGTTATACTCATGAATGGGATCTACTATTCACGATAACATGTGCCCCTTATGGATTATTTGCGTGACATAATAACGAATTTCGTTTGCTCAAGACGCCTCAAATAATACATATATAAAATTATTAAAAACATATTAATTTGGACAAATAAAATTTCAAATTTCTCTTTACAAGACAACTAACAGTGATAGACAGATCAGTGGATGAACAAGTTAATGAATTTATGACAATTCCAGTTGTTTTTCTTTCTAAGTTACCCTAAAAATGATTCTATATTTAACTCGGTTAAAAAGTGTGTGATTTACACATTAACTAAAACTCGGGGTCATAATTCTATTTGATCTATTGTGTGTATGTTGTGTGCTGGTTGTACAAATGCAGAAGCTTTATGTATAATTATTAACGCTACTTCTATCTTAATAATGATAATAATAAATTGTAAATATAAAAAAATGAGAAAAAATAGTATCGATCGCAAATTTTATATTTTTCAAGCTTTTCAAGGGTTAAATTATAATGGTTTAGCCATGAATAAGTGATAAACTCAGAGAACGCGCGTGTGACGAAAGTGTGAACTAATAACAAGGTGTTTCGAATATAAACTTATGCAACGTGTAGTCGATATCCGCTTTCCGGTCGACATAGTACAGTCTATCGATTGCATAATTAATTTTAACGACCTGCACGAAAATAGTTTCTTAACAGTATGTACGTTAGGCGAATAACGAGGTTGAGTTATTAACTACATCATGCTCGATGGGTATTCTCCGACAGCTTTCACAAATTATAGTTGGTGAATACGTTAAAACGGTTTTGAGGATTGATTAAAGAATAAATATACAAGACAAATTTTTAAATGTGTGAAGAACGTAATGGAAAACTTCAAGAAAGCTTTAGTTCGACACCTAAGTATTTTTTTATGTTTCTTCAAGGAACATTTTTGACTGAATGCTCTGATTCGAATGCAACTTTTTACAGTATTTCAAGATACGTGCAATGGAAGATAAAACTAAATACAATTGCACTTTACGTGGGTTACGAATGATTTTAAAACTGTGCTTCTGTCAAATATTTTTTTGATGTATGGTTTTGAGCAGACTGCGAAAGATTTCGTATTCGATTAGTTTGAGCAAAGATTACGAGAGACTGTATTACTTCCACCTACAATTTACCTATTACAATTTACTAACTATTTTACTAATTGGTATAGCAAAAAAGGATCCATTCATCGACTTGCACAACACCGACGTAAGAGTTCTTTTTGCACGACCCCATATATTTTAACCGTTTAAAATACGTTTTAACATTTGTTTATTGTGAAGTCTTATTTTATATCAATTGTTTATAAAAAATTTTAAATATAAATTCATTAACAAATCTTAATCACTAGTGCGTGCCGTTTCACACTGAGCACGACCTACACTCATTAGCAAATAGCCTTGCTAATTAACACATGTTGACCTGTATTCAATACTTACTACACATTGACAATTTGTTAATCAAGTGGGGAAGAGTGTAATGATCTCTGAGTACGAGAACTCTACATCTTAATCTCCACATGTATAGATTAAAAGCCTGTCCGTTTGTTTATTAATTTTATTATATCCCTGAAAGCGATAAACTCAGAAAGTACTGAGCGTTTTTACAAGTGAATAGATTTGTTACATAGAAAAATCTTAAAATATAATATTTAACAGTTCGAATCCAAAGGAGTAGGCAGTTTAAGGAATTGTAGAAGTTTCACCAAGTTTTATTAGTGGATAAAAAATGTCATAGGTTAAGTATTCATCGAAATGGTGATTATGGGTAAAGCATATTCAACTTTTACGCGACACTAGCGTTCAATTACAGTTGACAAATAGTAAGATACATAATCTATGTTTCTTTAATGTATTGCTGTCGCTTGCTTTCATAAATCTAGCTTTCAGAACTTACGATATAAGACAAATTTTATTAGGATGCTGCTAGAGTGTCGTCTGACTGTAATAACTAGTTAATTTCTAAGAGCAGACTCTAGGCTGATAATGACTCCACTTACTTACATGGAGAACTGCGCATGCCTCTGTCCATATTACGCTATCCGGAGTACTGTAATGAAGATAGAAAGTGAAATACTTGCTCTTTCGAGATATGTCTTCATTCTTGTGTACATAGTTATATTGACCGCATGTTGAGCGATAGTTGAACCATAAAGTTGCACAATAATTTCCAAGTATCAAATGCAGTTGAGTATTGGTGCGACCAAGTTGAATGTGTTTATTACTATTTAAGAGTTGAAGATAATAGAAGAAAGTATACTTCTAAAATTATTACGAGGTTCAGAAGTTTATGATTCTTAAACCCAGGTTGAATAAAGGTGTCCAGGTTGAATTGTTTTTAAACATTTTCATATTAGTAGATTTTCATATTTAGCAGCCATATTTAATTCACCGTATTGTACTTCTCTAAATAATTCCTGATTGGAATAATGTTATATGTAATATAATATAATATAAAAAATAAAATTTTGTTTCGAATTTTTATTTGCTATCGATTTATTGTTTAAATCACGTTTCTCAAATATGCTAATCGATTATAGTGTAAATATATATAAATTTAATGTTTGGCCACGATCGTAGAGTCTATCCACGGTCCACGATTATAGTGTAAATATATATAAACTTAATGTTTGGCCACGAATGTTAAAGTTTTTTAATAAAAATTATTGATGTCAGTGAGATCTAAAACAATAAAGAGAGTTTTGAGAATCGAATATTATTTGGTTTTATTTCTATACATAAATAATAGGTCACATTGTTACAGTATTATAACTAGATATTATAACTACTCCTCCACTCTGAATTAATCACTTTTGCGGCACAGTACTATATCAATGTACTTGTCTTGTTGTAAACTAAATATTCTGCCCTCACTTCATGCAAGAAAGGCATTAAATATACTACGCATTATTGGATCGTCAAACTTTTCGCCTCCAGAGTACATGCAGTAGATTGCTCGAGAGTCTGTTGGACAGCGATGATACTTTAATTACTAATCTATACATATAATAAAATTGTAACAGAGTGAATTCTGTACGTGGAAAATATTTTAAAAAGAGTGATCGATTTAGCGTAAAGAATAATAACAGACGCCAGAAAAGCTGTTTTTAGAATTTTTCTGTCTGTGAGTTAATTTGTTCGTCAATCACACGAAATTTACTAGAGGGATTTTTATGAAATTTGGTATGGTATTTATACCCAAGAGCAACAACACATGAGGGAAAAACGAAATTCTAACAAATCTTATTATTCTGAATTTCAAGAAGCGAAGGAAGTCGTAGGCACAGCTAGTGTGTAAATATAGGTACGCTATTAAGATAAAAATATTTAATAAAATTAAAATAATCAACGTTATCTAGTGAAGAATTATAAAACTGCGCATTTATAATGGTTACTTTGAAAAAAAAACAGATGTCGCTCTCAATTAAATCTCTTATTACGATTAAGTGGTAAACTTTAGTAATAATCTTGATGATTTCTATTGCAAACGTGATCTAACCTTTAAGGTATAAAAGTGCAAAGTTGTGTTAAATTTCATCTAGTGGTTTTGCATGATACACACAAATCCATGATCTTATTGCCGTTTTATTATATAGAATAAGAATAGAAATAATCAAATCAAGAAAAAGAATAAGAAATACACGATTTAAACAATAAACCTTTATAGGTTTGGTCAGTAAATGGTCTCAAAATTTTTTCGTCTCTCTAATATAAAGATCTACACCCCAATGTATGAAAAGTATGTCTAAATGTAAGTATATTCTATATAATTTAAATCAGAACTTTTATTTTCAGAGTTTAATATCAAATTGAGTATCTTAAAAACCAATATGTGTACAAAACCAATATGTGTATAAAAGATAAAAACCAATGTCTGTATAAAAGATAAAAACCAATACGTGTACAAAACCAATGTGTGTATAAATGATAAAAACTAATGTATGTACTACGAGATGATAGTGAATGAAACTTTGTATTTCTGAAAATAAATTAAAGGACCTCTGCGTAAATAAACTACACGAGCGATATTTAAGAAATTTCCAAATGGATAAGGCTATCTACTGAAGCAATTTTTGATCATGCGTTAATTAAAACTGTACTCAATGTCTTTCGTCATACGTGAGAAGTATTAGGTCACCATTATGAATATGGCGACCTCGATTTAAGCGTAAACTAGGTTTCGAACGGAAACGCACCGAAAGTATACATTTACTAATTTACATAAATATTCCCAAGTTGTTTTTTATAAGGATAAGTAGTGATAATGGAAAGTATTTAATGTGACGTACCGCATTCACTTGCATTGCATATGACTTCACTTGTTCATTTCTAGTCTTACATGTGACTCCAATGTGGTGTCATCGGCAATCGTTCGATAGTTTATACAGGAAAATACGGAATTCTTATTAAAATTATTTCAATTCTACAGTTATAAAATACTTTTTTGTGTATTATAGTGTATTTGATATCAGTAGATATAACAAAAAATACAAAGAAAATGTTTAAAACTTCGCTTTAATTACTGAAAAAAATATATAGTGGAAATTAAAAAAAAAAGTTTCTTTAAATTTTTCTGTTTTCTTTTTGAATACAGAAGCTAATTTTACACATATAATTTCAATCATATTTACTGAAACTACCAAAGGACGAACGGATGAACTGTTGTACAAAATCCTAACATATGTACGCCAGTTTCATTTAACAGCGGCGGTAAACGTCCGGCAGTTACTATTAGTTTGCAACGATGATCAATTAACCTACAAATAGTAGCAACAGGTTCCGATGCACCTTACCCAATAACTGGTTATAAAATTGTATCAATGACTTCTTTGTGTTACTTTTGGGCGCGAGTACCTAAACAACGACGCGATTGATTTAATTGGTGCTCATTAAGGGACTTGAAGAACTGGTAAGTTCAATAGCACATTTGAAGTAGGTACTGACGTTTATTCCAATACACGATTTGAATCGTGTGCTTGTAAAAGTTGTGTGCTATGTTCGCTTTCTCCTATAACGAAGTTTCTAATTAAAGTTAATGAAGAGTTGAGGCGAAAATTGTGATCTGCATAATATTAAAATAAAGTTAAATAGTGTATTATTAATTTGTAATAGAGAGTCGTATCTATTATCTATGATATATTTGTTATAAAATCAGAGTGAAATAAATTTTTAAATTGCCTATAAACTGTTTTCAAAACAAGAACCATTTACTTAGCCATTTGACCTGTAGGTTTTTTCGCCAAAAGTGGTACCGTTTAGGAATTTGTCCTATGACCCAGATCTAAATTTCTAATCGCTCTGTTCCGACGCCCGCTCGTTGACTTTGGTTTTATTTTGTTGTAAATAATATACACAAAATAATTTAACAATTTAGTATTTTGAAATGGTCACTTCGAGAAGAAGGTCATAATTTTTTTAATAATTGTACTAATTTTATGAAGAGGAGTTTTGTTCGGGGTTTTTGAGAATTTGACACAAAACGGATTGTCTGAATAACTTAGTAATTCATCTCTGACTCCGATTTTTCATTGTATGGCTTATACTTTATATCTGATTCATTAATATATAGCGTATTGTGCCTAAGTGGACATAAAGTATATAATATAGTTTAATAATATATGGGAGGCGTATTTTTAAGTTACACTTTTAATCAATTTTAGTTACATTAAAACTATGTGAGAATATATTGCATACAATACGAAAATTTCCAAAGAAGTACCAGAATATATATGGGTACTTAAAAGACTTTTTATTAGAGTTTTTATGTTACACAATTGGGCGGTATAGTTCTGTACTTGACAAAAGTACAGATTAAATAACTAATCGTCAATAATACAGTTAATAAATTAAGTGTAAAAAATTATTATATAAAAAAGCGATTCAGTCATGTTCTCGTTTTGCCCGGGTGAGGTTGGAATGGTTAGCTATAAAAAATAAACGAACGTTAATTATAAAAAATAAACGAACTATATTCGATATTCAATTAATTATGTTTAAATATAGTCACGTAAATTATATAATTATTTCTGAATATCGGATTGAAATTTAGAATCGAAATTTTAATCAACCGTTTTGAATAAGACATTTCTCATAAATAATGCTAAATAAACATTACCATCTCTATTTACAACCGTTCGTGGACGATTTCTGATTTGTTTTTTAGCTCATTGATAAGAGGAGTTGGAACAAAAATTGATTTAAAATATATTTTCTTATGAGTTTTAAATAGGCTTCTGTAGAGATTGTTAATGTTACAAGGGGAACGTATACGTTGGACTTACAATTAAAAGTATCTACTGATATTGTTTTTAAAAGTACGACACATGCTTTCATAATAGCCGGAATTAATTTTAATACGCGTGCTTAAAGACTCAAGGAAGAAACAATTGGGTCTTCATAATGACTTAAATCTTTTTAACGACTACGTACGTTGTCCATTAACATTTTTCAATAATAAATTCTTCAGCTTGTTATTCGTATTCATTTCATCATGGAGCGACGCGAGTTCATTTTAAGGCAGAAAATGCCATTATGGGTAAAGAATACTAGTAACTTATTTTACTAGCGCATGAATGCTCAAATTATATACGTATTTTTTTAGCGCGTTAGCCTAATTTGTCGGCCCGCCCGCTCCATCGCGAACTGCGTAATAAAGGGTATACATTTTACGTGTAACATTTTCAATAGCCCGCAGGGGCGTGCAACTTTAACGCTGTAACGCCAAGTAAATTGTTTCTGTGTAATTTTTGATGAAATTGAATACCTATACGGAGTACCTGCATTTATTAAAATATGTTTACGTTAGAACTGCGTTTGGGATTTTTTAATATATCAAACTAGCTGCGACTGCTCTTTGTTCGAGTGAAATTTAGTGATGATTATTTTTTTTAGAATAACCATTATACGTAAAAATATTGACAATATATGAATGATGGATGGATAAATGTCGACATGACATAGATTTGTTTAAAAAATCAACACATAAACTTAATTTTCTATGGGCGTAAAACTTACAAATACCGCTAATATGCTGCGTTAGCTGTAAATTTATTTTGATGATGTTATAATTCAATAACCAGGTTAAAAAACAATAATATTTAAAAATAACATTAGTTTAGTAATCATTATTATAAACCTCACAAAGAAAAAGTCGATTGGCCGATGAGAATTGTACCCACGTCTTCGGCGTACCGTGCCAACGCGTTAACATTACAACAACACGGCTGATCCAATTGAACTGTCAAAATTATTATTATTATTATCATTATCTATTATATATCTATTATTATGTTTTTTTTCATTTTTTTATTTTTACAATATCTACGAGCACAAATTTTACTAAAAACATTAATAGATGGCGTTGGTAGCTAATCACTCCTATTGTCATTCATAAAACCAATCACTCTTTTTAAAATATTTTCCATGTACGGAATTCACTCTGTTACAATTTGATTATATGTACTTATAGATTAACGATGTGGTATTACCTTTTTTGTTATAGATTTTATTGAAACGCTGATAATTATGTATGCCCTACGAATTATAAATTGTATTGAATTGAATGTTGTAATATGAGCTTTGTGTGCACCCGTAAATATGTAAAAATGTAGTAAGCCCTCATTTTCTAAAACACATGAAATAGCAATCTAAAAAAATCGATATGATTAATTCAATTTAGGTTTAACAATGACTAATCTTTTTCCTAACCGACTTAAATGTCAAAATAAGGTTCATTTTGAAATCATCTTTTTTCCCATTGAAATCTGTCAATTTGACCAAAATTTACATTTGTAATAGTTTAATAAATCTTTAACATGCATCTAAATATGTACGGAATCCTCGTAGTGCAAGGTTTACTCGTAATTTATAGTTTTTTTCCATGAACACCAATAACCACCACTAACTTATTGATTTATTTTTAGTGGAAGATGGTTTTACAGGTATGCACAGTACCTACTCAATTACGAATTTCCAATTTTCCGCCTCGTATCGTAGCTTAGGCCGAGTTTCTTCATAATTGCGATTAAATCGCGACATTTCACACGAGATCGTAATTCACACGACCCAGTAACGAATAATTAAGAGTATATTGAAATTACAAATCGACCAACAATAGTGGCGGCGCTCTCGCAGATCAAAGTGGAAGATAATAATTGCATTGCGCGTTTGTTTAATTAATAACTGCCACATATTTTACCTTTTCTCGAAAGCACTTCTTTCTTAAAAGCAAATTAACCCAGTTTCGTTCATTGTCGGCTCTCTGTCATATTGTTTATGTTTACTTTTAGTAACCTAAACTTAGTCAAATGGCAACATCGGTATGCGGTCAAGAAACGAAATAGTGCACTTTTTTGAAGTCATTTATAAAATACGTGCCATATGCACGATTAACGCATTAACCAAAAAAAGCTACATGTTTTGATTCTTTTGTTTAATTAGCATATTTCACCTGGATAATTGTTATATAATAGATATATATAAAACATGCAACTTTATTGCATATTAAAATCTATCATTTAACTTCCTGAAATTAGTATAAATGTTATAATACAATAAAATACAATATAGCTTACATCTTGGCATAGTAACAGTTTCTTTTATACTATGTCATAAAGTATATATTGCTAGTGTAATATAAATAATTGTATTATTATAACAATTTTAAATTGCTAATATTTCCATTACTGCGCAGTGTTGCTTCCACTCTGAGATAGCAGTAAGTAATTTATTGACGAACTTTACAATAGCATATACTCCCATTCCGCTTCTATTTACGTTATTTTAAAACTTTCGAACCCGATAGTTTGTACGTAAAATAGGAAACAATAATTACAAAGTTTAATATGAAGAAGTCTTAGCAGTTTATTGCTAAAGTGCAATAAATAGTTTTTAATTGCAAATGTTGATGAGTTGTAGAAAAAATTGGAATTTGATGTTCAAAACTTGTAAATTTTACGTTTCTGTATCCAAAGAGTCCGAACGCAATGACATTTATTGTCTGTTACCATGACCACGCTGTCCGTCTAATAGACAATATGTTATAAGCTTAAATTTTACATGTATTTTTACATGTAAATTTTACATTTTTGTAATTCGCTCACCCAAAGCTGAAGAGCGTATTTATGTAAAATTATATTTCAAGGTGTGCCCGTATACGCAAACGAAAATATTTCTGTTAGACCGTGTGAGATATCGTTGTAAAGGGTTCTTTGAGTGAAATAAAAATATACTTTCCGTTGAAAGATAACAACGTAAGATTTGTCAAAATAGTCGTTTCAGGCCAAATCAATTTTGATAACTAATTCTGTATTTAAGCAATAAATATAATTTGTACTGATATTAGTGCAACTGCTATTTTATATATAAATATATCTATATATATATATATATATATATATATATATATATATATATATATATATATATATTATATCTTTATATGAAAAAAATGCATGTTTATTGCGTCTATAAAGTGACTTTTGATAATGTAGCGACGGAACCTTCGTTGCGCGAGCTCGACTGGCATATGTATAATCGTTTTTTAGGAGTTCGGCAATTGTTTCAAAAATTTTCACACAATGTTTTGCATTGTTCATTTCTCATTATTTTCATCTGTACATTATTTATTAATGTATAAAGGACCTTATCTTATTTCTTTTTTTATTTTCGATGTTTATTTACTCTTGATTTAATATCTTACACAATTTTATAACATATGATATATTACAAGAAATATTGGAGTTAAACTAGCCAACAAGTTTTACATATTTTTTAAATAAATGCAATACATATTTTTTAAATAATTTTTAAAAAATCGAAAATCTGACATTATGCGGGATTCCCTCGGAACCCAGTTATAACGTTGTTATTAGACGAGATACACGTATCTGTCGAATAAAGGCTTTCATTAGAAATAATTTAGAGGCAGCAACTGATAAATTACATATAAAAGACATTAAAACTACGAAAAAGTACAAATTAAATATAATCTTTAATGGCTTTATTTCAAGAAATATTAATAGATATATTTGCGTCAAATTTCGAGTTTCGTATCAAATATAAAAACTAGTTTTAATGTTGAAATTTGCATATCGGTTTCATGACGTTGCAAAGCGTCACTCATTAAGGGGAAATTACGAGAATAAGTGTGTAAACTGAACTAAACGGAATAAATAAGTAATTACGATTTTAATGACCAAAGTCGTTAATTTAATGGGACGTGATAATTCTAGAACTCCATGATGCGTCATCGATAAAAACGAAGAGGTCGAGTGGTAATGTGGTAGGGCGGTACATGACGAAGCACATGCATGCTGGTTGTGTAGCTAGCTGTTATTTTTCAGAACAATATCTTTTGTAAAAAATGTTTACTTGAGAGTCATAATTCAAGAACAGCAGGCAACTCGCAACACTGCAGATGATAAAATTGCTATAAATAGTATCATGTATCAGAGGAGTGATGGCCAAACAGACGTTCTTGTAAAATGCAAAAAAAAATGGTTCAGTATAAAAAAAAATTCCTCGTATACGAATAGAATAGATCCAAAAGTAATCAGCACAAGATAATTCGCACATGACTGTTTTTATAGAACACTGTTTACTTAACTTGACAGTGTTATTTCTACTTCCGTTTTATATGTTCTGTGATTTCCATAATAATTTTGTATCCACACGATAGAAGTAAGCTCTTGCAAGTGGATGTTAACATAGACTTAAAGATTACAGTCAATATATCTATTTATATCGACTGTAATCTTCAAGTCTATTTATGAATATGAAGATTACAGTTGATATAAATAGATATTTAAATAACAATTTAATATAAAACACACGATGATACAATAAGTCAATGAAACCTGAAAATATTCTCGGTCACAAATAAATATATCACATTAAATATTATCACAAGTAGGTATCTAAAAATACAGTTGTGTGCATCATAAAAAATTCATTCACGGCCTATATATGATAGATAATTTATATTGATATGATCAAAAAGAAATTTATACCTTCGCAAAAGCCCATGAATAAACTCGATATAAAATATTTAAAACTACTCTATTTTCCCTTTTATGCTAAATGGCTTTCAACACCCTCATCAATTCTGTTCTATATTTTCATCATTATAAATAATTTAATGAATTACATATACTGGCAACGTGAAACTTTATGAGTAACACGAACACAGCAGAACATGACTATGATTATCAATTGTTTAATTATAAAGGGTATTTACTTTTCAATACAGAAGATAAGTAATGAATTTATACAACTGTACAAATTTATTATTTATCTTCTGTATTGAAAAAAAAATGTATTGAAAAATAACGAGAACAAATATTAAGTTGAACATTTTTAAGAAATTAAAAAACACGTCTTAAAAAATAAAAATAACTATTATTTTGAAGTTATCAAGTTAGGAGAATTTATTGACTATTACAGTTGATCATTAATAAAAAGCGGAGGATTTTTAATACTAATTGTAATGGTATGTGATATGATAATCCTCTATATAATTATATATGTGTAAGAGGTAATCCACTAGAATATTTAGGATATATTTTGTATATGTTATAACTATTGTTTTTATTAATAGTATTGTTTTTTTATTTAATGAATTATTGGTATTCCCACATTTTATTCTATGTTCACGTTTATAATAATTTCAGGTGACTGACGATTCACAATAAACTTAGAATAAATTTATATGCGGACGCGGATTAAATTTAATTATTTTAAGCTACATATTGACACGTCGTCATTAAAGTGGAAAAGCGGCAAACAAAAATATCTAATTAAAGTGATATAATTGAAAATCGAACATCATAGAAATCAAGCAAGCGGTTTTTCCGCGCGTGGCCTCTCGCGGTTATGGTAAAGTTTTCCATGAATTAAATTGATTTTGAAATTCGCAATGCTTTTATCGTCGCTTGACGACATGGACCTTTTACACCTTTTACGATCGAACGAGTTGAAGACCACACGTCTTCAACTCGTTCGAAAGTTCAATATTAGTACGAAATCTAATTACAAGGATTTTGATATTTGTTAGATATATATAGTGATATTGTATTCACTTTCCCTTTATTAGTCGAATTTTTAATAGATATCAATCTTTATTTTGTATAAAATTTAAATGGTTTATAAATGATAAATAACAAATTGGTAGGAAGGTTTGTGTACTGCGCAGCAATGTTAGTATATATAAGATCACTCATATAATAACACTTATCATAATGTGAGTAACGTATATAAAGTTCGAGTTACCTCAAATAACAATAGCAGTCCAGCCGTAATAATTTGCCGACTCTCTAAATTCATGCCAAGCTATACGCAGTCTGATAGCATTGATATTTTCCTCTCAACCAATAGTATAAGCTCATTTCATAGAAGAATACGATAAATACATACATACATAAATATACCTGGAAAACATAACCCTCATTCGTTACGCACCGGTTTGGTTATGCCTTAAGGCTTAGGCGCAGTCGAGTAATAAAGTGCTTTTGAACGCATTCATATAAACTAACAACCTTTGATATTCACGGAGAACGTAGGTCTTTCTCAAATTTCGAGCGGTAGTCATAAATTTAAACATTACGATTACACATGTTTAATTTAAGTAAAGTAAAAAAGAACATTTGATCTTGCGACCTTGGCATCGAGGCGATTGAAACGTGTTGTGTGGATTAGCAATTACCATGAGTCTATTGACGAGCAATATTTTTGACGTACGGCGATGACGAGAGGTGGAGTAAGTCATGGGCTCGCATTTGTATACGCTGTACAAAATATAATCTCCGATTTCATGGTGATTTTTTAAACTTCGATCTTTAGACTCTTGTTTGGCTTTAAAATTGAGATGAACGAATAGACGCAAGCATCCGTAGTCGATACTATGTTGAGTAATTGTTCGAACTTTTTTATGTTATACATTTGTTAATGTTTTGTTTAAATATTCTTTATACAAAACTATAAAAAGTATAATATAATGACTTTTTGTTGTTTTCTTGCCAAGGAATAATAGCGGGAGGTTTTGGCTAGATCCACTTTCTGACAATATTGGAATAAATTATTACGAAAAAGGATACAACTGATTTTATATAAGCGAGGTGAAAAAGCCTATGTTTTCAGGTTATCTTTGACTACATAATTCGGAGTAAAAATATATAAAATGAATAAGATATAAAGAAATTCCAAATTTATATTTTCGTCCGTCGATAAATGTATAAATAATTGTATTTGTTATACAATGATACCTATATTTTTATTATTTTTTCTCATAATGTATCGTGAAGAAACCTCGTGATTGGATTCATATTATGGAGCAGTTTAATTCGTGTCAAAGTTCCGATTGTTGTTATGTACGATGGTTATTCCAAGCGGAAAGTAAATTATATTGAACAATTTTAGTACCATATTTAACATTTAAAGTGCAATAGGAAACCGAAATCAGCTTCGGGAAGGGAATTTTCTGTTTTTATTGTTTTTATAAAGGTTTGTTATCGGAAAACAATTATCATACAATAATATGAAAAAAAAAAATTAAAAAAGTAGAATTCATAGTATTTGAAACTAAATAATGCAAATTAAAAATAAATATCTTTTACTACGCTGTTTTAATATTAGACATCTATAGCAAATATATTCTCAATTTGTTGATGAACTTAAATGCAAATATTCGTAATATCATTAATGTAAAACAGTATTTCAGCGGTGTTGAAATATATTAACATTATCCTGAAATCTTTGTATTTGAATTTTATTCAGTTTCGTTGAAACTGAACACGTTACGAATGAATGTTTGTAATGACGTGAGCACACTTTTCTGCCTTAATATAAGTAATATTTTCTTTACAATTAATACTAGAAAGTACTGGTAAATGTTGACTGATGAGATTTTTTTATATATGAGAATATTTTAGTATAAATAAATGAATATCGAGCAAACTTAAATTAGGATGATTTGTCAATATTTGCATCGACATGTTCGATGCAAATATTATAGAGTTGTTTAAGATGGAAAATCGAGATTATAATAATATTTGTTCAAAACTAGATTACTTAAGTAAAGAATGTCGCGATATATACGTGATCGAGGTTAACTATATTGAGTTATGTATAGCGATTAGCGTGAGTAAGCATAAAGAATAATACTGAAAGATTCGATTAATAAATATAGAGAAGAATACTGAAAAGTTAGTGAGAATAAGACATAAAGAATAATACTGAAAAGTTCGGATTTGTTCAGTTCAGGTTTATAAATATTAAAAATAAGCTAGCCAAAATCTTACGACCTATTTTTTGAGAAAGAATGCGATGTGGAGACTTGAAATTTGGCGTAGTAATACATTTTATTAATCCACATATGTTTTGCACCATCTAACTTTTTAAAAATATTCTTGTAAGATTTAAAGAAGGAGAAGTAAAGCAGGCAAAAAAATGTTTCTAAAATTGTATATATCATATAAAGTACCATTTACAAAGGTTTGTTATAAGAAAATTAATTTTAATGAGTTTTAGTTATTTAAATTTTTTCATTATTATAAATTGCTTATTTAAAAAGTTATTCGAAGTAATATGCCAAAAAAGAGAGGCCCCCTCCTTTTATTTCCAAAACTATCGAACCATAAATTATGAAAAAAATGACTTGGCAAAAATTGTGCTTTGAAAACATGTTATTACCAACTAACAACTGTACAAAACATAAATATACCTTTGTTTCCTTTCTTAATGAATATAAATGACGTGACGTATTTATTTTCATGTTGTAAATGAGTTTTAGTTATTTAAATTTTTTCATTATTATAAATTGCTTATTCAAAAAGTTATTCGAAGTAATATGCCAAAAAAGAGAGGCCCCCTCCTTTTATTTCCAAAACTATCGAACCATAAATTATGAATAAAATGAGTTGGCAAAAATTGTGCTTTGAAAACATGTTATTACCAACTAACAACTGTACAAAACATAAATATACCTTTGTTTCCTTTCTTAATGAATATAAATGACGTGACGTATTTATTTTCATGTTGTAAATGAGTTTTAGTTATTTAAATTTTTTCATTATTATAAATTGCTTATTCAAAAAGTTATTCGAAGTAATATGCCAAAAAAGAGAGGCCCCCTCCTTTTATTTCCAAAACTATCGAACCATAAATTATGAATAAAATGAGTTGGCAAAAATTGTGCTTTGAAAACATGTTATTACCAACTAACAACTGTACAAAACATAAATATACCTTTGTTTCCTTTCTTAATGAATATAAATGACGTGACGTATTTATTTTCATATTGTAAATGAGTTTTAGTTATTTAAATTTTTTCATTATTATAAATTGCTTATTCAAAAAGTTATTCGAAGTAATATGCCAAAAAAGAGAGGCCCCCTCCTTTTATTTCCAAAACTATCGAACCATAAATTATGAAAAAAATGACTTGGCAAAAATTGTGCTTTGAAAACATGTTATTACCAACTAACAACTGTACAAAACATAAATATACCTTTGTTTCCTTTCTTAATGAATATAAATGACGTGACGTATTTATTTTCATGTTGTAAATCTATTTCTGAATATAACAATCGTCTACACCATTACAAAGATATACTCCCGCTTAAATAAAATATTAACTGCTAACCTGCTACATTGACGCTACAAGTAAAAATAAAAATTGTATTAAAAAAAGTAGAAAAATCCGATTGCGTTTTTGTTACGTAAACTAAAAAGTTAGAAACAAGTCTACTTCTGGGTTAGAATTTTTTTCTGGACCTTTCTAGACACTAAACTCATCAGTAATGTTGATATGCAGTAGAAGGTTATTAGAATTTTTCTCAACCATTAGTACATTGGATGTCAACACTAATGATAGTAATAAAGTTTTAAAAAATTCTAACCCAACTCTTGGAAAAGACTTAAGAGTTTGGCTTGTTCTAACTTTAAGTCCACATTATAAAAATGCAACATTTTTTTTAAATTATATGTTTATTTTTATATTTTTAGTGCGTAGCTGTCAACACGTATGTCTTATTTATTTGTTAAGTCTAAACAAACTAAATCTTCTACGAAACGACATCGCCAGATAGACGCCATGTTTCGTAGACGATTTAGTTCATTTAGGGAATAGAAATCATATGTCTACTTTACCTATTTTTGAGGATCAAGAAAACTTATGACTAGATCGGAGTGATTTGACTTAGCTAAGAGCGTCATAAGTCATCCCCTTTGTGAAACGATTATTGCTCAGCTCGATGACGGAAAGGTCTAAAATCGTCACGAAAACAATAAAGCAATTTTTTTAACTGATCAAGCTAAAAATTAAAAAGATACCAGTTATGAATATTGTTTAATTATATGACATTTATATTTAGGTATAAGTGTATAAATAGAAATTGAAATTGTCTTTTTAAGACTTTTTTTTATATCCATATCAATAAGTTTTGAACGAAAAAAAAAATGGCCACCAGCAACCGCTACGTAGAATTTTTGAAACAAGACATATCTATTCGCATCTTTTGGCAAAATCCGATGACTGGGTTTAGAGATACGAAGAACCTAACCCTAACCAAACGGTCAAACATACAGGTTAAAACCATTACAACCGTCATTCCTTTTGGGCTCCGTGTAATAAAACTGTTTAAATGCAATATTTGCCTTCCATATTAGCTAACTCTCTAGTCATACAAATAAATTTTCCAACAACGAATAAGAATTTAATATTTCAAATTCGAGTAACATTGACTCATTCCAGTCAACTAAAATAACATTGAATATATGATGAAGCAGTTATATCCATAACTGTAGCCATCAAACCTTCACAGACGAACGTCGATGACGTTCGGAGCATCTTGCTTACGATGAATTATTGGGAGATTCGTTGTGTTAATAATACTTTTAGCGTAAGAGATCCACGTAACGCTCTTACAGAATGGAATGTAACGCTGAAGAATGCTTTCTCATATATACTTTTATTATCCGTTCATTAATATAATTATACACACAAGTGGCTGATGGTGTTACTTATAAGTCCGGTTAGAGTCTGCGCGCAAAAACGTCAATTTCATTGGCGTTCTCGCTGTCTGCTGGGTTGGGTTGCAATTGATTGAAACCGATAGCCGGATGCAGATTAGTGGACTTGACCGGATGGAGTTTACAGCGAGCTACGGATTCTTTTATAAGTAGCGATGCGGGGCCGTGTCAGAAATTAATTTATCCTCCAAATGATGATGCTGTCTTATATTGATATAGTAAATTTGGCCGGGCCTCTGCTCTTGTGGCAGTTATAATGTTAATGTTGTAGTGTGGCAGATGTATCTATCTATGAAAAAGCATATATGAAAAAGCATTCTTGATTAATGAAAGCTGTGAACTGATTAGAATTAATTGTTTTAAGGGTTAATGTAGGTGCATAGATCATCGTTGGCTTCATGACGCCGACGCACTTGTTAGTATTTAGCGCGTATAATTAAGCGGCGATAGATGAAATTTCCGATTATCGAGACGGTCGCAGTGCTACGCAATTTCGGATACGCGCAACTGTGATGCGATCTTACAATGTCGCCCGTGTGTGGACAACATGAGAACGAGTGAAGTGTGAAAGTATGCGCAGCCGTAATGAATAGGAGGCGGTGTGGCTCGCGGTAATCGTGCGGCAACCGTGTAATTTATTACTATCAAGTGAATAAGGACCGGCTTGTAGAGCTGAGCTTTTAGTCTTCGACTTTGGGTTATATATATATATATATATATATATATATATATATATATATATATATATATATATATATAATAAAATTTTAAAGTGTGTAAACGGTAATTGTCATCAAGATATCGTTCAAACAACTGACCTTATTCAATTGTATCGATTGATGGTTTATTATTAACATATTCCAACTATCATTATAAAATTATTAGAAACTTTGCGTATTTAAATTTAATTAAAAATGGATGCTTTTTTTGTTTGTCATCTTTTGTTTTTTTTTCGTTTTAATACATAAATTCGTCATATTTTCATTTTTATACATTAGATTTTAGTAGGCACTTCGCCCGAAAATCGAAGTTTTTAAACAAACCTCAGATTACTTTAAATATTTTCAGATATGCAACAATATAAATGTTATCAGATATATTTTAAAGCAGGGAAAACCTTTGACAAATGAACAAATAGAAAAGAATAGGAAACAAATTTTCTTTTGGTTATTTTTTGAAAAATTCATTTTTCAATTAACTACGAGCATAATTCATTCTGCTCATCGATTTTTGAAGTTATACTTTTTTAGGCTTGTTAAGAAAAAATTACTAGTGTCTAAGTTTACTATGCGCGCGCACGATGCAACAAAAATTGACAGGATGAAGTTGCTTACTAAATATGTATTTATATACGTGTAGCGACTGATACTATATTCATGGTAGTTATCTTACTTCCTTTAATTATTTGCGTGCTAAATAAAGTTATTTTTGTATTATACCAAGGAAGTTTAACTTCCAACGCGAGTACATAAGTGTATGCACAATTTGTTATCTTATAAATATATTATGGATATCAAATTTAAATCAGATCCGCGCCATTTCGAAAACGTTATATGCGCACCTTTACGTTATTAGATTTTAAGGAAAAACTAAAAAATTGCGTGTAATTTCATGTGGATAAGAAAAACCGAAAATATTCTGGCGTATAGACTATAGAGAGCGAAACAAACATCTAACAAGCGACCATATATTTTTTATTTTTAAAACTGGAAGCAAAACTATTTTATTATTTCTATATCAACATTGATCTAAGATTTTTGTGATAAATTATTTTTTTTTCTTTCTCTGCTCTCTATATGACTACTATAGGGCTTCGTCGCCATAGTATAAATTTGTCTTTTTTTTGTAAAAATATCTACAAAACTAGATATATTTTATTCACGAATACACAAATATTTTTTAGACCAAATACACATATAAACTGCGTGATTTTCTTCACCCCATTACCTTATTAGGTCATCATCATACAAAAAAAAGGAAGATAATAAGAAAGAAATGCGTCAAAGTGTTATATCAGGTTGCTATTTTTACGGTTTCGGAAATAAAGAAACGATTATAGTGTTCAATTTTATGATTACTGAGTCAAAAAAAACCCTTATACTGGACATATTACGAACTGCATTTCAGTAGCGGTATTGAGTAATAACATTGGCCATTACACCACACCTATCATTGTAAACATTCTGTTTCTGGAAGTGTTTTGTTCATCAGTTCGCGTTATTGCTAAGTGAAAATGTATGAAATTACTTTAGGCCAATTCCAAGGAAACATAAAAAACAATTCCAATGCAATTCAATACAAATAACTACAAAAACTATTCGAATACACAACTAAATGCGAATCAGATTTTTGGCTGTTCCGTTATTATTGATTGTAACTTTGTCTAATATTGATATCATGTTCCTTAATGAAATATTTTACACCGATGACACTTCTAAATCTTGCCTCTGCTATTCAATCGCTTAAAGCCATTGTGGATGGGATAATAACACTAAAATTTTAAAGAAGCTTTCGAATACTTTAAGGTTTGCAATTAGTGTAATCACGAGCAGCACTCGATGGTCGCGTTCGTACCCTAAATTGGAGCCGCGGAATTCAAATTATTGAAACTAAAGTACAATGTTTATATTCTACATGTTCAGAGAGTGTTATATAATTTGGAAATCGTGAATCTAACGTGCGACGTATTAATAATGTCGGCTGAACTACGCGAGTGGAGTGTGAAAGTAGTAACTTGTCTCATGAAGGGGTAATTGCATGGTTTGTTTGTTGCGGCCGCACTTTGTTAAATTTGGCATCTTTCCATGGCGAGTAGCACTCGAAAAATGTATGAATTACTTTGTGCGATGAGTCCGGTAAATAAAGCGACACTTATAAGTGAATTATATAATATACGTGTTTAGATGGAATTGTAGGTTGAGACTAATTATTTAACGATCATGAAACTTTTAGTTCTTCAATAAATTGGTTTATTAGGGGTTCATACCTTAAAAGCTAAAAACGGAATTCATATGCGTTTCAGTTATAGCCCTTTTCCTCAGAGAGTTTTGGCGTAGAAACTTAAAATTTGGTGTAGTGATAAAACATATAGCATATTGAAAAAAATATTAAGACGTATTTGTAAATTGTTTTCAAAATACGTTCAATATATTCTTAAATGTTTAAACTTGTATATGTAGACGAATTGCGAGTAAAACGTAGTGCGAGTTCTAGTCGTAGTTTACAGGTTGTTTATTTATTTTTGTATTCAATTATTATATATTAGAAAACATTGCTAAATGAGTAGTGCACTGCTCATCGCTGTGATCTGTAATCTCTTTCGCTACTATCGTTTTCGATTAAAAATTATAGGGTTTTCTCATTTTCTGATCTCATATAACAAACTCGAGAATTTTTGTCAGTTTTAGCAATTTGGGAAGAATATATATCAGAAAAACCTTAGTCTTCTCGTCCGTTTTTATACTTTAGGAGACCTAGATATTTGACTGTTTGATGTGTTTCACATTTTACAAATATATAACAAGCATCCATTTGTGATCTTGGTTGCCCGCACGCTCAATTTATTTAGCGTTGCATTGAAGACATTGACCCATTACGACTTGTTCTCCTGTTCCATTCGCGACATTTGGATTAAGATTGTGAAATTATTGGATGGTTCACAGCCGGCTCATTATTTTTACAGTGTTTAATTGATATTTGAACACACTGTATTTTAATTATTATTTGTATGGCATATTAATATTTTTCTTTACTTTGCTCAAAACAATTATAATAAGCCATAATTTGAGCTAGCATTTTACTAAGTAAATAAATAAATAATATAACTGGTTGAGTGCAAGTAATAATCTAATATTTATTATATTTATTTATTTTATTTATTTTCATTTTTAACCTCCATTTTCGAAATATTAAACTTTATAGTGATTTGTAATGTCTTTTGTTTCCCCCTCGCAATCCCTTCCCTCTTGTAATGTTTCAACAACGATTAAAAATTTAAATATTAGTTCAATTACTTGACTTTTAATCGTTTGACAATTGCCTTATGACGATAAATAGAGAATAAATAAATAAGTACATATAAGTACATTTAATTTGTGTGATGTATATGTATGTATGATATATAAAGGTACTTACTACTGCTACAGACATAATGATTATTTAAATTAAGATAACAACAAATATAAAAAAAGACATTGTTCTAGCTCGAAATCAGAAAGGTGAAATAGGTATGTCAGGATAACGTCGTTCCAATCATCGCTGTTTATCCTGATTAATTTAGGTACGGTTTGCGTGAATCAAATTTAATTCAGCTGTATAATTATTTTTTCTATACTATCATTTGTTTCTATCTAAACACTTAATTTTAACCATTATTGATTCGGGTAACTTTTGAAAATCACTTTATCTAATCTGGTTTGGTGGTTCGTAAATGAACGTTAGTTAATGTTTTATTAATTTAATTTTTTTTTATTACTCGTTAGTGCTTCTTTTCAATTTTATGACCATGTCTTTTTTGTTTTTTTTAAATTAAATGTATGTTGGGCATGGGATTTTGAAAAACAAAAGAGTTTAAATAATAGCACGAAATTAATTCAATATTTGATACACGGCAAAAACTAATTGTGTATATTAGCCGTTGTGCCGTTGTATTAGAAAATTGGACAATTGAAAAGTATGAACTTTTAAAAGTTGAATTAATATCACTTTTTTTTAATGGTGGAATAATGACCATTGTCAGACGAATTACTTAGTATTATTGTAAATTGAATAAGAATAATTTAAAATGAATATCTTTTACTTTATTATTATATTTCGGACAAAAATAAAGAAATAAATTTATCACTTTATAATGAATTTTTTAAAAATACTTTCGAAACAATAAAATAACAGCCATTTTTCTAAAATTTCGTCTTTTGTAATATTTGCCTAATGCTTCTGGTTCATTAATTAAATGTCTTATATTTAATGGTATACTGTAAAAGAAAATACGTACATATGGTATGCTACATACCTCGTATGCATTCCATCTCGGCCCAAAGTATGTGTAGTTTTTTATTACGTGGAACTGGCGAAGAAACATTTTAAAAATAATTGACCCAAGAGGCAAAAACTACCTTCAAAGTTTAAATTCTTGTCAGTATTGACGTCATTGAGGAAAAAATTCAATAACATTTTGAGTATCTCGATCTTCATTTACAGACATCGTAATATTTACCAAAATTATTTAATGACTTGATTGTCGCTTATTATTTTCCGGAACCAGAGAGTCCACGATTAATTTTTTTAATCAATCTCTCGTTTATAATGGCATTTAAAAAAGGTGCATACTATACGAATGCGAACTAGATTTATTATGTACGACATGAACTTTAGCAAGGACATCACTCGCAATCGGTCAATTATGCGTAAGGTTGCAGTACCGCGCTATTTCGTAAAGAGAAGGTCATATGATGTCTTTTTCCGTAAAAATTTAAAAACTCGTTCATGGCCTATACGTACATTCAACCAAACTATAATTCTTATATTTCTTTAATCAATTTTATTAAAATAAAGAGTACTATAATCAATGTAACGAGAAACAAATTAAGATGTATATAGAGGTTCCGGCTAAAAATGTGGGCAGAATTATGGAAAAAAGGTACCGACTAAAAAACGGCCAAAATTTTGGAAAAACATCTAAAAGTATCTTTTAGTTTTTTTTTACAATTGTTTAAGGTTTCTATTGTGTTTTTCCCGGAATTGTTAGAAGGTAAGTATAAAAATTGTATTGTAAATATATATATATATATATATATTTATTTATATATATATATATATATATATACATATATATATATATATATATATATATATATATATATATATATATATATATATTCTCAAACTGTCTCATTGGAACATGTATGCAGTAATTGTATATCGGTAGATACTGAGGTTGAGATAGAGCTTCCATGGTGTAATATCAATCGTTTTAATGACAGACTATCATCTACAACGTACTGAAAGAAAAGAGACTGAGAAGAAATGCGCTATTATAATTTATATCGGCAGCGATTATAAATTATATACCATAAAATATCTTGTTATTAAATGTGTTAATCTTAATTTAATTATTAGAAACATATATTCAAATTAATTGTTAAAAATTTGTTACATACTTGCTAGTTTTAATAGTAGTATATAATTTACACCATCTGTAAAAGCAGCGAATTAAAACTTAAACATAAATATGTATATTGGTTAAATAAAAAGGCATTTCATACGTTAATCTTTGAGTTAATGATACCAAGAAAGAGTGTGTGCTATACATATAGTGATTATTGCGTCGATGATTGTCACCTAAACAAACACTGATGTGTTTCTTATTACTGGCACTTGCTTAAACAATACACAGTTGGCACATTAAAAAATAGAAACACGGTTGCACAGACTAAACGTCAACGAATTCAAACGAATGCAATGCGCGGCAAATGAAACGCGAAAACTAATTTGAACTTGATTCCGAATTGAAAAATGCAAGAGTGATTGTTTGCACGTTTGTTGTTTGGCATTTTCTGCTATTGTTACTAAAAACAATAGCCTCTTTACACGGCGTAGCGGGTTCGGTGTAAAGTTGCGTGCACGCAATGCGTTCACGAAGCGGTTTCAGCGCGACTTGTTCGAATTTGTCGTGCGCGTGCTGTCCGCGCGGTTACTTACGCGGTAATAACCTTATGTCGCGGCGTGTTATAAAAGCGCGGCAAATAGTTGTAAGCAATGTGGACTTGTAAGCGAAAATGGATTTAACAAGCAATTATTTTGTTATGCTATTATGTATATGTTATTGAAAAGAAAAACATTTCATTCTTGAATTATATTTTAAACTTTTAATCCCTTCTTAAATCTCTCTTTTGACGTATATTCATTCTTTCCAGCTTATGTACGTAACTGTATTAATATAGATATTCTTCTACTAGTAAAATCAGAACTTTTCAACTTCTTGTAATTTCTGTTTTACAAATATTGAAACTTTTATTAAATACACTTGAGTGAGACTTGGGAATTGAAATAAATTTTGTTTTATTGGTAGCAAATACCTAGGTATTTAAAACGTGAACTTGACAGAAAAAAAATATCTTATATTATTACAATAAAATATGCTTAAAAATATACTAAAACAAAGTAGAGTTTTTCAATATATAAAAATACCATCGAATAAATAATTAAATGGAAAATTTTTGAAAAATTAAATTAGTTATTTGACAACAAAATTATTGTAATAGAATAATAACTTATAATAATATAATATAACATTTTTTTAAACATGTGTTTTTTGTCTTGCAATACATTTAACATAACGGCTAATACTTTTGTAGGTACTTATTGCTGTCAATCCACAATCGGATTATAACCAAAATAGTATAAAATTTAAGCGATACTTCAGGTACGTGCTATTTATACGAAATATTTGGAAGAATAACTCACAATGAAAGAAGATTGATTTATTAAAAAAACTAGTCGGATATATACAGAAATTTATAAAATTCAGCGTTACATTGCGAATTTTATTTTTAGTAAGTACAACTGCTATAATCGACGATTGACTGAAATTGTATACACAGACAGAGCATGCGCGAACATGGATACTTGATATATTTAGAACAAAAATAATATTTATTATTTAATTACTAATTTCCTTCAATTCATTGATTTTTAATTTAGTCCAAGTGCAGTTATGTGTCCTATGCGATTTACGTTTGTATCTTACCCCAGATAAAATAAAGGCATATGCGGATTCTCAGACTCGATTGGGCATGAAACCTCAAAATAAAAAAAAGGTGTAAAGTCCGCCAGGATTTATTACTCCGAGTTTATGCATAGCCCGCGTCCCTGTCGCATCTCACGTCGCTCGCAATACCGCGAGTAAACTGCGAGTACAACCTGCCGGCAAAGCCGTGCACTTGTACGCCGGACTTGTCCGCGCGCCTTCCGCACTCAGTGACGACCGGCAGAACGAGAAGCGAAACGGTCGGAAGTAGAAGTTACGTTATAATTATTTAAATGATATGAACTATTCTGAAACCAACTTAAGTATATTTTCTAGTTAATTTGACGGAGTCAATAAATTAAAGAACATTTATTTTTCATGAAGACCAGACACTTTCCTTTTAATTTCAACAAAAAGATCAAAATGCATCGCATCTCTGAAACATGTCGCACCACTGATCTCTGCTATTTACGCTTTCGGCGCAACAGTGGAGTAATTGATTACAAACATTTACGGTTCTCGCACTGAATTGGAATCTTAAGTTATTCTGTCCAAGTATCATTATCCACACTGCTCGAATGAGGAAGGTGTAACTGACTTCAAATTAACGGTTGACATTTGACTTACTTATTTATTTCTTTGCTTTCCAGCAATTTTACGTTTGCTTCACTTAAACAGCACTATCTTATCATGGGATTTTGTTCTATTGCATATTCGACGAATCGTATACTCGAACATAGCATCGTTTACAAAGATTATTATATTTATTTATTTTTTATGTTGCTAATATGTAAAATAGTTTAACGTTACATCACGTCTCTATTTTATATATTACATCGTTAAACGAAAAAAATGTGATAAATTAAATGAATATAGTCAAGTTACTTTTTGACATCATAATCGTTTATGCTTTGTTAACTTAATGTAAATCTTATTCAGGTTAAACAATTCTATAGTATCATAATCTCCAGCCAGATGTTATACTCGCTATTTTTTCTAGTGATTCTGGAATATTACAGCAACTTCTCGAACATCTCTTGTTCAGTTAGCAAATAAGTTTTTGGATTAAAGAAATAAAATATAAAAATTTCTCGAAAACAACGTAGAGTGGCATCTCTTTCTTCATTAATTCCGAATTCATTCATGATTTTTTTAGGGTGGAAACCGAGCGACGCGACATGCCATTTAGACACGCTGGGTGAAGGTATATGCTCCTATAAATCAGCCTGAGTTGGTCGTAAAAACAAATCTTGATCTATCCAGTAATCCTCACTCTCGCTACTCTCATGCTCTCATACTGCAGTCGAAAAATAGCTTCATGTTTTGGGAAAGAAGTCGAAATATTCTGTTTGGTTATGATGTGAGTTAATTCTAGTGAAGTGATATGGCCGGTATAGTATTATAAACATTTTCACGTCACTCTAAAATTATAGTCTACAGTTCCTCAATGAATAATTACTTGAGTTCTAACAATAATTGGACCCGATAATTTTTTTCTTCTCTTTGGTAATATTGATTAACCTTGCTTTATATCAAGGAAATTGCGATTTCTGTGTATGCAGTAAACGTAACAATGATCGTAAATGTATCAATTGCTTAGATACAAACATATTATTATATTTGACATCGTAGTCATTTCTTGATCTACTAAAATCAAATCTCACGGACATACTTCAGTCACCTACATTTTGTATTACGTCATGCCCAAAACTTTCTTTGAGCACGAATTAATTTTGCATGATGAAAATTACACAGGGAATATCTTTTGAAAATGTCGATCCTAAACAGTTTTACTGACACGAAATGTTGGCCATGCTTGTCTTACGCTTGCACCCTTCTTTTTTGAACAAATCAACCAGCTAAAACAAATGCGCCCGTAAATTGTGGCAATATTAATTTTTGAAGTATCTGTAATTCAGTTAGCTTTCATCCAAAATATCTAAGTTTCCATCAAAGATGTAGAAACAAATTGCAAATTTTTTATCTTCATTATTGTACTTACAGGTACATTTTTATTGTATTAGTATAACAAATAGCGACCAAACTTTGTAGTATAAACATTTTTTTCGCACGTTTGATTACGTAAGCATTTTATAGATATAAAAAGGGTACGTTACTATTTGGAGAAGATAATCATAAAATATATTAAACCTATCATTTTGTTCGAGTAACGGCTTTAAATGTCTTACAATCTATTAATGACCTGCGTAATAACTTTAATACGCAACCTGCCTTTTACAACATATAAAAGTTACTTTCTACAATGACAGCTAAATGTACGTGTGTACGTCCACGAATTTACTATGTTCCATAACCGTCGACTTGATTAGATAAGACCTCGATGCCTACGGTTATTGGAAACTTCGTGCTTAATGAACTAAGGCGAGATTAAATAAGTGTTAGGTTTTTTTTCGATCATTTGGACTAACGAAAATGACAATGTGTAAGTAAATTCTTTAGTCTGACTACAACTAGATAAGCTTGTTTATTATTTTTTTGTACATTGTACGTTTAAAGAAATTGGTATTTTTAAATTACAAAGGATATTTTAGGTTATCGTACATGCTTTTTTGCGTATAGGTATCCAGTTCAAAAAATATTTCGAATATTGTAAAAAGTAGAAATACTTTCATTTGACTTTTCCCACTAGTTTATAAAAAATTAGATACGGTTTGTATTATTGGTTTTTAAAATAAAAACAATTTTTCTCTTCTAAAACACCAAAATTACAAGTAAGAGAAAAAATGTAATAAAAATACATACCATTTCCGGGTTTTTATTGTTATCTTTATTTACTCAATGTAAGATCTTTTGTAATTAGCATTTTCGTTATTAAATAGACGTTTCTTGATTGTAAATAATTAATATTTTTTTGTCATAAGTGATTTAAATAAATACATAATATATAAACTAAGTACTACGGAAGCCAGTATTATATAAAGACAGTAGTTTAATTATTATATAAAGAAAGTAGTTTCATTATTATATAAAGAAAGTAGTTTCATCATGTCAGTCTATTCGTCTGTTAGGGGCCGATGTTTCAGACGAATCACAATTAATTTCTTCTAGGTGTTTAATGAGGATGATTTTTTTCGCACACTTCAATGACTGGTATCATCGAATTGGTCTTATGAAATAAAATAAAAGTTCCTCAAACCGCTTTGTATTTTAAAGCCGCGTACGTCAAATATTAAGTTAAGAGAATTTCACTATAAACTACTTCGATGGTTTGTAATGGCTTTACCCTTGCCATAATTCTTAAACCGATCAATTTGAAGCTTTATGAAGAGAATACGGAATCCTTCACTTGCGTGTTCCGGTAGGCATTTGGTCGGTTTTCTGTTTTAAAATTTGGATAGTTCGCTAATTTTAATTAAAACTTGGCAAAGATTAGGTGAGTTACTATAAAAATATGTACTAAAATATGTTCCTTTGTCGTTCGTTTTTTTATGGTGACATGAAGAATAGCTTGTAGATTTTATTAAAATATTGCTCGTTTAATGCTTATGACGGTATGAAACTTACAATAAATTGCAAATTTTCATATTCTAAATGATAATATATAAATATTCTTAGATAATAATTACAATAATTGGTATAAACTATCTTAACTTAAATATATTTATGAAATCAGCTTAATTGATCTATGACAAAAAGTAGGAGATATAACGTTAAAATAGATAATGATTATGGTATACATTCAGGTAAAAATATTGCTGACGGAAAAATGTCTATAAAGATTTTAATGAACGAAAACATTAAATGCAAAGGGCATGTTCCATAGTTTCGAATTGAACACGACAATTCAATCTTAAATAAATAAGAGTGGTATATTCAATGTCAAACGTTCGTAAGTTTCCTTGATGCGTCAGCTGTTGGGTGACAACCTGCTGATTTGATCTATTTAAATATCAAAACAATGAACGTACTATTCTGCCGACTAGTCACAAAGGTGTGACAAAATCTTCATTTCACTTCATGATATCTATTCGATGTTTCACGGTTTTTTTTCTATCTCTAGAAAGTTTATAAATATTTATATGTTGTGATATTATATTCTTAAAAATCAAAGTCAAAAATATGAATCCAATAAAAATTAAAATGCAATTTACAATAAACTTTTGATGTGCCAATAAGTGTTAAAATGTTTAGTAAAGAACTATATTCGGGTAAGAAGTTCGATGCATATAATTTTTCCATTGGTTATCACCGGAAGTTATTACCTGTTAACATTCTTATTCCTGGTTAACCTTTACTTTTAATACTTCATTTTGAGAAATTGTGATATGCTTGCTTACGAATATAAAAATTACTCGGGAGCTATGTTCACAGCGACATTGACCCCTAGACCTTTGACGGATATGTTGTTTTATACACACGGGTAAATAACGAGTCGGACATTTGATATGGCCTTTTTGTATAGTTACTTCCGTTATAGAGTACAGTGTTGTTTATAATTAACAGCTGTTGCTGCGTAGGGGTATTATGTTCGCTTTGTTCTTAGATATTGACACTTCACTAATTGATTCATTTCGGAGAAAATTAAATGGTTTTTTCTTTATTATTTCAACGTTGTTTCTATGTTATTTATGTGTTTAATAACTTTTCTGACAAGTGGAAAAGTAATCAACTTCATAAAATAATCAAAACTTCCGGTGTTGAAATAAATCTAAATACGTTTTATATGATCATATGTGTTGCATATATCTATTGGCAAACCGTTTAGACTTTTGGAAAATGTGACTATGCATTTCATATTTTTAAGACGTATCTTAATATGGTACAATCCACAAATATATAAAATTAAGCCTTGAAATGAACAAGTACAGCAGATACTTAGTTACCTTAGTTCTTCGTAATATAGGATTCTATATTTTCGTATTGAACATGTTTCAAGCAATTTCATAAATACTTTACAGGTATATAAAATGAAACATCTGTAATTTTTTTAAATTTTTTGTTTGTCTTGTCTGAACGGACTAATAATTTATTTATTTGAACAGGTTTTAAGGTATAACCCATAACAATGCGATTCAAAGAGGGTAAACAAAGGTTGGTGTCGTACGATGATTTACTATCATTTTGATTATTTAAGTAAGAAAGAATCAAATTGATTTAATTAAATAAATATCAAAGAATACTGGGAAAAAACGTATGAAAATTAGCACTGAATTTAGTACGGACATAAAGCCTCCCGCAATAAAAGGAAAATAGCTAATTACGATTATCTGGAGTTCATAACTATTTTCACCGGGATTATTTAGACAACAAGAAATAAAAATGTTTGAAAAACCTTTTGATTTATTCCTTCTAACCACACTACAGTTTCTATATTAATATATGCATTGCGAGACATGTGAATATGGTGATAGTAAGATTTGGAATAAATTAGGTCTTTAGATTAATACGTATATACAATAGTTAAATTTCGCAATAAAAAGCGTTTTTCAATGAGATTCACGTATCACGTCAAATTTTAATGTATTTTTGCATGATATTCAAGGTTTACTTATCTCATCATTTTGAATAAAAATTATTTATTTTCCCTGAGATTTATATTTGGACTGTACACCGTCCCTAGAGTTATATTCTCAGGTTGATATACAAAACACTTATATTTTGAAGAAAAGTATTGTTTCAAACATCAAAATCTCACAAATTGAAGTACCAAAATACCAGTTTCTTTTCTATCGTTGAAATGTAATTTTATTACATCTTGTAAGCGGTGCTAAATTCTAATCAAATGCACGTAGTTGTCTTTATCTAAAGTGTTCGTACTGCACATGTGTGTAGCCGGAAAGAAGATTATATTCCGTAAGCGCATTATAAACTTTTATCTGAAAGGTTTTGAATTCAAAACCGCTATAAATTAAAAAAAAACTACGTTATATTCTGTTGTTGCTATTATACCGCTTTTTTCAAGTGAAGACTTTTTATGAATACATATATTATTACGTGTGCAAATATTCGCCACGAGAAAATTGCAGCCAGTGCAGGCTCTTAGCATCTCGCGCGGCCAGAAATGGGCCATAAAACGTGAACCTCGAGTAGGTCACGCACCTTAGCTTCTGGAGCGAGTGTTTCCGCTCCACTGCATCTTTGTTTGAATAGTTTCTTGCGGAGTTATTTTTCTTTATTGATTCGCGGTAACTATGAGCCTTATTTGTTCGTTTGTTGCTTTTGATTTTATATTATATACTAATGCCTAGATTGTGGAAAGAAGCATCTCAGAAATAAGAAAGCGTAAAAAAGTAGGTACGAATTAATGTAAAAAAAGGCGAGAACAACTGACGCCCTTGAACGTTGCACCATGTAGACAGAATGTCGAACCACCGTTGGAAAATTTACAAGTCGTCTAGTTATTTGATAGTTGTGGCAAAATGACGGCAACCTGTTTTCTTGTAATTGCATGGGTCGCAAGTTTAAAAATTGCAGGAAAGACTTTCAGTATTTGTAGGAAAAATACTTTTAATAATTGCCTGCATTATAATGAGAAAATATTTTCCACACTACATGATTTCCCAACAGTTAGAATGAATGGAATGATTCAATCTGCGGTAAAGCTACAATATCCTGTTTATACTGTTAGGGACAGAATTAACAACAATCATTCATGTTTCCAGTTCATAGAAAAATTTTCCCTCTCTTGAATATTCAATATTATTTTTAATGTTATTTACAAAATAAGACTAGCCTACATTCACAATTTATTATAAAATAGGGGACCGGTTGAAAATCTCTGTCAAGTGCAAATAAAACTTGTATAATTACTGTTCCGTACCACTATGTCCATGCGACCGCGCTAAGCGCAGGTGTTGTAACTGATATTTTTTCGAATTTGAGATTTTGATATGAAATGGTTAATTTCACAATCCTCAAAATACCTCCAAAATAAAATGTGAATTCTTTCGAAGTAGTATGAGTGGTTACGTACGTATCTACAAAATCAAAGTTGGCGTATCTACAAAATCAAAGTTGAATATCTCGGTTACATGTAAATTGTAGATACGGCATCTGTCCATGTAACCTGTGGCTGTCTACAGCGTACGCATAACCGTCTTATGTAATGTAATAACTTCATAACTAACGAAATTATGAAAAAAAATGGTTATAACTTTTTAGATGACGAATTGACATCCATTATTATTTTTTTGCCATCATTAATACTTTGGTGGTCATTTAAATTGAAATAAATAAATTGCTTATTATAATAAAAACATTATCTCCAATAATACGATACTTATAATATTGGTTCAGCTCATATTTTTTTACAAATATTCCTTATTTTTTAAAACATTATACTGACCGATAGTCTTCGAGATCGTGGAGGAGGCGGCGATTTGGGAGTTTCAGAAGTACCTGGGGATTTTATTAGAAAAAAATTACAAAAAATAAATCACCTATTTTTGAGCTCGCATTTTAATAAATATTTTAATAATCTTTTGATATGGGTCATTCCATATGAAGTCGTCTATAAAATAAATAATCTTATTTAAAATTTAGTAAAATATACATATTTTCAGCACCGTGTTATTTTTCAGGGGTATTACTTGTGTTATACCCTTGCTCCTGTAAATTTTGTGCACAAACACCACTCTCACTCTCACTCACTGTCTTTCAGCATTCAACTTTCTTTTTAAAGTATAAAAAAGAGGTTTTTTAAATATTTTAATTCGGGTAAGCGAAAACTCATCCTCCGTCAATCCTTCTTCAGGATCCTAAAAATTCTTAAGTTTGAGCAAAATTTAAAATAAGCCGACTTTATCGATTAAACGATGTCATATATAATAACTCTTATTCAATATGAGGCCTTAAAAAAATAGTTTTACCCTCCCTCTCAACCGTAACTGCTCCCCAAAATGATAATTCAGTTTATTGTACGTAATATTTGTTTTGTGAACACTATCTTCTACTATTATACCAAAATTTCTACTGTGTCTGTCAAATGGTTTCTAAGAAAAATGTTTGTAAAATGCAGATAGACAGATACACTGAAGTGATTTCGTGTGGTTCAATAACTACAATTTTCCTGTGCAACATTAACGTCCATATGCACCACATACGGTCAGGACTGTCAGTCGGACTTACAGTTAAAAACGTATTTCTATTTCTCATTAACAGTCAGTTGAGTCGGAATATGAGTTTACTTTAGCACCCGTGCCTTATTGCACGGTCCAATCGCTGAAGTATGCATACAAAATAGGTTTTTAACTATCAGTAAATCCGATTGAGAGTCCTGACCGTATGTGGTGCTACGGGCGTAAGTACACTAAGCACCACAGTAATTGTGGCTTCCTAGCTTTTATTTATACTTGGACGTTTATTTAGTTGCTTTAGGTTCAGCTTCTTAAAGCTTGTACTTTCGAAACTGGAAATATAGTTTCCTGAACCTTTTGTTCGTCAACAGTTTAGAATAAGAATAGTCCCGAATATTGCTCATCTATATAAATACATTTTAATATTCAATATCGGACTGAATTCGGATTGAGTTTGAAAAAGGATCTCCGTTGAATGGAAATTATGGATGAGATAACGAGGAAAAGTGCCATTGTGATATCACTGAAGAAATTTCTCGCGGTGGATTGCGTTCAAATTTGTTTTCTGGTGTATGGTTTTTTTTCTGGTCTATGGTTTATTTTTTTGTTACATTAAAGCGTTTGTCTTATATGCTATATTATATATTTTAGATCAAAAACTGATAGACAGACGCACGATAAAGTTATAGGAGTAGAGTTCGCCTATCCCATATATGTTGAAGTCTAACTGCTAAGTAATTTTCCATATTTACCTGAATCAAAGAGTCTATCCACAAAGTTCAGCGTTCACTTGTCGATTAGCGTCAAACGAATGAGCGCATACCTTTACCTCTCCCGCGGCTCGCGAGATGAGCGCAGTGAAAGAGATCCGACAGATCGTCTTTCACTATCGACGGGTGCCGCCCCCCGCGGCTGTTTGTCGGCCTTGACTGACTGACGAGATGGTCACTGAGCGGTGTGAACTATTATAGCGTTAAGTTTTGAACGATATACGTGAACGGAACTAGGTTTGCTCTGCTTGTTTATTTTGCTGGTTGATGGTAAGCTAATGGGAAAACTGAGTAGAGTTGTTTTTTGGACTTCAAACTATTTGCATGTTGTTATTTATCTAAAGTAAACTTATTGTAGAGTGAAAAATTAAAAACAGGAGAATTTGAAAAAATATAAGTCTCCTTTGTCTCTAATGAGTGTGGTATTAGCTTTAAAACTAATAGTCTTGTTAAATATATTGAACTACAAAGTATTTTTACTAAAATATAAAATTATATCTAAATTTATTACACAATTTGTTAATAAATTTCTTAAAATCTTGGTCCAAAACTCATAGGATAATACAGTTTTTAAATAGTTATGGGTCACTGAAAATATTGACACCTACTATTTGATAATTTCATATCTTATTTAAATGTTAAACTCGTCATTGTTAACATACACGCGTATCGATTTATTTTTTTTTAATGTGAATAAAAAACGAATTAACACGTATCATTTAAAATTACTGATTATATTAATTAATTGTCTTTCCAGAGAAAATAACAAATGAACGATGATCAAAGTATTTAATAGTTATTTTATCAGCCCAAAATTCAAAACCATACTCGGTTTGCACTTTCAGCTCACAACTTTTCCCCAGCGAAATGATCCGAGCACATTAATAAGTGACTTTCTATCAAACACACATTTCTTGCTTCTTCCACTCCCAGGCACCGACCGGCTAATGTATATATATTTACCCATGAGCTGCTCGTATCCATTCTATTCTCCGCTACGCTTCTAAAGTAATAGTTATATAGCCGCAATCCATCACTATAGATAATGAGTCCGAACAGCATCAAGTGCATTTGCAATTTTGCAAATAAATTCCAAGCGTGGCAGTTTTGATTTTGATTAAGTGCCAAGTCTCGTATTTTCTTTAGTACATGATTTCCAATCGAGTGAATGGGATTTGAATTATTTAACACGTCCAAATTTTTATCTCTCTATGCCTTTGGAATTTTGGTTACGTAGTTTTTAGATATCATACTTTTAAAATCTGTCATATTACATAATGATGGAAAGTACATATGGTATAGAAATAAGATTATTTTTGGAAGTAGCAGATTAATTTTGGAACCTAGGAACCAGTTCATTAGGCAAGACAAGATATGTGCAATTGTGGAACAAGCTGTGTGAAATAGGATACATATTTGGTGTTTGTACTTAACCACCAGATTTTAATGCAGTATTAGTTTCCGCGTTTATATTTCAGAGTAATATATACATTTTAAAGAGGCGAAAGAAATATTTAGGTATATGAATGAGAGCGAATATGAAACGATAGATCATAATTGACTTGGTAATGAAGAATAAATTAATTTTTAGGTAGATTTGTTAATCATTTATAGTTAAAATATATTTTTTTTAAATTTAACAATAACGAATATCCGATAATTTATAAAGTAATATCCGACGAGATGAAATCTTGAGAACTGATGAAATAATGTGAAAAGAATGAAAATATACAGCATCTTTGAGAATCTGAGAAATATATGTTTATTAAATAGAGCGTCCAACAAATGTGTTTTCTTCTTCAATAAAAGTCAAGTGTAAAATATGGTCGTACAAAAGATCATAAACAGCGATTTATATACGAATTGAGGAATTATTGTCAATCAAATTAAATACGTGCGAGTGTGTGCGTGCGTGCGTAAGTATGGGTTTGGGTGTATGTGTGTGTAAGTATATATATTTAGCACAATTACCTATATATATTTAGCTAAAATTCTACTTGATTTTTCAAAATAACTGCCTAAATCTTAATCTAAAAGAAGAGTAAAAAATTATTCTATCTGGTTGTCTGCCACATATTCCAGATTTCAAGCTAGTAGATAAGAGAAAAGTATCTACCGTTAAAATATTTTAGTCCTAAATAAAAATAAGTGCGAGCAACAATCGGACAGGACTACACTTAACACTTTCTCACTTCGTATAGTACTGATTTATATTTATTTTCAAAAAATAATCTCGCAGTATAAATTTATATACATTAATATTCCTTACTTCAATGCTATATTCAAATTAGAAATTGTGAAACGGAAATATTTTTACTTATTTAGTAGAATTTGAGTCCGGGCACCAGACAACTTCGAGCCCGTCACGATTTAAGTGCATATACCACTAAACTACAGTGATTACAAGTTGAGAACCTTACATTCTGTTGACAGCTTACACACGCCGCGTCAACGGTTAACCTTACCGAGATCGTCTTGTTGATCCTTTACAACCGCACAAGCAAAAACAATAAGTTGATGAGCGGCGATGTAAGCAGGCAGCAAACCGGTATCGGATGAGCATTTTTTACAATCCACTTTTTGTTCAATCGTGAAGAGCATTAAACACTAACGATGATACTATTTTTATCCTTTAGTTAGCTTGGCACTAATGTTGAAAGACTTAATGACGACTTAGATAAGAGCGGTAACTGCGTGTGCAGGTGACGCCACGTATGAAAATGGAGTTTCATCTACTTTAACATATTCTTTGCTTTGTTTTAACTCCAGAAATAGTTTATGTATATATGTATGTGTGTGTATATATATATATATATATATATATATATATATATATGATTGTGAGTGTGTGTGAATATGAGTGTAGTGATGTTTAGTGACGTAAAATTAGGATTATACTCAAAAATGTAAAGTTGGAAGCAACTTCGTCCGTCCGTCTCATTGTGTCTGTTTATTTATTTTGTCATCTATTTTATCTGGGATTACGCGGGGCCGCGATCTGAATTTTAGCCTTATTTTGTTTTGTAATGACCCAAGCATAGAAGTAAAGTATAAAAATCTTATATAACAATGTTAAGGTTAAATTTGGGGGTGAAATTAGTTTCCAACGTTACTTTGAGTATTCGACCTCTCTGTGTGGTACACCAAATCAAATCTAGAAAAAGAATTAAGAAACAATATTTGTATGAAGTTTATAATAAATAAGACTCATTAGAAATACATGTGAAATATTTATTGCGTGAACTAAACTCGTGCTTGCCCGCTTTTTAGTAATACTTACATTAAGGCCAGATTGGGTTTTCAAAGAGTACACTTTAATTACTTAAAACGTTGGATAATGTTTCCATAATGAAAAACTATTGACAATTATAACAAATTATTAAAAATGTAATTAAATGCTTATCTTAAAAAAGTATACCAACCGGATGGAGGAAACAAGGATGGAATGAGTGTATTAAATAAATGGCTAGCTTTGTAAATTGGCTTTTATAAGATATCAGATTTTGCCCGCGGTTTTGCTCAGGTGGATTCTTATTTAAATGAGACTATCCCAAAGCCTACATAAATAACATTGAAATTGAATGTTTTGCCTTGTCTGAAAACAACGTGCAAGTTTTGGATGATCGTGATAAGTGAGCAGCTTATTAAGTTTAACATACACGTTGTGCTATTTATTAACATATTGTAGAACCGAATTTTCATTGTTGACTAAAAAAGCAATGAGTTTCATGAGACAAGAATTATCCTCTTTTTTAAACATTTCTTGGGTTAAAAAATAGCCTAAAGGTAATTAAATTCATGAACTATATTTGTGCCAGCTTTATACAAATCTGACCGTCCTTGATTAAGAAACAATATATATGTACTAAATTTGGTAGTGTGTGTATAATATATATATATGTATATATATATATATATATATATATATATATATATACACACATATTTAGTAATGATTGCTTAGTTGCAGATTTATTACGCAACAAAAAAATCAATAAACGACAAATAAAACAGCTCTCAGATTTATAATATTAGTTAGATATATGTAAATGTTTCATATTAATAATATTAACTTGTTTCAATAAAACATAATGATTGATAAATACTCTACAATTTCGGACTTAATATAGCGAGTCATCGTACAAAATTAAAACGATTCCAAGTGTCTAATCATCAAATATTAATATTGGTGATCTGAGATAAAAAAAAAACAAATTGCGCTTGATATAAAAAAGAAAATATATAAAATTTATGTTTGAAAATTCAATAGACAAAGCACTCTCCTGTCTGTGTTCAAAAGTAATTTGAAATAGAATTCTCTGTGAGAATCTTGCTTTCGTCATTCTTTTCTGCCTTTTAATTTCTTCCCTTGTTTTATGTATCATATGAAGTGATGTATTATATTTTAGAAATAATTATTTTCTATTTTGTCGTTTCATTTTACTGTATTAAATTTGAAAAACAGACTTTTGGAACCGACTCGGCGTCTCGACGTTTTGTCGAAATGTTTTCTAGGTAACCATTTTATCTTTGAAAGAATTGATATGAAAAGTATTTTTTTAAAAACTTATTGAGTTCTACAATAATATAAATTAAATACATGGCATGCCATGCCATGCCAATATTCACTTATCAAAACAAATTTACTAAGAACTTGGTTGGGTTTAACTGTACGTAAGTGTAAATTAATTTACTTAAAAAATATTTTAAATCAACTATGGCAATACTAGACGCTTCTTGCATTGTGGTTAGTTGCAAGAGCAATAAGGTCGCCATATGTTTACTGACAAACGTGTTAGTTTATGTTAATGGATATATAGTAAAATATATTAATATTTAAATATCGTATCATTTGGATCGGCGAGCACGAAACATAGTCCTATATCCTATCCAATGTAAAATAAATAAACACGAATGATCAATCATTTCATGGCGTTTGATTAACTTAAACAGTTTTATGTAAATACCAATGATAACTTAATTTATCACGATTTTAGAAATTTAATTAGAGTTCAATTCCATCTAAATAAGACCGTATGATATTAATTGATATATTACGCTAATCTTATCAACACCTATAAAAAGATACTTAGTACGACCTAACTGCTACTTCAAGCAGGCAATTTGTAATTGCTCTTGTGTATACTAAACGGCAATTATCCATCACGATGCCATCCGACCTCAAACAATTCTTAGATTTCTTCAATGTGACCTTGCCGATTCTTCCGATCGTGAACCGTCTTCGTGCTGTTGAATGATCGTCCTTACATTCATGACCGGATCGTGTGAATCGCAATAGCTCACGCTCAGTGCGTCTGTTTATTGTTACGTGCACAGCATAGAGCAAAATGTTGCCTGTATTTTTTGCTAAACGAGACCGGTCTAGTGGTATGAAAAGGGTTTATAGATGAAAAGCTATTTTAGTCCCTAATTTTATAACTTTTTTTGCAAGCAAGGAAATTTGACTATGTTTTTGATATAATATGAACTTATTTTACATAAGTTAAAGACTTAAAGGACATATGACATATATTATCATATCAACTATGAATTGACACAATATTATAAATATGTTCGGATCGACGAACTTCTACAGTTTATATTGGAAATGTATATTTGAATATTATTTTCATTTGAATGCACACTTTACATTATTACAAAGTAGATACATTTGTAAGTCTCCTGAAATAGCGTTGTCTTGAATTTAAATTTATATATCATGATTCCATATTATCATGATTCCATATTTTAGGATGTAAATTAAATCAAGGGGCGTCATAAAAAGGTGTGACGGAATGGCGTGGAAGAAGTGGGGATAGCGCTCTAAACTAGAGTCGTGTGTTAATACGGAACTTTTTGAGTAGCGTTTCTTGGGGTTTATGAGATTACAACAGCTGTCCTTTATGTCGAAGTAAAGTAAAATTATTTTGCACATACATACTTACTTTGTAATGTAAATATGCGTAAATTTAAATATTAATTAAAGAAACTACGCGATAAACATGTTTGCGTTCTTAATATAACTTTTATATTTAAAATCAGCAAGTCTTTAAAACCAAGGAAAACCTAATGAAAAATTAAACTTCTGTAGTTCAGATACATTAGTTACGCTAAGTATTTCAAATTGTTTAGTGTATCTTTAAAATTTCAAGTTTATCTAACTACGCACAGAAAGAACTATATACTTGTTACTTGAAAGTTATATTGATTTAAATTCTTTCTTCAGCTTTTATGGTTTAAAAAAAAATTGCCACATTATTCATATTAATTATTTTGATGGATTTTTACGACTTTTGGCTAAAAATTGATAACATATGTAGACTATTGTAATTAATACCAAAACGTAGAAGATTTCTGTACGTGGGACCGGCTTGAAAAATCCATAATGCGAAGCAAAATCAATAATAATTCTAATGCAATAAACCAAAGTCGTCGAAATTGTTTATTATATATGCACTCAATATCAAAATGCCATAAATACATAGAATGACATACAGTGGCTTGTTTCCACTTTATATACTTTTTGAATCTAACCCAATCTAACCAAGCCTAACCAGACCCCTACCCTAACCTAATCCAAGCTAACCTAACCTAGCCTAACCTTATTTTACCTAACTCAATCCAACTCACACTCGACTAATTTGTGACCTTTTCTTTCATGTACAGGTAAAATCTTACTAAACGCCAAGTTTTAAGTTTATAAATCGACTAGAAGTAAGCCAGAGGTTTTGACGATGAGTTAGGCAGTCAGTGCTGAGAGTCTGTGTCTCTAGAACTTTAAAAGCTTCATTTACGAAAATGCTTTATAGTGTCTTTTACTTCGTTGCGTACGTAAAACATTAAACTTTATACATCAAATAGGTCTTGTGTTGGAGGGGTATGAAAAGTGGCTAGAAATACTTTATAAATATACACACGGTACGCGAACGTTACTACAGAACTTGCCCGCGCACTATCGCGGGCACAGATAAAGAACGCAGAGTTCAAACTTACGTTCAGTTAGCAATTGAGTTTCGCCGATACAGAATTTCAGGAAGAGGACTTAATTTGCTCTTGTTCAGGAATTCTGTTTAGGGCGGTAAACGACGCTGGATGAAGGTGTACTCTCCTATGACAAAGTCATGTATTGATTTTGGAGTCAAAAAAGAAATTTTGATTTCTCCAGCAATCCTCGTCAAGTGTGATCTCTCATATTAAATTCAGAAAAATTAAAAAGTCTTCTGCCTTCAAAGCATGAAGTAGTTTTTCTTTTTGATTAAAAAATGGAAATATTTCGTTTGTTAACCAAATGAGCTAACACTAATGAATCCAGTATATATATATATATATATATATATATGTGTGTGTGTGTGTGTGTGTGTGTGTGTGTGTGTGTGTGTGTGTGTGTGTGTGTGTGTGTGTGCATGCATGCATGCGTGCGTGCGTGTGTGAGTGCTTGCGTGCGTGCGCGAGTGCGTGTGTACATGTGAGCGTGCGTGTGTGCGTGCGTGCGTGCGTGTGTATATGTAGAGATGTATATGTTGTTCATAGGTGTAATAAGCCGTTTTTTATACGTTCCAGAATACAAAACCGATTACAGCCTATACAATTTTCTTGTATTTCATCTCGTTTTCGAGATACGACTACGTAGGTTGCTTCAGAAGTTCTGCAAAAACATATTATTTAACACAATAAAAAGGTATTAACTTATAAATTTGTGCGTGCGCCAAAATAACTATTAAAAAAATCCCCCTACTGGCCTCTGTAAAAGAAGCACAGACCTCATTCTAAGGACGAATTACTGAGTACTGTCTCCGTAATTCGTCCTCAGATATATATCACCGTTCTTTTAACTGACTCTTTGTCAACGGGAATAGTTCAAAATTCAACGAGGTCTGAGCTATATGCAGGATGATATAATAATTCACGAGTTAAGATTGCTCGATATCCCGCAGCGTTATCGTGAAATGCCACGTACCAAACGTGACTTTGGTCGCAGCTCTTTTAATGCAGTTAAATCTGAAGTAAACATACATCTTTATACCAAGTAATAATGATGGTCTGCTGTAAGTGTAGCATAACTGTCTTTATAATCCCCTCTCTCGACAAATAATACAGCTATAATTATTTTCTTAACTGGTTTCTGCTACTTGACTATCGTTGTTATAGGGTCATTTTAAAACCCTTAGACTTTCGATTTGAATTTACTGAGGACGTCAAAGAAATACATTCGCGTTTCGTCGTCCGTGACATTGGTTCTACGGTTTCTGACTGGCCCGTGTTGTATTTTTTAACATTTTTTGCGCCACTCTACTCAGACCGCTTGCTGAATTTCATTGAGAGAGTGATATATCCAGAGACAGCAATATTTTTCACGTTTAATTTTTCATAAAAAATTGAAAAAAGCGTCAATGTGCCAACACCGAGCGTCTCCTAAGTTTGTCTGTATGTGATTTGCTGGTCAATTAGTATCATATTTCTACAGCGTCAATGTTTTCTTGACTCCTGCTTGTCACAGAAAAACTGGCTTTTCATCGTCATTCAAACTTTATTTGTCTCTTTGAATTTCCTTATACTACTGGAATACGATAGAAAGAACAGGACAGTATTTATAAAAAATATTAGAAATTTCACATGTTTGAAATTGTAGAAAAAAATTATTCTGTAGACACGATAATAGACATACCATTTTTGTAATTGTATACTTGGATTTACTAAATGACTATAAAAATGGGCATGGATAACGCATAGATGAATAAACTTATCAGTGTATATAGTTATTGACGCACCCGATGAAACAAGATCAATACTATGAGATTTTTAGATCAGTATATGGATTTAAAGCTAGGGTTAAATATCACGTAAATCGTGCATAGAGAAACGATGCGCCGTCACGCGGGAAACCCTTACTGCAATATTCAGCAACACAAGTATTATTTCGCAGAAAGATTTGATTATACTGGTAAAACAGCGTTTTTTCTTATTTTGTTTATGAAAGTTATTTTTATGGTAATTAAACATACACATGATGTTAATTATGAAATAGAAAACATTTAAATTTGTTTTTCAAATAAATTATATTTTCCATAATTTAATCAATTATTCAAAAACACATAGTGCATAAGAGTTGCACATCAAATATATAGTTTACGGTGCAAAATTTTATATTTAAAATAACTATTAGTTTACTATATTTTGATCTTGGAATTTTTATTCAATCCAGATATTGAAGCAATTTTTCCTTAGAATAAAGAGTACTCCAGAAGGCGAGAACACGCGCAAAAGTATGTCCAAAAAACTACGCATAAAATGCGTAGTTTTAAAACACAGCTCTGAAAGGTTATGTGCTTTCTACGTGACAATATAGCTTAAAATAACGGCTTGTGCTATTCCCACCTGCAAAAATATCACTGGACTGAAAAAGAAACAAATGGAGATTACTTTTCATACGTAAATACTATTACTTAATTTCATTTTCAATTAACTATGCAATTTTAAAATATCGAAGTAGATTATTATTAACAGAAGCGCGCCATTTTTATTGGTGTTGTCACCTCTTAAAAAATTGTTTACCCAAGTGAAAACATCTTAATTGCTCGATACTGAAAAATGTAAAATTTTATTTGTAAAAAGATCGGGATTTGGAAAATGTCGTTGGAGAATTTAGTCTAACGTTTGAATTTCCGTTATCATATTCAATTTTAGAATATTTTACTTATTGCGTATATAATCACTATATGTAGAATTGCGGCAAGAAACACATGTTACATTCATTCATTTCCGCCGTCTTCTTTAATTTATTGAAAAATGCGAACCGATATTATTTAAAATATGAAGAAATTTTATCACGACACTAATTAATATAAATAATTGTTTCGTCCTATTTTTAGTCTGAGATCGAATATTTTCAAACTTTTATTATTTGCTTTTTCACATCTCTTTTTACTTTAAGACACTAAGCTAATTGTTTTCTTTTTGCATTAAAAGTGTTAAGTGATGAATAAAATGGTAAAATGTGACAAAGTTTTTAAATAATTTTAATTTAAATACTTTGGCCATTGGTTGTGGTCAGAATAAACATTTTAGAAATTTAATATGGCGGCCTTAATAATACTTCATATAAGCCAAGCCATGACCATATAAATTGATGCAAATGTGAATCCTACTGCTGCAAGCAAATATATTTATATGCGTCGATTTCCTGAAGTTCGTGGGTAAATTTATTCTGCTGGTAAAACCGTGTCCGTTGGGGGAGGGCGCTAGTAGGCGGAACGCGGTGCCCCTCCACCGATTTTTGGCTTCACCGCGACCGCGAAGTGATCTGTGCGTATGCGCCGTCTGGATTACTCTATATTCTAAAAATTTCTTATACATGAAAACGGATAATATGAGTATATTATTTATTTAATAATTAGAGACAAACTTCCATGCTCTAAGTTAACTCGTTTTAACTCTACATTTGACTTTTAGTAACTAGTTACTTAATTTTTACATATTTAAGTTATCTTTACAAATTCATCTATTTATACTTTTTTATGGTCAAAATAGTGATCATAAGGAATATTCATAGTATAGTTATTGTTCAAAATAAGTTAGTTTTTATTAAATAACTATGTATTCGACAAAAAGATTGTGACGCAAAGCTATTTACTATCTTTGTTATATAAGCTATAAACTTCGTACTTACATAAATAAATTATTTTAATGATTATCACTTACATTAAATAATTATGGACGTAAAAAGCCAATTAATAAAAAAGGCAATAAACAACTTCAACTTCAAATAAAAAAGTATAAAAAACGTGATGAACAAAGTACGATTACGTTTGATTATAATCTATTATTCATCGTCATTAGTTTTTGCTATCCCAGTATTGCGTAGATGTGACGTTACCATATTTTTTTTTGTATATCTTGTTACATTACCAGTCCACAAGGTTTTTTTTGTAATGGTACTGATAAATTAGTTTTTTTAAAGCTAATCAGGTGTTTTAATAGCAAGAAACAGCTGACATCTTTCATTTTGTGTCCCACGAAATGGATTTTATATAACAATGTATGTACCGTGGCTGCATGAATGACACTGCAAAGTAGGATTTCGTTATCGCCTTTATGAACAACGACGGAAAGATTAGGAAAAGAAAGAATGTCAGGAAAATTCAAGTGCATGTAAAGGTAACCTATAATTTTAAGATATTTAAGTAAAAGCGCAATTTATATGACAAAAGAACATCTTCGGCCCTGAGGGCCGTAACATATTATTAATTTATTTATTTAAGGAGAAAAAGCAGATACAAATCACTGTCAAATATAATGACTGAGGTTCTTTGGTATTAAGTAGATATGTTTCCTAACATAACATTTCCACCTCAAAATAATATACTACGTACATAATTACTTAAATTAGTATTAACATTACTAATAATACATTAATTACAAAAATTACAGATAAAACACGCAGTGCGCGTTGATTACAGAATCTATAACACAGGAAAAATCGAATTAAATATATTATATAAACAGGTATCCACTGTAAATGCCAAAAAAACCCTGACCATTTTATAAAATTTCTCTGATCAGTCATGTTCATTTCAAAGCAATTTTTTCTTATATTTTTCAAACAGTAACGAATCGCCAGTAACGAAATAAGGCAATCGTAATGAATAATTTCATTACCTTCCCCTATATTTAATGTTTTGCAGTTAGTGTATATATTAAATGTTTGTTTCTTTCACGAATACCTCATATTTGATAAACCATTATGACAATGTACAAAAATGGTGCAGGAAACATATTTTATTTGATTTGAATCACCACATCAGTCACGGGAAGAGTCTTCCCGTGACCACAGGCTGTGCAACCAGTCTGAAACGTCGGGACATAGTGAATACTTAGTTTATAATATCTAGGTTTACTCATTAAATAGATAATTACCGCGAAAAAACCCGATTCAAATCAAATAAAATGTGTGTTCGAATCGGGAAAGTTTAAAAAAGTCATGGCGCAGGAAGTTTGTCGCTTTGAAAGTAAAAATTGTTCGCAGTCTTTATAATAGACCATACAACTACCAATTAGAATTTTCAACAAAGGGTTTTTATTGTAGTCTTCAATTTCTTTTTGATGGAACTTTCTGAAACATATTCATTTGTAACAATTTTGTTAACCTGGACGACTTTCCTGACATTTTTTCTATTCCCAGGTCATTTTCAAGCCATCTTGTCGATGTAAACTTCTGGAGAAATTCAGTACCCTCAGTGATTGAAGTGTATATATAGTACTCAAAAAGCTAGAGAATCTTAAAAATAGTTACAAATAGTTCTCAAAACTTCGTAACTTTCCAACCCATATTATTTATGGTCACTCTTAACAGCGCCATTCATAGTGTTTAAACAACAAAGTTCGGTGTCTAATAAAGGAACTTTTGATTCTTCCGTGGCCAGTTCAGTTATTAACATTTTGGGAAAGTTATGATGACGTTGGTCTAGGTTTGACAAACCTTCCGAAAACCCCCACCGATAGATAGTCCGCTGTGGAACGCCTTAAAAAAACTTGTCCAGTATCATGTTTATTGGTGTTTTTGCCGCAAAATCTTATGACCAAGTTTATTTGTGAGATTTTGTACAGACTCGTCAAAAGCAACGATATAAAAAGTCCGCAATTTTTTTCGTAAGGTGGTTGATTTGAAATATGGTGCTATCATCCGTGATTTATCACATATGACGCCTTTGTTTTTCCCAAAACTATTTTGATATCAGAGGAAATTCTTTTAAACACAGTAGAAGTCCTATCACAGGAATTTAGAGACATTTTGTGAGAAACAATTTGAAAGGCCTAACTATCTCTGCCGATTTGCCATTATCGTCATTGTATGAAAATTGTTGCATATTTTTTGTTTCTTGGGTTTTTATCGTATCATTGTTACTATAAAACATAGACAAGCATGTTTAAGGACCTGAGATTCTCTTGAAAACTAAATAGGAGTAATGTAATTATGAGAAATCAAAAATTAGGTCGTAATATAGATGACTCCAATCCTAAAAAAATGCTTGAATAGTTGGATTTAAAGGCTAGACTAGACTATAAAATCGTTGGTAAAACTAAAAGTGTACACTCTGATAGCTATTATATTCAAAGATTACTTTGTTAGCTCATAAATTTTGGTTTCAAATGGTCATTTAATTTGGGAAGCGAAAATTTTAATAATTTTAAAACATCAAATACACTTCAAAATGTAATTACTGATTAAATGGTCTTAGATTAGACTTCATAATAACATAATATGTATATATTATGTATGTATGTACAAAGAAAGAAACTATGAATTAGAATAATAATCGGCGCTGAATAGGTTAGAACAGATAATAAATTAAGCAGGGTCCTCCCTTTCCGTCTCGCTAATTTGGCCGGACTGTGCAAGTTCTCAGCAGTACCCTCAACGAGAGTAGTAGGGACTTACACTCGTGAATAATTTTTAAAATAGATCGTGATATTGAAATGTTTCTAGGTTCATGTGACATTTTTAATAACTATTTTACTTAACTTATATGCTAATTATTAAGTAATGTTAAATATTCATAAAGTTATTAATGAACTTGATTATTAAGAAATGTAATTTTATATACAATCCAACATTGTCGCAATTTGTTTCAAAGTGTTTTAAAAACCTATAAATTTTTTCCCGACTATCTACTATCTATGAATCTCTGGATATATTTTTTCATTCATGGCTAAATGAATTTAAAAAAAAAACTTCGGAAAACTGGGATTTGTTAAGAATTGAAGTAGTTTATCGCGATACACCCGGCGCAAAAATGCCCAACCACTGGATTGTAGTGTTTATTAATAATTTTTTAATTAAATTTCGGTTTAAACTAATGGAAGAAATATCATTATGAAGGAAAACTTAATGGTTTCATATAACCGCGAAAGTTTTATCTTTTTGAAGCTGTGTAAAGTCGGAAAAAAATTGTTTTCCTTAACCTATGACATACTAAAAAATTGAGCGATCGCAGAACAAACTCCCTAGGGATGTGCAATGTTATCTCTTATGTAACCATTACTGGGAAAAAAGATTACTTTTGTGCAGAAGAAAGTGTATTATGTTTTCACTAATTGTTCAATCATTCAAACAAATTTAATTTGTCCCTGACTTTCTAAGTAGTCCCTCAATTTCACTGATTATCTTGAGCTTCCTTGACTTTTCGTTGATTTTCCAGAAAGTAGAAACCCTGAGAAAATGATTTGGGTTTATGTTTGTATCGATTGATATATTGCTTCTTAATTGTAACTTTCATCATTTTTGGCTAATTTAGTGGAAAACAAAAACTTATTATAATTAAATAACCGTAATGTAGCCTTTATAAAAAAGCAAATTATTATCGAGTAATAAAATATAAACAAATTGAAGAAATACTGTCTCACCTTGCGTTTTATTTAACGAACGGTAAAGACAGGAAGAGTAAATTAATTACGTAAAGAAAAGATCGTAAATTTAAATTAAAAAATATGATAAAAATATACCCATAATGTCTTGTTGAAGTGGCTATTTAAATTATTTAATAAAAACATTATTAATAAATTTAATTAAAACTTTTGTCTCCAAAGAAAAAAGTGTTTTTTTCTATAATATTACCTCAGTTTCCTAAAATTTCTGATTGTGGTTTTTTGCAATAATTAAATCATTTGCTCAAACAACATTTTTTTAATAACTTTGCTATTATCGTAGGCATTTCTTTCATGAGTTTTTGAAATATAATATATTTCAAATATTATTAATAATATTAAATTTTGATTAAAACTTGATACTCTCACAGAAAACTATGGTGTGAATCTAAGAAATACAAATATTAGTTTAATGGCTATGATTCATCGCTGACTTGCTAGTTATACGCATTCGACATGTTGTTTATTTGGTTATTAGCTTGTAATATACATAAGTAAAATACAAAATATATAAAAACCATGTGCGAGTGTAGATATAGGTAGATCTCTATATTAAAGTTTATAACATATATGTAAAAATAGTTGTTAAAAATTAATTACGATAATAAATAAAATACATAGTAATTTCTAAATTAAGTAAATCAATAGTTTTGTATAAACAAATCGCAAAAAAGTATTATAGTGATTTCAAATGTTTCCGTGTGCATGACAGGAGAAAAATAATTATCGTTTAAAAGCGGCACTTTCTAAGATTAATATAGACGTTATTATTCATGGGTAAGTTAGATATTCATGTCATTTTTTCGAACTTAATTTATTGAGGCAATTAAGTATATTTTTTGACTGTGGACTGCCTAACAACGATTTATTAAAAAAATGTTGTTATGGTCATAAATTTTTCCAATTTTTTTACCATATTTTTTTATCTATAACATTAATTGTATTTTACTTTATTTTTTATATATTATTCTTTCATCTATTTTCTGTTTGACTTTGTAAACATTAATTTTTTGTTTTACAAATTTTAATATTATTATAATCGGATGTATGGGTGCATGATTCAGATGTCATGGTTTAAACCAAGAAGAATATTTTATGATATATGATATACTTTAATATCTTTCGAAAATAAAAATCTTAAACGCTTTTACCGTCACTTTACAAGTTCTTGTAATTCATATTTAAACAGTGGTAGATGTTTTGTAAAGTATTTTCCTTTCAGACTGATATGACCTTCAGATGATATAGCTACTAGATTATTTAGTTACGTTTACGTAACCATGTTGGAATTTCCCGTATTTTTCCGCTTTATACTTACTTGAAATAATTATTTAAAAAAATAACTGCGTAAAAAAATTATGTTACAATGGTGCCACGTAAAATATTATGCCACGAGGGACGCATGAGATTTATTGCTAAGAAAATTCTGCTCAGTGGAACTTAGTACGGAAAAGAATCTACGTTGCCGTTGACATGATGTACATTTTGTGTTAATAATGTTTTAAATTTACTTGTAGCGTACGCAGTAAATCTACTGTTATCATTATTTCACAAAATATTGACTATACTTAAATATACTTATGTATTTCTAATTGTCTGCGACACCATGGCAAAATAGCTAAGCAGAAAAGTTATCTGTTTACATATTGAATAATTATTTGCATCGAGATTTAATAGATGCCTCATTCGAAAAGTCAAAACATTGAATATTTGTTTAATTTTGACGAGTTCCCTCGATTGATTTCATTGTGTTATTTATGTCGCAAACATTTTGACTTCCCTTTTTTATTCTGATCCAAAGACTGAATTCAAAATAGTGTTTCGTTTGTACTCACGTTTTTGATAATAATTTTCTAAAATTTTAAATCAGTTTCAAAATAGTCAATTTTCTTTCTCAAAATATATTCGATATAAATAATGAAGACTGGTGAATAATGAATGCGCTGGGAATAAAAAGCACGGAAAATTTTCGTGAATTTAATTTAAAACTAGTCGACTATATTTTCATATATAATATTAATCGTGTTTTTATGTTTCATATAAAATAGAGAGAATACTTTAATCTTTGAATGGCTCGATATGTACTCTTTCTATACACTATTCTACTTTCATAATTATATAAAACGAAATTATTCGTCTAAAACCGTATCAAATGGAAGCGGTTTATTAAATTTCACCATAACCAACTCTGCGAAGACTCTTGTCTCCACAAATAACAGCCATTTAAAAAATTGCGACAATCAGAATGCTCCATCGCCGATACGACAATCAGAGATGGTGTTTACGACAAACAGTAAAACGAACGTCGATAGAAATCTGCATCGGTAAACATTTAATGACAGTATTTGGAACGATATTATGGACATTAATAGACATGCATCTAACGGAACGCTGCTCGTGCATACGACTAGCGTGTCCAGTTCAGACAATTAACTTTTTTCATCATGCAATTTACACTGCAGTATAATTGCTGCTTGAAATGGTTACATGTGTTGAAAAGTTTAGACATCCTAAGTTTCTATCAGTAAAAATCTTGTTTCTGCATTTTATTTACTTATATGACCAACTCCGTTTATTAATTCTACTCTACATCAACATTTGGAAATTACATAAACGTTATTAAATATGTCTTTATTAATGAAACAATTGGTAATAAACCAGTTTTAATTTCAGTGCTTGATAAATATACACATTGAATAGCCTATTTCCTTACGAGTTTGTACATGTATACATGGAATTTTGAATTATTGAGATAATACTTTAAAAATATATACGTTGTTTTGATAATATTTGTTTATGTATTCATAATATTAGATTATATTATTATTATAGATTTCCCGCGGCAAATTCTATGTGATAAATAACCTACCATGTGAGTGGAGCTGAAAACAAATGTGGCCAGAAACCTAGACTAATATTACTTCGTAAGGACAGGCCCATAGCAACCGAAAAATGTCCCACTAGAAATAGTGGTAAATGGAGAAATTAACAGACTTTCGTTTCAGTTGACATTTCGATTTTCGTATGTTTATCTTGAAAAACAATAAAAAAATGTCGGATTGTGTAGTAAAAATATGTTTAAAAAAGGTTGATGTTTGTTACCTTCGGTTAATAATCGTTCCTCATACATATTTTTTGTTATTTTTTTAAAAAATAGTTGTATTTTCAGTAACTATATGAATTCCAACGTTGTGAACTTGTAAGGAAGTGTTTCACATATTATTTTTTTAAAAATTCATTTTTCTTTGCTTTGATTTTTGAAAATCTGCTAATGAATACGGTGCCGGAAAAACAACCTTAGAAGCAAAATTAATTAGTACTTGTCCATCTGCCTATCACTTCAATAACTCAAAAACTTCTAAACCAATAAACTTAAAACCGGAAATGTAAGTATAAAATGTTCATAGGTTTGACTCATTTAGTGATTATATAAAACCAACGCATGTATTTTTTGACAAAGCCCATAGATGAAAGGCATACCTACATGCTTATACACGCGTTGTGTTTTTTTATTATTGAGAGCAATGTCCACTATGGCAGTATCTTATAAGCTGGATTTTAAGCATGCTACTGTACATATATATATATATATATATATGTATGTATGTGTATATATATATATATATATATATATATATATATGCGTGTGTGTGTGTGTGTGTGATCCTATGCGCACACCCCCAAAGAGCGTTAATATAATCAATTTTTGAAACCACTGCTTTTAGAAAGTAGAAAAGAAAATGGACAAATCTTTTAGATAGTTATCTTTCCATAGTACGTGGAAAATATTTTAAAGAGAGTGATTCATTTAGCATATAAAATGATAATAGAAGCCAGAAAAACTTTTTTAGAATTTTTATTTGCCTGTCTGTCACTTACTTTGTGCATCGGTCACGTAAAATCTACTCGACGGATTATGATGAAATTTGGTACGGTGATAGTTTATACCTAATGCCATATATACGAGAAATTGTAACAACTTTTCTTATTCCAAATTTCACGCGAATAAAGTTGTAAAGATAACTAGTCTGAAAGATTTGCCAACGACTCGACATTGTCTTATCGCTCTCTAAAACCAATTTAAATTGATCGCGTCAAATGTTTGGTTAATTTTCATAGTAAGGACGAGCAATAAGAAAGGGATTTTTGTAAAGGTGAATATAACAGGAAATCATAACGTAATTGAAGATAATTTAATAATATTCGGTATACAACCTTTGAATTGTATTGTGACAGGTTTGTTGAAAATCCGCATTTTCTTTTGTGATCAGATAGAATTTAAATGTGACTCTGAATGAGTTGGTATCGATCTACATATCTTCCACATTACCAATTTTGCACTAAAGTAATAAACAAATATTTTAAGCTAAAATAATATAAAATACGAGAATAGGGTAAACGATTATCGAAAACATGTCGTAGATATGTACTTGTATATAGACGGAGAGTATTATAACATTATAATTTCTTTACCAAAGCCAACAACTATAAATACGCAACCTCCCGATACAGTTAATATATTAAAAGTGATTGCACAGAATGAAGTTGAGATAATTAAGCCACCTTAATTTTGAATCATTCCAGACTTACGTAGTGGAGTCCCATTATATCTACAAAACTAATTGCTTTTTGTTATATAAAAATAACTTTTTTATTATTTTACATAAATTCCAAAGCTATTTAATTATTTTCATATCAATCAAAACAGAAATATTTTTTAAAATTTGGTTTAAAAATAAGATACGCCACGACAAGATTACATCTACAGTCGCATAAAGCTGCCCATGTGACCGAAGAAGTAGTTTCGTTTAAATTGCAATAGATGGCGCACATGAATTGGTGTTGTCATTTTCGATTTAGTTTAATGTTCCTTAAACCGTATCTTTATATTTGGATCGATGGCTATAAACAATGAATCTCCATTATAAACCTGCCAATATGCATTCAAAATGAATTAAAAAGGTTTGTGCTAATTAAACATACAAGAAACAAGCGGTCTAGAGAAAATTCCACCAAACAAATTTTCATTTAAATTAAACTTAGTAAAAACTACAAACTAATGTGCATGTGGTGTTATCACAGTTTAATGCTAAATCAACAAACCTTGTATTATGTCACAAACATTTACATATTAAACTCCTTCTTTGATTTTTATGGATCACCTCCTGAATTTTATTTAAAGGACATCATAAAAAATTATAACTTCTAGAATTTGAGCTGCCAAAACTACGTAACCATAGCACCGGCATCAATGTCTACTGCACGCGCGCGGTCTGCCAGTATATATATATATATATATATATATATATATATATATATATATATATATACGTGTGTGTGTGCGTATATATAGAGTGTATGTCTGTGAGTGTATATATATATGTATATATATAAATATATATATATATATATATATATAGAAAAAATCGGTTGTTTAGCCAGTTCTCCCAAACTGTTGTAATTAATTATAACAGGTAGAATTTTAAATAATACTCCGTGTAACGAAACAAAGAGCTTGAAATTTATCCGGTTCGAATCCTGTAAGTCTTTCTCAAGTTTTTGTAAGACACATGTTTAAATTTTAATGGCTTAAATCTCGAAAACGATTTTCTGAACCCTATCAGGATCGTTATGTATGTGCCGCCAAACGCTATGTAACAAAACAAGTTCGAAGGCAATCGTAAACTCAATTTATTTTTGAGGAGCCTTTGAAAGCGCACAAGGCATACATGTGCGTATGTATGCTTTGGGTACATGTATACGTACATACATACAAACATATTCGAATTTGGTATCCACTATAATTTTGTCCTCAAATACCTTGATTTTAATGGGTCACCTCCTGGATGTCAACACGGTATTAGTCATTTTCTTGACGAAAGTAAATAAAGTAACCTTACGCATATTTTAATAGTGAATAATTATACCGTGTTTTGTCCGTCTTTTAAAAATAATTGCAAAAAAGAAAACACAGGCAGGCACTACAATCTTATTACGTTAATATTATGTAAGAGTAAAGAAAGTTTTGAGTAGAGAATGAACTGCGCACTTATGTTATTGCATATTTCATGCTTGGTATTATGTGATGAACAATTTTTAAAGTAGTGAAATAAAATCAACATAAAAATCCTTATCTTCCCACTAAATACATAACCACGTATGTGAAAAAGGAACATCATTTCAGTTGAACGTGTATTAAGTCTATTAATAATTTAGTGCATTTTGGTTTATAACATAAATGTAACGTAGTCACAGTTAAAAGTAACGCAGATTTATAATACAAGTGTAACGTAATCGCAGTTAAATGTAATACAGGTTTATAATACAAGTGTAAAGTAAGAAAAATTGACGGACAAATAACAGAAAATGCAAAAGGATTATTTTCGATGAATGTAAGAGGGCAATACGTAATACTTTTTAGTGCCACTGCAACATTATGGCCACACTTGCTTACTTTTTAGAAAACAAATGTTGTTTCCTTTTTCAATAATAGTAAAAATGTAGTAATTTTTAAAATTATTGTAGTGTAAAACATATAAATCAAGCATCTCGAGTATTAATTTGTGTACGTTTGAAAGTCATTATAATTTTATAATTAAATTGTAATTAATTTCAAATGAATATGTACACATTTGTGGCGAGCACGCGCTTTAACTTTCTGTCTTAATACGTAACAGGACACATGCACGTCATGCAAAAGAACGAGTGTGCATTTATTTCAGGGGAACATTTTTTTATAATATAATATTATCTACAAAGTTTTCGATTTACAAAACAAAGTGATACAAAAGTAAGAACCGATTTAAAACCACAGTAATGACTGGGATCTTGAAACACATTCGTTGTTCACATTATATTCTAGTCCCAAGAAATTTAGTGTTCATTGCAGGTATCGTTCAACTAGTGAACTGGCTTTTTTTAATTCTGTCAACTTTTTTTTTATGAATAAGTCGACAGATTTATTTTTAATCGTCTTTTTAATGAACAATTTTGAATTTATTTTTTATTGAATAATAATTCTGTCAACATTTTTTTATAAATCAGTTGACAGATTTATTTTTAATCGTATTTTTAATGAAGAATATTTCAATTTATTTTTTAAAATACCGACGTATGATAGTATGTTTTCATCATAAAGTATTCATGTATGTGAACGAACGGTAGTGGAAATACCCACGAACGATTGCATGTTTTTACCAGAAAGTACCGATGTATACGAATGAACGGTAACCGAAATATTGAAATAGACGAATGTCGTTATAATAAAATAGACGATATATAACGTGATAATAAAATAGACGTATATAAAATAGACGAATGATCATGTGTATTTATCATAAAGTATCGGTATAGATGAATGAAAGGTAGACGAAATACTGATGAATGATCGTATGTATTTATCATAAAGTATCTATGTATATGAATGAATGACAGATGAAATATTGACGAATGTTTTATCGAAAAGTATCGAGTAAGAATCTACTTCTAATAATATCCAGTGACGAAATATTGAAGAATGATAAAATTATCGCATGACAAGCTATAATTTTATGCAAACCTATAAGCATAAATACAGACTGCGTTACCCCGCAGACAAAAGTATACGACAGAATTAGGATTTAAAGAATCGCGAAAATCAATTTCATAAATTCACAGCTAGATCCCAAACCACAGACGTAATAAGAGTTTGATGTGAGAGATAATCTGTTTCACTAATAACAGAGAGGTTGGCCACATCTTTGTTACGTGAAATACAATCTTCGACGCACGACGGGTACTGCGTCAGTACATTAGTGCAGTTGGTTATCTGTCTTTGTAGCATATGACAGGAAAACAGGCGGCGACTACACATAGAATGAGGCAATACGTAAAATGAATTTCTTTCATGTTGTTTCGATATAAAATTCGTAATTTGTGTACATAAGTAATAGAGTAGTCGTAGTATTTAATATAATGTTGATATTTCATATTTTCTATCAAAGATCGCCACACACAATCTTTGTTCACAATCTATTCTAAGATGTACGTATCCTTTGATTTTCTTTGTTTTCATCGATTTTTCTTTACTTTAATTCACGTAAGGTATTTACTTAAATACTTAACTTTCTATTTTAGAAATCTTTTCATAATTTGTTAAACGCTTGTGGCAGTCGGTGTAAGAATGTACGTAAATTGGAAAATCTTGCGCGGCCGATCTTTTAAATTTTATAATTATGTGGAAAAATGTAACGGTATTATAAATGTTTTGACTGCAACTACAAAGTCTTTAATTATAAACTCTACTTTATCAATAATACTTTTTTTCAATTAACATTAAAATCACATTGGTAAGATCCATTTTTAATGGAAGATCCATTTATTGTTATAAATGTGTAGATGATGTATAGATTTTTTACATTTTTTTTCAAAATGTTTGCAATTTTTTGATATACTTTTCCAAGATGTCTTAGAGAGTTTAGATTACTTATTTTTTTCATTTCTTGATCGCCTTTGAGATCACATAAAATACATGTCTAACTTTATTCAAAAAAATGTGTGGAATAAAAACATTTTATTTCAATTAGATAAATCGTTTCTAATTAGAAAAGTAGTAAAGTTTCATCTTCACCAGATGAATTCAGATAAAATAAACAGTTGTACTTACCTTCCGTCCTTTATTTCCATGCTTAATTCTATAGCATGATTTCGCTACTCTTTAAAATATACTGCACTTAATTAATTAACAACTTATTTTCGAAATTAGATTCTATAGTCATAGTAAATACATATTTAAATCCAATAAACTTCATTCCGTAATTTTTCATTAATGCTTTATCTTACTGTAACCTTTAATCTTATTGTAAATTTTGTGTAAATATTGTGCTATTCAAGTGATAAAGTACAAGTACAACAACGAACTACTACGATTAAAAAGACACCAATTGCAAAGCAGCACAACAAACAAATCAAAACAATTGCATTAGTCGTGAACAAAAAGTTTATGGTAAAACAGTGGTACATTCTGAAAAAGCAACAAAACCAAATCGATATCTGATTAACTTCCAATACATTACAATGAGCTAAAGTAATAAATTTATCTACCTATATTTGGCGAATTTTTCCACCGGAATGTGGGGTAGGAAGTTACGGATTTATTTCAGCTGTAGCAGATGTTGTTCACTTACCCTTCTGTGTGACACAAAATGATGGCACTTCGTGTCGGTTTGTCAGTTTAATGTAGGGCCCAGCCCTCGGTACTTATGCCATTTGCACTAATATAATGAGGTATAAAAATTTAGAATTGGCCGAAATTATTTTGTTTTGTGATCCCTTTAAACGCGTTGACTTTTCTGAATTTAATTGTATTATTAAGGAATTTAATTATGATTTTTGTAATCACCAAAAAGTCAAATTAATCTTGATTCTTCATTTAATACTGCTGGATTACGTTTTGGTAATAATCAAACTCGGACTCTGATCGTTGCACCTTAGTCTTTACTACAATGCTCATTGCTCAGTTTTGAATTTCTTTTTAAATAATCATGAGTAGCTTAGCATAGAAATAGCCGTGTGAAGAAAAGCCAACCCGAACAGAGGAAAAGATAAACAGCACAAAAGAAGACGACACACAACGTGACAAAACAAGCCGGCCACACACGCCTTACTTGAAATGAGCGGCGCATGAAGGGCTCGAGCCAGTGCGGCCAGGGCGTTACGGAGCAGCGTGTGGTAGCGCACGAATATCGCCTCGTCTGCAAACCCGTCGTGTGTTAGTGAAGCTTTATTTTGTGACGGAATTTCACGTAAAAGTCATAGGTCGATAAGTCAGCAGGTTGTGTCTTTCTAGAACGATGGGGGAATGACTCTCACTTTCTTCACGGATACAGATTTACATGCATTCAAATCTATGATCTTGCTTTTGGTATTCTTTAACTTAAATTAATTTTTCTTTAAATTTAGTGTTAAAAACCGACATTCATATTTTCTAATTCTTTTACATAAGTTTCAAATAAAATTGGGAAGGTAAATATTATTTGGTACAATTTAATAGGTTCGCTTATAGACTTATTTTTCCTTGTTGTTGTAACCTGTGCAAACTATGGCCTTTACCAACAATTGTTTAATCTAATCCAATTTTGTTGTAATAACGCCTTTTACGCATTCTGAGATAAAATAATTTTGCTTCTTATAAATTTTAGTTTCGTCAACTGCTCATTGTATACTAATTTCCGGCAACTTCCCCTCTATAAAACCGAGCACTTCAAATTTATATTAATATTTTTCACTCCACTCTTTAAAATGTTTTCCATAATTATTTATCCATCAATACATTACTTCTGTGTTAATTACGAAATTTATCCCTATTTTTATATTAATGTAATTACTGGAGAAAAATTATCTTGAAAGTCACATGCAGTTAGTGTCTCAGTTAATAAACTGAGAATGATATGGAAAATAATTAAAATGTTGCTAAATTAAATAATTCGCCTCTATATTAACTATACTTCATTATAATATACACGTAAATTTCTTTTAGCCATAATCAGAGGTATTATAAAATAATTTTGTCAAATTTCCCACTCACGCTCCACCATTCAGTCTTTTATATAAGTAATATAATTTAATATATATTTGTATTATATAGAGTGTCATTTTGGAATAATATTCAACTAACTATCAAGTTTCATACATAGTTACTTCCATCCTTAATTTTCATTCCAATAAAAAGTAAATCAGTAGTCCAAGTGTCTCTGTAGCCGGCTAAAGCGACATAAGAAGTTGTTAGTCACAGGTTAAGAAGAGTTTCAGTTACAATTACATTAGGATTAAGTTTCACATAAATGTTTAATTAAAAACAGATACACAAATTTAATTAAGAAGTAAACAATTTAACAAAAAAATAGTAATAAAAAACTTTACACGTAGGAATCTATAAAAATGCTCAGAGAAACGCCTGCGATTTGGTTGTTAGGCAAATTTTTATATAAGCTGTATCGCGATAAAGCATGTATTCGCATTGATATAATAATATATTATCTTTATACAGTAGAAAAAAGATTAAAATAATACATCTGCTTTTAAATCATCGTTAAAAAATAACTGTAGTTATTTTTGGTTTCGATGTTTTTTCGATGAGTAGATCCAAATATTCTATACATTAAATATATCCGTCAAAAGGAAGTAGGTACTTTTGATTGGGTAAAAATATTGGGAATATAATTTGAAATCTTTATAATAAATGTGGCATGACTGGTTGGAAATAAGAATATGTAGTGGACACTAAATTTCATCTTTTCCAATCAAAAACAATAATTATTAATTTTCCGTAAATACTTTTCTATTTACATGTTTGCTTATGCAAAAATGGTTCTAATTTTAAAGTTGTGTTGGTTCCACGGGAAAACCCGTTTTTAAAAAAATATTTTTATACGTGTACGCCTTATAGTATATATGATACACAAGGCCTTATATATGATATCTACGCGTATTTATAACAGTCTTATTGTATTTGCAATTAATTAATTTTAAGGAGATTTCATTAGAATTAAAAAATAAAATAATTTTTAGGAAATTTCATGAGAATAATTACAATTTCTCTACAGGCTGTGACAGACGATAAATTTTTTGCAGGTTGTACGGAAATACGGAAATAAAAAAGTGTTTCCAACAATGTAGTAATGATTGGTTTCTACTCACAGTCCGGATGCGCGTACATACGGCTGACGCTAGCGTGGTCCAAGGATCCCCCGGCGAGACGTGCACCCAGTGACTCGAGGAAGTCACGCACGTGCAGACGAGCGCGCGTGGCGCGCTCACGGGCGCCCTCCAGCGCTAGAAACCACAAAAACAAAAGTCACCTTTATTGTTTTCCGAAGTCATGCAATTAGGAGTTTATATATTTTAGTAATAGAAAAGAGATTATTCCTTATATATTGCTAACTAAAATTCATTAACTGCTTAACTGATCAGTTAATAGAGATGTTTTTTAAAAATAATTTTGCAAGGACAAGGTGCATAGGAGGGATAAAAGGTACAAATTGTAGGACGGAAGGGAATGCAGTAGCTACAATAAAATACAACACAAACCTGCTAAATTATTGAGATTGCTATCGAAACTCACGGACCAGGGCACGTAGCTTAGTCCTTTCGATATCTGTTTCAGAAACCAGCCTCCTTCTTCGAATTTCATGCGCGGTCTGAAAAATAAATGTGAATATTGATACAAATTGTTTCATATTCGTTTTCATGAGATCAGCCAATGATTTTTCAGACAATAAGTACATTGGAACATTTAGTAGATTATAAGATAATCTGATTAGCTGAGAACACGCGAGTGGCCGAAATCTGTATTACATATCACATGAAATGTTTTATTCTGTTATCTCGGTTTACTCTGTTATCCCTCAGCGCATTGGGCGGTGTACTGTTTGGCTGATTTACATGAGAAAAAGTCAAGTCCGGGAAACGCTAATTGTCTTATTTCTTATTAAGTACACAATTCGAGGATTCCAAAAATATATTTAATAATCACCTACGCTAAATTTACAATGAGTAATAGTTAGTGTGTTCGAAAGAATGCGCTTCCCGCTTATTTGCATTTTGCTCTAGCGCCTTTAAAAATGATTTGTCTGGCAGTGATTTGTTTGAATAGTCTGAAAAAAGTTTCCGATAATAATGAAGGTATGTACAGTTTACCACAAAATTTGGATAACTATATGTTTCTTACTTAAGTCAGAAACATTTTTAAATCAGCGTATGTATATATAGAAACAAAAGATCAGCAATATGCACATTCAGCACAGACGAACTTTTATTTCTATTATCATTTATGTCTATACAACTGCGGATAATTATAATATTGACATAATTAATAATTGATAAATGTGAATATGGTCAAGTAAGAATTTATCTAAATTACCCAAAAAGAAAATTGTGCACTGGGCTGTAGTGCCTCAATAAAAGTAGGTTTCATGCTTATACTTTGAAATTATCAAGATAAATGTGCCTCATAATAATTATTGCAATAATTATCCTGATAATTATCCGACAATTATCAAACAAATATGTATCAGTCGATCGTTATTTAAGTGGTATTACCTATCAACTTTTATGTTAGAAACAAGTAGTTTAGTAATAAATTATACACATTTAACAATAGAAAGTAATGTTTTATTTATTTTAGTAACGATTTCGCAATTAAAAACTTATAAAAGAAAACTTTCAAACAAAAATAGTCTAAAATCAAATTATATATTAATTAATAAAATTAATGAGTGGAATATCATCTTCATCCTCCTCAACCGCATCAACTGTTTGAGGATTGTCCGTTTCTGAAGATCTTGAATTCAAAATAGAACTTATTTCAGATTCAAATAAAGAATGACTAACAATTTGCACATGAAACACAACACAGAAACCTCCGTCGTAAATGTTAAGTGGCCCAAATTTCGATACACGTAGTCGCTTAATATTAGTACCGATTATTAAAAAATTGAACTGGCAAATTTAATATTTTCGATTATATTTATCAAGATAATTATAAATCTATATTTATATTGATAATATCAACCTATATTTATCTTGATAATTATCGATGATAATTATCACGTCGAACCCTGTATTTTGCTAGGAAAATTTTATATATTCAAAATATTGTGATTATCATATAAAGAAAATTCCGGACTCTAATGAAACCTGTTTTGTATTTTATACGATCAAATACAGTGTATCAAATATAAACACAACGTACCTTACAGACGCAGACTGAACAGAAAATAATGCAGGCAAAATATGGATCTATAGCTCTTTGGACAGACTTAAGCTTGTTTTATTTTTTTTGGTATATGCGGAAGAATTAATTTTGTTTTCGATTCTATGTTCTTTTTTAATTAAATTGAATGAATGTTTCTTATTCTTCAACATGTGTGAGTGTACTTTATATTTGAGCTTTTCGAACGTTCGTTTGCCTATCTCTAGGCGCATACACTCGTATGCATGATTTACATACAAGCCATAAGATCGGAAATGAGATTATTTATTTAAATATACATTTTACAGATTAAAATAAAAAATAACATCACCTTATAACTGTAAGTTTAGTCTTCAAAAGCTCACTTTAATACAAAATCAATATACTTGTAAATTATTCTTATTTAGTGACATTTTGAGATACATCCGGAACTAGGGAAAAACGATATGTTTTCATCAGAATAAAGGGGTTAGAGAAAGCACACTCCGTATTCCAAATTTAATTCAGATAAAAATATAAAAGCTAAGTAAAATGTTTTGTCGCTTTTAGTTACTATACGTGATTTCGGCATATATGTGGATTTGATTTATATTTGTTTATGTAAATAAAATGAGTATTTAAAGAACTAGCAACTCAGTTACAGTACGAGGGAGCTGATTTTTAAAACTCCTTTCCTTATTCCCTTATTGTTGAAACTTGTGGATATGTACGTACTTTTTCTTCTCTTTAAGACGGCGATACTTTCTTCGAGGAATGTCGGATTATTTCTAGTTCGATTATACCAACCAAGCCAAAGACGTACTTCTAGCGCGAAACATTTACAGATGTATAAACAACATATGTGTACACAAAATATATATTCTGCTTACTTGGAGATTGATTTTGATTTCCTAATTCAATTAATTTTTTAACATTTATCATTTAACCAACTGTAATGTTGATGTACATGTCACGACGTTTCCGTCCTCTAAACCTGTATCATAATTAAACTAAAATCAGAAGTTTTGAAATAAATAGCCATCTAAATAAATTACCTTTGCAAGCAATGGCGAACATGCATAAAACCTATAATTTAATATTTTCTTATTAATAAAGTAAAAAAACCTGGAAAAAGACCTATAAAAAAGTTTCGATTAAAAATTCTGATTTTCATCACAAAATCTTAGTTATAAATTATGAAAAATGGATGCCATTTTTAATCAGTAACCATAATAAAGTGATGTCAACGCCGTTATTCCTCTTGTCTTTGTTTGTCATTTGGTCAGTGAGAGGTTATTACGTTTGCGCAAATGTTTAAAATAGTTGTCTTAGAAAAAGTAAAATAAAAAACATTTCAGAGTTTTTTTAAATTTACCAAAATACTTATCGAGAGTTAATGTGGACATGGTAATGAGTAATTATGTGAATGTGTGGAATTTTCGAGGGTAGAAATGACATTAGAGAAACAACTCCGGTTTAGGCAAACAACATGTAAATCATAGTAATATGACGTATTTTATTGTAATAACATGTAAATTGTTGTAACAAAATGTAACGAGTGTATTTTAATCAAATGAAGTTTATATTGACCTTATTTTATTTGGGGGAAAAGTTATACTAAACCCCATTTTGGTTAATTACAAGCATCACTCACGACTTATAAGGTTAAAAATTGACTTTAAAACGAGTTTACTACATAAATGACGAAGTTTTTGAAAAAAATTGTGAACCTTGACAACCCCATTTTTGACACATGCGGCTGGTAGTAAAACGGTTTTTCAATTTAAATTTGTTCTAAATAAAATTGCGGGTATGTTATAACTTTTCTCCTAATTCCAAAAAACAAAGAAAGAAAAATTATCTTTCGCTGATCTACACCAATATGTAATTGTTCATTCATTTACATCGAAGTGATTTTCACAGCACTAAATGATTGTTTTTGAGGAATAACTATCAAAGGAACCGCATTGCGGCTTTGAACCGTTTGTTTATTTGAACACTTTGATCTGACCGCCTCGTTGATGTAAGGCACAAAACAAGAATTTATACTCTTCATTTTCGAATGTTACATGTTGTTGAATGCTACTTTATTTTGTCCTTTTTCAGTGTGAAAAAAGGATATTTGATTTTAGAAATCATTTAAAAACATTTAAAACATTGATATAACAAGTGGTATTATCGTAAAATTAAATAACATTAGCAAAGATGACGTCACTGGAATTGGTGGCGTATTTTGACGTGAAATTCAAAAGAAAACTATTTAAACTGCATTTTCTCGACAATGACTAGAAATCTTTCATTTCCATAACTAGCAGTAATTAAGTTAGATTTAATTTTGTCGAATAAATATTAAAGTAAAATTTATGTATATTCTCCGTTAGTACAATATAACAGAAACAATACGTATGTTATGACATATTTAACAAAAGGTGAGATTAGTCAAATATTCGGTCATAATCTTTAAATTAACTGACAATCACTAGTAAATAATTACAAAAATTAAACTTTATATTTCACATAAGTTAACAAATTGTTAAAAAGTATTATCTTTAATATAATCTACGCAAAATATACAGGCAGCCCATTTATAGTGGTCCAAATTTTTTTTTATGTAGGAGACATTGTAAGAAATCTTTTAAAAACAACATTAGTACCACAAAAATAAATAATTTAGAATTATGATATTTTTAAATTTTTTCTGGAAATTCCCCGATTTAGTCACGTAAACCACTCTAGTTGGTTTACTATTCCGCTAAATCGAGTGAAGTTTGTTATGGAAGTAGAAAACACATGTAATGTGCAGATTTTAGGTTTATTCCTAGATTGTACCATTGTTTTAGAATTGTTTGACAGATTTATTTTAATTTACGTGAAAACTGTTTAATCTTTAAAAAACACCCTGAAAAAAAATGTACTACCAGCGATTTGTCAATGGCCTTAAAAACTACCTTAAGATGTCGTAATTGTGTAAACATAAAATTCTAATGATGTAGCAGATTTAGTTCATAAAAAACAGCATTAGTTTAATTTAAATTTACATTATTCGCAAACTAAGCTCCAATAGCCATAATTTCAACATAAGAAACTTCCTGGTGATTTTTTAACATTACATGCTAGCTAGCTAACTTCAATGCCAAATTTCTTATGTGACTAAATCGGGGAATTTCTAGAAAAAACTAAAAGATTATAACTTCCAAACTATTGATTTTCACGGAACTAATGTCGTTTTGGAATGATTAGTTACGTCTCCTAAAAAATTGGAACACTATAAATGGGCCTGTATAATTGTTCTATATTATATAGGGTTTTATGTATAAAAAAGCCAGATTTTATATTAGCAACAAAAATCAATGGCTTCCTTATCTCAGAAAAAAAAACAAAATCGTTATAGGATTCCGTTTGTTTAAATATTGTATGTATTTAAACGTGCACGGGACCCTCGTAGTGCGAGTTCTCTCTCGTACTCGACAAGTTTATTTTTTGCTTTTAGGGTTTGTACGGATCAAATTGAACCCTATACTCGTAGTTGTGGTAACGTTGTCTTTCCGTCCGCTTGTCAGTCTGCTGTCTATGAGATACTTCCGGAAGCCCAAAATTAAAAATAGTTAATATGAGGAGCCCCTCTAAGTATAAATTATATTAATATACATATATAATATACATATAATAATAATATAATTTATACTTCGAGGGGCTCCTTAACGTATAAAAGGAATGAAAAAACATTCTTCGGCTTGTGGTGATTTTTACTCTACGCTAAAAAACCTTTTCGCGTAGAGTACCAGATCTGGACTTTAGTCGTTGTTTTTAGTGAAAAATAACGGTTCGGTGTATCGTCAGTTACCATTTTTAAACAAGATCAATCTGGAAAACTTTATTAAGTTATAAGTCGTCTTGAATTTTTTTTTCATATTTCGTAGTTAAGGAACAAATATTAAAGAGAAATAATATTACATAAATTATAAGTTATAAAACATGCTAGGCAATATACATAAATGCATAGAAAAGTAATTATAATATTTGCAAATACTTTATCACTATGTACTTTTAATCTTAATATGTACACAAGTCTACACGAAGGCCGTGTGTGCGAGTTCTATTCGTATTTGATAGATTTTTATTTATTGGTTCTATCATGTCTATGAATTTCGCATAACGCTTATGGTACAGAAATAAAAAAATCAAAGGTTCCTAAACTTTCATATTCTTTGTACGATTTGCATGTTATTTATTGCATTTAATTTAAAAATATTACAGAAAACTAAGAGATATTTCTTAAAAATGAATTTACATATTCTTAAGTTAGAAATAAATATATGGATATAATTTTATTAAAGGTGTGAAAAGGAAGCAAAAATAAATTGTATCGTGTTATAATTATAAGATTAAATTATTTCATTAGTTGGGATGACGAATCAGTATTATCGTTTTCAGAATCAGTATTTTGGTTTTGTTTGTACGTTATCTCCTATGTGCTCAATCATTTATTAACTTATTTTTTTAACTATTCTTACTTATAACACAATCTTAATTAGTATTATAACAGAATTTAAAATGGAGTTTGCTTTTCCAAGTCCTTGATCTCCCCACGTACTGTAATTAATTTTCAAGACTTTATTATATTAATTTAATTACGTATTTTTTCTAAATTAACGTTAATTTTAAGGGTGTGGTTATTATAATATCTACCGTTTCTCAGTGACAACTCGGTAATATTAAAATTAAGCAAAAGTTTTGATACTCACTGCTCGTTGCTAACGCAATTCCTACACCTCCAGTCGTCATCTTCGAAGTTGTTTCCGCACAGAGGACATTTCTCGCCGGCTTCCTTCAATTGCCTCTCGTGTTCAGTACTGTAACAATGAAACATTTTGACAATAAACATTTGTTACCTCATAACGAGTAACTATGCGAATCAATTTATGCAAAACACATGTTAAAAGAGTCCATAGCCGACTATTGTTTACGTATTTAACCTTTGTTTGAACTTTAAATTCATTGTTTTATGGAACGCGGTGTTGCGTTCATAAACACATAATATTCTGTGGGTGAATCCAGTTTTAATGTTAAGTCAACTTACGAGCATGTAGGCACTGCTGACTTAAAGGTAAAAGTTGCTTTAAAGAAGCATACATTTGTCAGGTTTTTTGGACAATTACTTAATTTGCAGTTGCTATTAAGAACTTTTATTAAAATACTACTTATACGTATTTATCTACTATTTTTTTCACGACTTCGCATATGGCAATTTAAATTTCCACAAGAATGTGTCGTTGTGTTTTGGTTTAATTTCTCTTCCATCCAGAATAAGTTTTTCCTAAAATGTTCCTTCTTTTTTATTGCAAAGCAAAAGATGTTGAATTTTGTAATCGAGTTTTACATTAGCTTACCAAAACAGACAATCCTAAATATGCTTTCATATTTATTAAATACTAATTCAGAAAATGTATTCAAAGTTGTATTTTCAGAAAAAACATGTACAGCCCAGAAAATTTTAAAGAACTCTTTTTGATAGATTTATATTATAGAGTTCAAAATTTCACAGATTTAATATAATTGACAAAAGAAACATTGAAAACTAAAGATTAATATATTTGAAATTTTTAAATTGCTCTTAAGTGATTTTAAATTTTGATATGTAAGATTCTATATATGTAATATTCTGTATCAAGAAAATGACAATACAGTCATAGTCACAAATGTATTTAAGAAGCATAGCCTTATTACTGACTTATATAGACTTAAATTTTTAAATTTGTTAATAGGCTCTGCTTCTCCTATTATATCTTACGTATTCCATATGATTGACTCTATCTGACAGTAATAACCAGACAGTAATAAATTGGCTTGTTAATGACAAAAGAACATTAATTATATTTGCGCAAGTGATTTTCGGTAGAATATTTTCAGGTTGTTTTACCACTTATTTATTAAAGTAATGATGTTCTAATTAGTTCAAGAAAGTATACAACAACGCTCCTATAATTTTTCCTTGCAGCAAGTATAAAACTTTTATTGAAATACTGACGACATAATTGTAAATTATCCGCAATGTCGGGATATTATTTCCGAAAAACTTGTTTAAAACTGAAAAGTCTACGTTAGGGAAATCATGCAAAATTTCGCGTTAAAACACAAATGGTGTCACGTGATATGTAAATTACAGACCATATACCAAGACGTCACGATATTCCAAACAATTAATAAATTAAAAAGGAAATATTCTATCTCTTTCACACACTTCATCATTCTGTAGTGAGTGGGAGATAAATATTGTTTATGGATTTGAATATATAGGATCGCACTATCTTGCTCACATAATTACTTGGAATTTGTCATACATTAAGATCGTTATTTTAATACATGCAGATTTTGACGTAATGCGTTTTGATCGACGGATAACTTGCGTTTTTGGCATTTAGCCGCGATCTTACTTTTGATTTAAATCATTAAATAAAAATAAGTATATTATTATTTTTAATCGAAACACAATGACATACAATAATCGGATATTTTTATACGTCTTGCGAATAACTTATTACATAAATTGGTTTTTAAATCTTTTATTCATTGTTTTAACGATTTATGGCCTTTCGTAACTTTTCTGGAACCGTTATCTTAACGTGCAGGTACTTAATAGTTTTGACCTTTCGTCTTTGCTCGATAGTATATAAAGAGAATATCGATAAGATTCTAATCCATTTATTACATTCATAAAACCTGCATCAAAAACATGAAATTCCTGTTCCTGAAAATGCTAATGAAATGGATCATTGTGATTAAATAAGATAGATATGTTAACTTAATGGCGTCTGATGTTTTGGCATTATATGAATCGTATAAACAACTATATACATGCCATTGAGAATTATAATTTCTTTTCTTTGAAATAAAGGCGCTCTTGCATTTGCAAAAAGAGCATTACGGATGGATAGATAAAATCGAATCGTATAGCAGTAAGTAATCTTATCCAATATGGAAGAGAGCAACTTGTGACGTCAAACATTATTGAACTATTATCATTTCTTTTCCAAGTTTTAACGAATCACGTTAAGAGAAGACAAATGGCCAGGCTTTACTCCCCAGTAAGAAACGTTATCTAATACGGTAGTTGACTAATTCTAAATTTTGATATTTTTCGTACAATATTGTGAAATATAAGTTAACTAAAAACCAGTCTTGAAAAAAATTCAAAAATTGATTGAAAAATAAGCCAGTTATAGGCTTCTAAATTTAAAGATACGGATAGAGTTGAGTATATCCCTGTCTCTTTTCCGCTTGTAGAACATAATGTGCTATATTAAAAATGACCTCACAACACAGTATTGCCGTCCTTGTCTAAAGATTAAATTTAAACTTTTATAATTCGGTCAATTTTTAATATTATTTAATAAATTGTTCAGTCTTCATCAGCTTGTACCTTGAAATTGTGATTAATGAAATAAAAAAAAATTAGCCAAATACCCAATTTTGTCTGAAGTGGTCGTTGGTCTTTAAACTCCTGCCGTATCGTGGGTGTACTTTGTAGGCTTTATTGAAACCAATTTAATAATTGAAAAATTCATAATTTATTCAAAATATAAAAACTACTTTGTTTTCTTGATATGTTAAACATATCTTGAAGTAGCAGTGAAGATAAGTCATTACATACACACCGAATACTTATATAAATATTTTGCAATGCTGCGTTAAGCAAATACTCTGCAAACACTACAAATGTTCAGATATTTTATACAAAAATACCTCTTATTTTAATTATTTTTCTTTGTGTTTCGCTGTCTTAACCGCCTGGAATATAAAAATATTTATTTTGTAGGACAGTAGATTAGAATAATATTTTGTTGATTTCATATTACCTCCCGTGCCGAGAGCATAAACCATTTAGTCCTTGACTGTCCGAGTCAAGGATACAAAACTACATCATCAGTTAAACGATCCTGCTGAGACAGCAGGACTTTTTAATTAATGAGGTAATTTTTAATTTCCATAATTTGAACTATCTTTGGTAGTAAATGATACATAAGTTTTGTTTAACCTGAAAAGTCACTGTCAAAATATAAAACAAAGTATTAGTATTTTAGTATTAGAAACATTTTATTTAGATGTCCTTTCAAATATAATCGAAGCCATTGACGATGCCACTTCTACTAAAATAGCGTATCCATTTCACCCCACAAGAAAATGTTTGTAAATAAACCAATTTGACAGTAAAATATACTTGGCACAAAAGTGTATTCAATCAGTCGACGACTATTTACAAAACTCATCGTATTATACGCTGAATATTATTAAACGACGTACTGTAATAACTACATTGATTTAATAAACTATCACGATAAATTGTCATCGTCGCCGTGGTGTGTTGGGTTATCACAAGGCAAACGGGCTCTGATGGCGCAGCGCACCGCGGGGACCCGGCTTCAATTCCCGGCTGCTCGTTGAACAGGGCTGGACAGGTGTTCTGGTTGACTGTAATATATTGTTCTCGAAACAATAAGTCCACCACGTGTATATTAAAGTATATATATATATATATATATATATATATATATATATATATATATATATATATATATATAAGTAATATTATAAATACCAGTATTTTACTAACATGAATGTGAAATATTGTGGGAAAAATTGGACAAGTCTTGGAGGTATAAACAATTTTGGAAAAATACTGGTAATTTCGACGTGTAGAAAGTCTAAATCCATATAAGGTACACATAATTTGTTTAAAAAAATGCTAGAGCAAAATTGTTTAAAATGGCTACAATGAATCAGTTTCGATTTAGTAATGACGATATTCGATTGTCTTTTGGTGCGATGTTTATACGGGATAGAATATTAGTGCTATACTTAAAATATATTTATACGAATAAAACATGTGACGTGTTATTTTATTTTCAGATAAGTGTTAATATTAGTTTGCGGTGTATAATGTATATTTTGTACACGATATATTGCGGTGTTTGTTTTCTAATAACTAAAACACATTATTTAAAAAAAATATGGAAATAGAAAAAAAACGAAAGGCGCAGTTTGGGTCCGCACCGTAGATTTTTCGTGAAACGTAGTTGATAACATCATAACAAGAGTTACGTATTATTTGGGCGCTGCATATCTTATGGGCCAGCAACGTAACCGCTCGCGTTTGCTCGGCCTTGTTACTTTTTAGGTTTGTTGGATTCCTTTTGATGTGCGCTTTCCTCTGATTTGCGTTTTCTATAATTCTGAGTATATTTGTGATTCATGTGAGACGACTTCTTTAATTTTTTTGTAATTTTCCATTCAATACTGATTTCTACTTATATTATGGTGAATATTTATTGTCTCACTTCAAATCTTAGTAGTACACCACAAGATCTTCACAATAATACTACCCAAATCAACATCCTAGCCAAACAAATTTTCACGTCATTTTTATAACTTTACGTAACGTTCATGCACCTACACTATTCCGATGACGTCACAGGCAAAACAGATACTACACTACAAATACGTACAGACATGGTCTATCCGTTGTGGGCTGAAACCATTGTTAACGAATTATTAGATTCGTAGTTATTAGTGATAGAAATCTTACGGTATTTTGCAACACAAGAAAGTTCGACCAGTTATCATTGTACTAAACGAATAAACGTTATACGTCAAAACTTTAATGTGAATTTTCAGCATAATATATATGGACTTAGGCATTGGACTATATTCCGGCCGGAAGCACAGCGGCTTCAGACCGGAATTCGATTTCTGGTAAGATATTTTTACATTCTTAAATGATTTATGTAATTGCGAATTATTTATTGCACCCTATAATAAAAAAATTAAAAATCGATACCAATAAAATATTTATATTTTTTAATCACAAATACCAAATAAATCTAGATTATATTACTAACGTTCATACAAGAAAAATGTTAATAGCTGTACTGTCATTTTGTTTTGTTTACAAATACTCTTTTTTTGAAAGGAATGAAGTATAATTTCTTTTATTATTGAGAAGGCATTCAAATGACATTATAGTCAATATACACGTTATACCCATATAACAAATAAATAATAGCCCCAACTAGTGCCACACGCAAAATTTCATAACAGAGATGGAGAATCAAGGATATCACGTATATAAAAGAGATAGTCTTATTGAAATTGAGACAAATTATTCAAATGTTGAGGTCCACTTTTAGAGAGCTAATGAGACGACGATATAATATACATAGGCATTGAGCATTACGATTAATCAATGTCTAATTTCCAAATCGCTACACAAATTACTATATTGTTACTTAATTTCAGGGGCAACATGAAAGACTTGCTATTATAGATATACTTATTTTCGATTGCCCAGGTTAAGGTCATTTTAATGACCTTAGAATACTTGGGCATTGTGTGTATTTCGCTTCTGCGCGTCAAAAATATATCTCTAATTCGCAAAGAGCGTGAACTAAAATGTAGAGAACTAACATATCTTGCTTTACGAAAAGTTGTTATGTTATGTTGGATACATAAAAGAAAAACAATTTATACGGGTATATAATTACAGCATTATACATTTTGATATATTTTGAAGAAAATACTAAATAATTGCTTATTGTTATTGAAATTTTACAATAAAACGTAGGTACGTGTCTTTAAATTTTCATAAAGAGAATAATTTCCAAAAAAACTTATTATTTTTTTTATTTAAAGCTATTATCCTACGCGAATATGCCGTTTATTATTTTATGTAACGGAGGTATAAAATTACGAACGATACATTTATTACATTTAAGACTTCGATTAGAAGCCATTACGGTACCGTGCTTAACTAATTTCAGATGCGGAAAAGTAAATACGCTCTAAGCGACACCATTTTGTTTTTTTAAATCTATTGTTATCTACATATTTAATTTAATTAACAATGACATTCATTACTATAAACTATATATAAGACTGTTGAAATCGTATTTAAGGAACACAATTAAAAACTCATAAAGATGAGTTTTAAATAAAACAGTAAAAGAGTAAAATATACAACGATATTGCATCGCGAGAGATATTGTTGCAATCGACTTCACTGATAGAGCACGCTTGCAATAGATCATAGACATAATAACGATATAGCTGTAGGTGTACGGACACGCGTGGACTTTGCTCCGGACCAGGTCTGTCATAAGTCAGCAGTTCGAAATACTCTTTTATTGAAATTTAGTAGTGCTACCACTAAACGTATCGTCTTGGTTATAAAAATATTTACAACTATTTCGCTATAAATCACTATAATTTTTACATGAAATATCATAGAAAAAATTTTGTTCATGCAAATATTTGAAAATTAGTACTTTTCTGCAGAGCTCTTTAAACAAGAGCTACTTCAGATAGCATATGATATTTTTATGTAACGCCATTTTTATTTAGATACTAGCATATGATATTTTTATGTAATGCCATTTTTGTTCGATACGGATGCATTTTTGAAAACTTGACCAGAAATAAGTAGAGCGATTTGATTGGTAGATCAAAATGTGTAGTGTTTATTTGTACCTTCTTAAGAGATAATTGTTTTCACTTGGATTTTTTTAAATTTGCTTGTTTTTTTAATTAAAAAATACGTAATATGGGTAAGTGATATTATTTTGCAGTCGAATCGACGACGTAAAAATAATTCTGAATAAAATATTATATTATGAACCCATCGAACAAATTGTTGGTTAATTAATGATGTAGTAAGAATTTTTCTCGATCGTAATTACATTTAGACTTTTCATTATCATGAAGAAAATTTCAATGCCAAAAAACTTAAGGTCAACACTGAATTACCAGTATATTCCAATTTTAATTTAGCGAAATAAAACTCGCACATCCCAATATTCAAAGCTGAGTAAGGTTTCCGTCATTTCCATTTGTTAATGCTGCGTGACGCCCAGTGCCGAAATAGTGTATCTCGAAAACGGGGTAAGATAGAAAAAAAAATATCGATGAAAATTGTTTAAAGTTTTACTTAGAAACCTTTAGAAGTCGATTTGCTGTGCCAATTCAACAACGTCCCATATATATATATATATATATATATATATATATATATATATATATATATATATATATATTATTAAAAATTGGCAGGCAATGTTATGGAAACTTTCAAACGTTTACAAATTTTCGATTCATTTATTTGAAATAAAAAACTTTTTACAGCAACAACTTCCGGGGTATAAAAGGCAAAAAACCTGAAAATAACAAATATGTATAAACAGAATTATGACAAGTACGTAAAGAAGTGAATTTTGGTTAAAACGAAGGTATAATAACAAATATTAATACTAATACGACGAAAACTTAGTATCAAAGGAAATTTAATTCTAAAAAAATTCTGTTGCTTTGATACAATTAAAAACATGAGATATTAAATAGTAACAAAAATGCTTTATAAAACCTTAGAATAAATCAGTATTTATTGACTATTTACCTTGGCTACGTGAAAGATTCCTTTTTAAATGGATATCTAAAAATAATACTTAATTCTTTTTAAAAGCACATTTCATGATAAATCAATTGTATACTGCCAATCTACACACCGCGCAGTTTAAAATTACGATAAAAATATTTTAAAAAGTGTACACCGAATAAACATAAGTACCATCTCCATCTCGATTATTCCATATATATATACCATATAGACTCTTGATCGCCGTTCTCTGTTTAAATTATTACAACGCTCACTATATTTTTATTTACTTACATTCGATGTAATGCTATTATCTAGTTACGGCATACTTCCTACAATCATTTCGTAAAGCACACAAATTTCGTAGTCAAGTTGAAGTATAGAGCCGTACTCCAGTATTGCAGTCACTCAGAATAACATTACTTTATGCAATACTAGCTTGGACAAAAAAAATCGTACCTATTCCTCATCGATATCCGTTAAACGGTGCTCATATACGGACATGTAGGCAGCTAATCCAGTAGTTAGTATGAATATATGTATGTGTATATACATACATATATATATATATATATATATGTATATATATATATATATATATATATATATTTATATATATATATATGTATATATATATATATAAATATATATATATATATATATATATATAGGTTTTATATTATACGGTTAAAATGTTTCATGGAGACTAATTTTGCAACGTAAGTCAACGAAAAAACAGTCGAGCGAATACGAATGCGTTTCTGATGACGCTGCCTTAAAGGTAAGAAATATATTGATAGATAATATTGATATTTATATACAGTGTTACCTCTTTTATACATTCCAAGACCATCGTAATTAAGGAGTAAACTCTAGTGATGCGTCGGAGCTGACACGCACAATGTTTTTTTATTATTTAGCATTGTTATCTGATATTAATTTTGAAAAAAGGCAGAACCATGGGATCGTAATGAATTCCCTTTTTTTCTGCGCAATTGTAGTATATGATTTGCAGGTATGAAATACTTCACTCCACAATTTATAAGTATGTATTCATGGAAGCTCACGAGTCATTGGATACATTGGGTGTCTTACACCGTTTTTGAAAGTCAGCGCACCCTTCGTGTGTCTATTTCTCCATTCACTGTAAAGCGGTGAAATCAATGTTGTATTTGCAAGTCCATTAATTTCAACTATTATTTTGAAGAATATTTTTGCAACCTTACAGTACAAAATCAGCCTGATTTGCTCATTTCAAAAAGCGATGTAAAAGAAATATTTTTTAGCCAAATTTGAAAACAATTAGTTAAAAAATGTCTCTCTTTCGTCAGCTGATTCGTTTTGTTCATATATAAATATAGGTTATCTTAGTGTATAGCCAAATGTGTAAGAAAATAATGTAACATTTTTATTTTCATATTTATTTCTTCCCTTCATAATTTTTAAATTAATTTCTAAAAATATATCATTATTATGTAATTTTGCGTAGCCAATGTTTCTGAATAGTTTTAATCGAAAAAAATAACACTGAAATGTTATTGTGATATTACATTTGATAAACCATATCTTTTGATTATCGAGCAGCCTACGTGATTAATACCAATATCTAATATCAGTATACGTTTAAGTAATAAGATTGACTTTAATCGACAAGATGGAAAATAGTTTCAACACGTACTTGCTTTATTTCATTGCACGATGCAAGGAGTGCGCCACGATCTGAGATATTAACAAATATACGTGTATTCAAATATATTTTTTTACCGGACTGTAAAATATACTAAATGTGTTTTTTGAAAATCAGTAGATAAGTTCAAAACGTGATATTGAGAAATATAACACGGCCAGAAGGAAAAGCTAATAATACACATACGTGATTAGTAAGTAAAAGTATCAGTTGTTATTGAATACGTAGATCCGAGTATTTTCAGTGACATAAATAGGGTTGTAAATTACCAAATTAGGTTTGTAGAAGTATCATGGGTCATACTAATAACACGCAGTTGTCGAAAATGAAAATATGAGAAGACATGTAAGACTAACATTATTTTCTCTCTAAATTTTTCTTCGTGACGTATGTTTCATTTTTTTTCTCTTCCATTCCATTTCATCCTCTCAGATATAATTTCTTAAATTACTTACTTTACTGTTACTGTGCTGTGCTTACTGTTTTAGCAGTTAGAAAAGGTTTAGATATTCCTATTTATATGTTAATAGTTTTGTCAAATACCGAATATCTACAATTTACTTGAAAATTGCAAGTATTAGAAAAATTTATTTTATTCTTGCCAAATGCCAGTATAATAAAACAGACTGCTCGTTTCAGAAAACAGGTGTTCGACTGTGAAAATTGTACTCTATTTACAGCCCATCGAGAAAAGGGATTTTACTGTCGTTATATGTGTGAGAATTATAAGAAGTTTTTTTCGTATTTGATTTGCTTACGTTATCATTTCAGTTTTTTTCAGCTGCCATCCTTGTACGGCACAGCTAGAAAGACATACGTGTGCTTTAGGCTCATCGGTCACTTCATCATCTTATCGGGACTTTTTCTCTTAACAATATATTTATCCTCATCAAATTTTGAACAGGTTGCTTTAACACTTGTGCATGGTTACCATTGGCTTATGTGTAAGATCTGTTGCTTTAGCCTTGTACCTCTTTATGGTTACAACTTTTCTATTACTTTCAAATAAGTATACAGGCGTCAATGTTCGGTTATTTGGTCAGAACCCTCGCTGAATATTCGGTATTCAGCTTAAAAGCGAATACCGTTGCAAATCTAATTCTCAATTCTTACGTCTTTAGACGTTAACACTTAAAAAAATACAATTCATTTCAAAAAATAAGTACCTAATATAATAGAAGAACTTCTCGTTCTTTTTACGAATTAAACTTGCGCAGGTTTTATATTTTTGACACACCAGGCACACCTCAACAACTTATTCTCAACTAAACCGACCACATATTCGTGATGTCAAATAATAAATGTCGACATAGCGAGTTGGGTGACCGACAAAAAAAAAGAATGGAATATGGCTATCTAAATTTATCAATCTCACTTCTAGCGTTGACCAAATGTATGCAATGCACTCGAATTGCTCCGGTAAGAAGAGAAGAGGTGATGCTGTCGCAAGTAGCTCGTTGCGACGTTTGGCCACCGCCTGCGCTGACGTAATGCGGTTACGGCACGGCGACATTAACGAGTTCGCTACGCGCAAAGCCAACCGCTGCATACGTCATATACGAGTAAGTATGACCATATTTAGTATTTTAATGTGTTTTACTTGCTTACAATGTGCACAGGTATCTGTGTTGAAACTATTAATGTAAATGTGTTTATATTGTAGATAGCTGAATCGACCGAGTTGCTTATAGTAGATGAAGTATTTCAAGATGGTAATAAATACAGCAATAAAAAAGCTACTGAAATAAAAATAAGCTACTACTAAGGGTTTACATATTATTGACCTTACCACGCCTTGCTGAGATTTTCTAGCTTAACTCTATAGTCCAGCTCTTTCGTGCCCATTGAGCTTTCATCTCCTTCCTGAATGTTCTTGGGTCTTTTAGACCGCGTAATTTGTACGTTCATGGCATTTTGATGATTAAGTTAATGTCACATAACATCTAAATGCACTTATATTCTAAATATTATTATAATAAATTATAGAAATAGCTCCATAATAATATATATTTTACTTATATAATTAACTTAAATAATATATATAATTAACTTAAAAGATAATTACTTTGCTTATAACTATTTAGTATAGATATAGTATCTATTTACTATAGATATAGTAAATAGTTACTAGCAGAAACTGGTCTTTATTGCTAACTTAAACCAAATTCAATTTACATAGTACAAATTATCATCCAGTTTGGTTGTCATTGCTGGAAATACCCATTAGACATCTTAGCGGCACAGAGAATATGAAGATATTACATGTTTCTGTAGAAATGTTGTTCCAAATTTCTTGATAAGTATCACAAAGGTAGTTTATAGTGCCAATACGTTGAGTTGTGACTTTTTTCTTGACTTCATACCGCAGATTCTACAGAGCGAATTTGGATACGAGCTATATACAGGTCAGTCTAGTACCGACACGGATTCCTTTGCTAGGGAAGTATTGACGGACTGAGCTATCAGGACAGAGAGAATTTCTACGGTACAAGATGGCATAGTTTACTGTAATATTTCTTCTTATTAATATTCATCAAGAGTGACGTAATTTTTTATTAAAATCCCGACAAACAACTCCAAATGTTATATTGCCGCCTCTAGGTTAAGTGCTGTTTTGTGGATTTTTGATTCATTCCTGCTTTTAAAGGACACTGTACGTATTGTCTTGTGATGAAATGAGAATTACCTTGGTCTCGTCAGAAAATAATACCCGTTTCCCTTGACAATAAATCCAGTATACATATTTCTTAGTAAACGATAGCCATGCTAGTCAGTGTTCCCTTTTCGGTAATGAAACTTTTAAAGCAAGTTGCCTCACAGCATTGCCTCTACTAGCCGTCGTCGAACGCTTCTTGTTGCCAGTTCAAATACTTCACCCTTAATCAATACGAACTTTTAAAGGGGTCTCTCTTGGACATTGTCTTATGGTCTTCTTATGGGGCTATTTTCTTGATTTTTTCATCACGGAACATTTTCACTTGTATTATGCTTTTTAAAATATTGATTACTTATTTCGACCCATATTTACTTTCAAAATTACAGTAAAAAAGGACATTTTCATAATGTCATGTCCAGGAATTACAGCAATTTAATTAAAAGAAAAAAAATTATTAAATTTTATAAATATATAGATTATTTTTTCAATACCAATGAACTGCTAGCCAGGGTACTTGATAATGAATAGCATTACATAATAACAGAAAATTATATTTCTTTTAGTTAACAAATGTATGGACTTGAACGATAAAATTTGCCCAGAGTTCTATCTCTTCCCATTTATATAACCACGAATACGTGTGTTCGTAAGTATGTTTTCATTTTTCACATAAACATAATCTTAAGTCCACATTTTAATTTCAGGATTCGATTATTTTGTATAATTTTCATGACTTTTTGTTTCCATATAAGTTTGGAATAAAAAATTGTTTGTAATTAAATTGCAATTGCAATTGCAATTTTCTTAAAAATTAATATATCATATTTTATTATTAGGTACGTCTCTTTGTAAGTATCTTGTTAATGAAATACGCGGTAACTAATCAATAGACACATTACTATCTGCTTACAAAGTTCTGACGTTCTGAACTTAAAATAAAATTAATATTTGCCTTATTATTTTAGTAATAAAATCTATATATATATATATATATATATATATATATATATATATATATATATATATATATATATAATATGTATATTAGGAGTAATTATTTTGCTGGTAGTGTTTATACTGAAATTTGAAAGAAGTTAATATGGTTACATTTGGGTACGTAGCCTTTACATTGCGCGTGCGTACTGCCCGCAGCACAGCGGTCATTGTACTTTAAAATGTCTGTTTTACTCCTGTATTATTTATTTAATTATCTTTAATATTCAGCTAGACAAACTGGAAAAACAGGTGTAAAAAATCGAGTCGCATTCAAAACGCTTACTTTAATACAATCATCTGTGCAGTTAATTAACAAAGATTGCATAACAACAAAGAAACAAAAAGGAAGACGAGATGGTAAGTGTATTAGATTTATTCAAAATATTGAAGACACTATAGCTGAAGTGAACGCATTTATTAGATTACACACACAAAATAGATATTTGGCTGATATTTTTGAATGATGGCATTTTCTCCATCCATTAAAAGGATATTATAAAAAAGTTAGATTAAAATAAGTAAAATAGTTAGATTAAAATATCATGCTATATGACAAAATGCAATTAAAACTTCATTTAACCTCAAAGGGCTAATGTACGGTAATGATGACAGGCATTGACATATAATTGATAGGTAATTGTCGTTCGGTGATGTATTCTTATATCGAATATCTATTGTTACTGCGCATCTATACTAAACGGTGCATTCTAGATTCATTTTCAGATCATATTCAGAACTCCCTCCGACGTGTTATTTAGAGGAATTGCAAAACTACTTATTTTCTAAACGAATTTAAAAGCACATCCCATATATATTTTAGAAATATTTTTATTTTGATACTTTTGTATTCAGGAAACGAGCATACGATCCTTGTTTCTAAATCTGTTATTATATTTTATGAATAGTAATTCACTGTGCGGCCAGTAGTTATTAGGTTCATTTGCCAACTACTTGAATAAATCGATGCTACAATTTATGTTGACGTTCGATATCTTTGTAAGTTTGTAATATATGCATTTGTAAGTTTGTAATGTATTCATTTGTAAGTTTGTAATGTATGCCTTTGTAAGTTTGTAATGTATGCATTTGTAAGTTTGTAATGTATGCATTTGTAAGTTTGTAATATATTCATTTGTAAGTTTGTAATGTATGCATTTGTAAGTTTGTAATGTATGCATTTGTAAGTTTGTAATGTATACATTTGTAAGTTTGTAATGTATGCATTTGTAAGTTTGTAATGTATGCATTTGTAAGTTTGTAATGTATGCATTTGTAAGTTTGTAATGTATGCATTTGTAAGTTTGTAATATATTCATTTGTAAGTTTGTAATGTATGCATTTGTAAGTTTGTAATGCATGCATTTGTAAGTTTGTAATGTATACATTTGTAAGTTTGTAATGTATGCATTTGTAAGTTTGTAATGTATGCATTTGTAAGTTTGTAATGTATTCATTTGTAAGTTTTCTCAAAAATCATGACCATTATGAAACGAATGATATGAAGTCGATTGTTCTTTTTTTCATATTATTGTAGTTTACAGTGGAAATTGTTGTATCGAATATGTAATTCTTTAGTATATATACTTTATCAGATATGTGACGTAAAAGTAAATAATGAAATTATTAAACCCTTTGCCCAGACCATTTATAAAAATATATTTTGTGTACTTTTAGTTTACTCCTATTGTTTGACGTTGACATATTTTTGGCTATTTCTGATATATCGAGCCGAGAAAACCTGGCACGCTTCAGCGGCTACTTTTGTTTCGAATTTCGATATTTTTTACTAAATAATAGAGACAACGAAGTTGTATTTATGGTACTTTAATACATATCTAATATACTTTCTGTAGTTCCGCAGACGATTTAAGCATAATATGTCTCAGTCAACTTTTTGAACCAACTAATTCATGAAGAGTTCTGCGGTTTTGCTCCCAGCCTCATGTGTATCATTACAAGCGAAATTTATTAATTCATGAAAGTTTCTCCTTGTAGTACCTAAAGCTTAAAAAGGTTTCACACATCCTAGAAGAATTCCTTCACGTAAACTAGTGAAGTTCTTTCTTCACGTATCTTTATTTGAATAATATATTTAATTATCACTCATTTAAAATTTTGCAAACATTCCAGTAGATTTGCTATATTAAAGCAAAATGGTTAAGACGTTTCTTTATGATAATTATGATTTATGGAGTCTATTTTAAATGTTGCAAACTGTTTGCTCTGATTATATGCAAGGAGCGATTATATATTTATTGCTTTTGCATTGCAAAAGCGACATATGTAGTTATGTGGTAATGGCGGCGGTCTAAATTTAGCGCGAGTCTCGTATATAAACTGCTCGCACTACTATGCGCGGTACCACCTACTTGTGACGAATGGTCTCACCGTTCTTTCTATTTCGTGATAAATCATATGTTGAAGTGCCTCTATACAATATATATCTGCTGCCATACTCATATGTTTATCTGCTGCCATACTCATACGTTTATCTGCTGCCATACTCATATGTTTAAGATTTTCTACATAGTTTTTTTTTTCATATTTTTAAACAATAGCTCAGAATAATTATTTTAACTGCAATATGAAAAACTATTGTGTGATAGTGTACTTTGACGATAAATTATATCTCATTTAGATATACATAATCTAGATGCACAACTTGCCAGTACAGGTATATTGGGCATATATATTGTGCATCTGTTTAAATATAAGAAAAACTATTGTGTTATGGTGTACTTTGACGAAAAATTATATCTATTTAGATATACGTAATCGAGATGCACAACTTGCCTGTACAGGTATATTGCGCATATATATTATGCATCTGTTTAAATATAAGAAAAACTATTGTGTTATGGTGTACTTTGACGAAAAATTATATCTATTTAGATATACGTAATCTAGATGCACAACTTGCCTGTACAGGTATATTGCGCATATATATTGTGCATCTGTTTAAATATAAGAAAAACTATTGTGTTATGGTGTACTTTGACGAAAAATTATATCTATTTAGATATACGTAATCGAGATGCACAACTTGTCTGTACAGGTATATTGCGCATATATATTGTGCATCTGTTTAAATATAAGAAAAACTATTGTGTTATGGTGTACTTTGATGAAAAATTATATCTATTTAGATATACGTAATCTAGATGCACAACTTGCTTGTACAGGTATATTGCGCATATATATTGTGCATCTGTTTAAATATAAGAAAAACTATTGTGTTATTGTGTACTTTGACGAAAAATTATATCTATTTAGATATATGTAATCGAGATGCACAACTTGCCTGTACAGGTATATCGCGCATGTATATTGTATATCCCTTTTAATAAATTCGTCTTTCCTTTTGTACATTTGTACAGTTGTAATTTTATATGTAGATATTGACAAAATACGAAGTATACTACGCCGATATTGAATACATTTTAAACTACCTAATTAATTATAGAAACAATAAGAGGATGTACAAAAAGACAAAAATTTCTTTATTTTTCCCTATGTATATTATTATTATTTTTGTAGATTACTTTTTTGTTGGCCAATTAAATACCTACAGCATAGGTAACTGAAAGAGTACAAATTGAAATCATATTTTGTTAGTACGTTCGCAATTTAGGACCGAACACAAATGAAAAGCTAGGCCGGAATAAATAAAGCTAGCCGGCGTTGGTCTATGAAAAATAGGTGCGTGTTCTGCCAGTTAAAAAAAATGTGTGTGTCGTCCCTAACAGTAACCGTGCAAAGACATAGTTCATCATATTTGTATATGATATAATTTTGTTAGAGCTACTTCATTAACGTATGAAATTTCTACTGTGACAACAAGTACGTCATATTTAGGTGCACATTAAAGTTTTAGAGTATTTCAATGTTAATAAGTTATTTTAAAGTATCAGTCAGAAATATATTAAAAATAAAAATAACTGGAATTTATAGTAGTGTCAATTAGGATTATATTAGTGCATCAATTAGAAATTAGAATAATAATTGAATTTCTATGGGATTTGAAGACGCGTTATTGTGATTACGGTTTAATCCTCAAATATCATTAAATATTATGAAATATTATGTAATTTTATACACTTAATATACATATAATATAACAATATATATTTAGGTAAATGCGCAGTGTATAACTTAAAAAAATGTTTAAACCTTGTATAGTATGTCATATTTATGTGTTCATTAAAGTGTTTAAAGTTCTGACGTATTTCAACGTTAGTGAAGAATTTTAAAATTAAAATTAGACATTATAATAATTTTTGGATTTTGAGTAGGATTTAAACCCGTGTTCTTGTGATCACAGATTAAATATACTAGGTAAAATTATATAATTACCTACTCGATGTAGGTCGCAATTAAAAAGAGAGAATTCAATTTGAGAAGGATAAATGATTCAAAAATACAATTTGTTTAAAAAATGACTTTGGAGTAATAATGAAGTTTTCCACTTTACTTGTATATAGACACCGGTTTTTCATAAACAAATCTTTAAACAGTTTGAGGATATTGAGTATCTAATGCAAATGATATACGATCGCGTTTTACGAATTAGGCTAGTAGCCAAAGTCCGTCTATAGTGACGTCTCGCCTGTCTTTTTACGACACTATATACGCACAGTTAAAACGTTTTATTACGAAAATATGAAGCTCCCAAAACAGATTTGCGTAATATTTACCAAGTTTAGCATAATACTCTGATATATAAAAATATGTTTGATTTCAAAACCAACAAACAATTACACGTTCTATATGAGGTCAACATTTTTGTTTATTAGTTGTAACATTTGTTCAAACACCTCATTAATATTCCTAAAAAAATTTTTTTAATATGATTTATTTTTAACATGAGAATGTTGTTTGAAAAAGTGGCGCGGGTTGAAAAAGATTGAAGTAAATGCAGGGCATAATATTTGCCGGGTTAGACGTATAGATTATATGAATTCGTATAATATATGTATATGTCTAAATATTATTCTCTCACACAGCCTAAAAAGCTTGGCGGATTACTTATGTCGATAGACTGTTACCGAATTCACGAGTTATACTAATTACAAGACCTCACTGTAAATCGAAAGTGTCGCATACTGGCCGGATATATACATATGTCTGGATTGTCAAAATATAAACTCGAAAATTTGGCTCTCTTCTTTTCTTGGAAATGAGCCGGGAAACTGCATTATTCCGATATGAAGTAAATAAGTGCATTAAGATCGTAAAAGCATACAACCTAGAGACTTGATAAATAAAGAACTCTTCAAAGATAATCTCAATAAATAAGTACAAGTAATGAAAAGTAATGTTTATTTAATTGATTCTGTAGTGCGCTTTTTGTTTGCGGGTTAACTCGCGTGAACTCTCTTCTTTACCCCGTTGCGAATGACAGTGATCAATGGCTAACCGTATCACGGTAGTCAGTAGGCTAACATTTTTAAATTTTTTTATGTTATATTGACATATAATAATTAAAATATACCTTGTTTCTATTCTAGGCTCTATTCAATTCAACAATTTTATTCAAATTAACTTACTGGTTTAATGCGATATGAATACAATTATACACTATTTGTCATTTTACTACCGGGACCTTATATTGTACAATATTGCAAATGCAAACGCGTGACGCGCGTGCAAAGAAGTCAGCAGAAAAACAGATACAGATAGAAAAATAATTCAAGAACTGTTAACTTTTCCTTTACATCTTGTTTACAGTGCCTGCTAGTCATTATTCATTATAATATTTTTAAATGCAAAACACGTTTGTTTTAAGTTTTTTCTTACATTTTGGCGAAATTTATTAAAGAATACAAGCATCTTTTCACCCAGTAAGAATATTGGGCGGAAAGGGTCTCATTTGTATTACGTGACATAAATTTTATTTCAATTAATAAAATAAAATAAAAAAACTATTGATATAGAAATATTTATGAATTATTATTATTTCGATCCTGAATCAATATTAAAGTAAATTTGAGTTGTACATTGAGTGAATCAGAGTCTACGCTTTCATTAAAGTGAACGTACATCTAAAGAGTACTTTAAAAGAATATTTAAAGATTACGTGCTACAAAGCAAGTAATTTTTAATTACTCAGATAAAGGTAAGAAAAATATTCTTTAAAGAAAAGTAAGGAGAAGTTGAGAGAATATAGAGACATCGAATGAATAAATAACCGACCCAAATTTAATAGGATCTAGGTAAGATGTCTTCTTACCACAATTTTCGAAGATATTAGCATCAGGAAATTGCGAGTTTATAGGGGAATTACATCAAAGAAAAACTTAGAAGCAATCATAGTTATTTTTATTGCTGTTTAATAATTATGAAAATTTCCTTGATTCCGTGTTATGATGAAAATTTAAATAAACGTGATCAATGTACGACTCTATTATCATAAATAGATAAGGAAACTTATACATTTTATGTTATAACTAACACCTTGGCGATACCTTATTTATTTATTACTCGTTTACTGGTTTCATGAAAAAGATATACATAAGATGACATGGAAAAGTAAACAACAATGCCCAGGCAGATAAGTAGATATGATGAACCAGTTCGGATTACTATCGATTATTTTCTTTCACTTCTTCACAGTCTTAATATATGTTCGTCCCTTAAGGCTTTTCATGTCATTCTTTGCATAAATCCTGAATGTAATCATGTCTTATAGGTACGTGCATTTTTAAAAATGTTATTTTGCTTTATTTATCTTTCGTATCCAGGAAGAAGAGCGAATGTGACATTTTTAGATTTTAAGTTTTTGGAATTATGCAATTTTTGACATAAAATAGTAAACATTAACATCGTTCGCTATAACGCAATTATTTTTCTCCCATCCTTCCAGGTATCATTCATTTTCACGAATAAATTTTAAGAGATTTTGATTTTGTAATATTTGTTTTATAGACTCTTTAATACTCCATTTATAACTGTAAGCGATTTAACAGATTGTTTATTTTTTTGACATTTCTAAATAAATGTCTCGAATTGATTAAGTATCTACTTAATCGGGGAAATTAATTCACGATTTTTAAACACACGTATTGATGGTCACTTCTGAATGTCAAGGTCATATTTATTGCTCAATTGCCATTACGTTGCAAGCATTTAACAACTCGCTAAATCACTCTCTTCGGTTTGTATTTATCGAGACATTAACTGTGAGCTAAGGGGCCTAGCGATAATAAAAGCAACGCAAAAATAAACGACACCTCGCATTACAACCTGTATATTAAATTATTAAATAGTATTGATCACGATTCTATGACGTGCTGCTATTATATGTATTTATATGCGTGATATTATATGTATTTACATGCGTGATATTATATGTATTTATATGTGCACACTAGACATAAAGCTCAAACAGATCAGGCAATAAGTACAGGTTAACCTATAATCACAAGATTATTGCAAAAAGTTGTGATAAGCAGAATACTTAAATTATAAATATAACATATTGCTTGGCAGTAGCTGAAAATATATCATGCTATGAAAGTGTGTCATACTATCCCGTCGATGATATTAAAACCAATGTCTTGTATTATACAGATCTCTCATTAGTACTCTAAAATTGGTCCTCAAAAGTTGACTAATTTATCATAATTATACTTAGCTGTCATTAGTATGAATTGCGACTAAGAGCGTGGTTGTCTATTGTCACTGCCTTATTATACGGAAATGTTCACTAAAATACCTTCTTGCGTTATGAAAAAAACGTTTTAATAACACGGCTACTACCGGTAAAAACCTAGTTACAACATTCATTCGTAAACATAGACGAATACTTTTTAATATAAATGTTTTATTAGAAGGCAACAATGAGATAACAATACCAATAAATGTAATTGCTCTTGTCTCACTTGCTCTATGTCATAAGTGTGATAGGCCAAACTGAATTCTGACATTTGAATATGAATTAGAACGATATTAGTTATTATTTATACGGAATGAACTAATCCAATTTGCCTTATAATAATGCTATCCCATTCGTTTATATGTCGTATTCACACACCTATAACATAAATGTAGGAACTTTCAAAATTATAACTCTCTTTAATATGTGCTTTTTTGACTCGACGTCTAATTCTTCTGTACTCTTTTTTCCATATTTGCAGGTGTACGTAAAACTTTATAGTATTTGTGTAGTTACTAGTTGGAATCATATATTTCGGTCATTCTAGAAGATATCACTTGTTTATTCAATATAACGTCACTGTATTAAAGATCATTTTTTGAAATGATTTTTACTTTGCAAACGCGGATTCGTTATAGATTTTTACTGACTTTTTTTGTTATAATGAAGTTTGTAATTAGTTTAAGACAAAAAAATTTGTACCTTTTACGAAAATGTCATATCATTTAGTTTTTTTTGCCTTATTATTAATTTTTCTTAGAGAAATTACTTCGAACATTTCCTTAATTACAGATAGTACATTCATATTTTTATACTATGTTTACATTGCTTTAATTCATTACATTATGTTGTTTTTACCAAGGCATTGAAATATGAATTAACAGGTTTAATGAAACGGAGTTTAGTATTGAAACTTTTTCTAATATTAAAAAAATATTAATAAAGATATATAGAAGCCACATTTATCATAAAACATAGGAATTATATTTTTAAGTGTCATTAAAATTACCACATATATTTGTATATGCATACGTTCTTATTATTTCCATAAACCCGGAAAGGACAATTTTTATAATGCTCAAAAATGTTTGTAACATGAAAACTTGATCAATTGGACAATGTTTTTTTGTTTTGTTGACAAGTTGTATTTTTAAATACAATTTTGTTTGAATTGTTTTCCATACATACTTTGGAAATAAGAGATTGTTTGATAATTTTACATATATGTATAAACAAACATCGCTTAACCTAATTTCGACGATAAATTGTGCCATTTATAAGTTGGTCCCGAGCCTTCAATCCCATACCTTAATTTTAGCATAACCAGACACTCTGTTCCGAAAATGTTAAATTTTTAAAATTTTAATGGACGTATATACGATTGCTCCAATAAACATTTTTTTTCTTCTGTCGGCCGGGGCGTGCGTCAATGTCTGCTTGCGTGCGCCCAGGTTTGCACGTGTGCGTTATGTGTGCGTTCGCACCTTCAAGAGAGCGTGTGTTCGTTCATGTATGCCTACTTGCGTGCACTTTTGTGTTTGTTTAACAGCTGAAATTGTCAGCATACATGGATTTTTTCTTAGAATAGTATTACTTAAAAGAAATATCATTCGTTTAACTTATTTCATCGAGCAATATTTAGCACAGGAAAACAATTTCGGTTCGTGTGTTTGTGTCATGAAAAATTACTTTTATTTAAAAAATAAATTATATATACATAATTAGTTAGGTAATTTATTTATATTCAATGCATTCGATTAAACAAAATAGGACAATGAAATGTAAACAGGTTAACATGACGCAAAAACTTAGCGTCCTAACATCAGTAAATTAGAGGCGGTCGATATATTTTATTAACTACGTCTTGGTTTTTAGCGTTTGATTCATTAATTTAAAATTGAATTCGGATTAACTATGAAATTCATTGTAAAAAGTTGTTTTTTATGTTACAGACATTTTTTGAGCTATTCATTTCAACCATTCATTGTGAATGAAATAGATCAACGTTGACTTGATTAAGGCCAATGATCGGTGAGTTATATACTGTATTCGATGTTACGTACTGTATCTTAATATACATATATTAGCTTACTCTTTGCACGTGTACGTGTTAAATGTTGCAATGGAAAGTATTATTTTGGAATTACAAGTTTGCAAATGATACATTATATCAATGGCTACGGAATTTCGGCAATCTCCATACAACACGTTACAGTCATGCCTCATTTTCAGTGGCTACACGCCAAGTAAGCGGGTCTAACCAAGAATAAGCGGAGATGAACTCATGTTCATTCATTTAAATGGAATAACCTTTTTTGTATATTAGTACTTAGGTAATATTGTCAAATGTTGGTACAGCCGGCAGAGGCTAGTTTGTATACGTGATAATTGGGATATACCAGTAAATATATTAGTTTTGACCCGCGGTTTCGATCGCGTGGAAAAGGGAAAAACTGGTGGTGAAAAAAGGCCTGCGCCCTGCAGTAGGTAGCCGTAGGCTACCTACTGCAGGGCGCAGGCCTTTTTTCATAACATATTGCCTTGATGCGTTATTACATATTTATATTAACGCTTTTATCCCTAGCGGGATGATTTTATTGAATATCATAGAAAATAAATTATATTTTGTGATAAATTTTTGACTTATGTTCATCTGCATGACACATTTATTTATGTATGCGAAATTTCATAGAAATTGGCGTTGTATACCAAACGGTGTAGTAAAAAGAGACAGGAAATTTCAGGACACATCATTATATACTGCAAACACAAATGAAATCACTATGAATTGATAGATGAATGTAAAACGAACAATACATAAGACATGTATTCATGTATATTAATTTTTGCCTGTTGCTGCTATTGTGTTGAAAAATTTTGGATAAATCAGAAACAAGTACTAAATGGTTTCAAAGAAAATTTCTGTTGACTATAAATAAAAGTCTATTGAGTATAAATAAAAGTAGCTTTAAGAATTTTCCGCGCTGAGATACTAATTAAAATTAACGGGTATTCAGTAAGTTATATTTTCGAGTACTTCGATGAAACTGTTACAAATATTGATATTAATTTTTACTATGTAAAGTTATTGCCTATCGTATTTTCCACAGGTATAAGTAAGATATTTATTTTATTATATTTCTCTTCAATTTATTAATGCAAGGCAAAGAAAATAACATTTCATTAAAATACTCACCGAATACCCTTTATCTTGTTCTTTCAACAATATTTGTTTAGATAACGCTATAATTCTAGGATACAGGGTAAAGACTATTTCTATTACATTGTATTGAAAGTAAAGAATATCAGACGAAGGTATTCAGTTATTAATCTTGTGATTCTCCAATGACGATTTTAATTACTTTATGTCAATAACATTTTTGTTTATTCTGTGCCGTCTGTCCATTCATTTGTATTCACAATGTGGCCAGAATATATTAGGAAAATTTGTAATCTCTTTTGTGCTGACACAACATCGCGATGAAACACGTTATCGCGGTTGTTGGCAAATTTCCTTTATTTCAATACATAAGTCGACGTTCACCACGTCGCCGATTTCGCGTGTTTTGATGTATTGTTTTTATTTTATACATAGTAATTTGTGTATTTTTTACATAGACCAATTGGTTTATTTGTTGTTAGATATAGATTTTTATCGCTTAACGCAAATTTATTTATTACAAGTTAAGATAATCTTATCCTGTTTCGAAATTTAACTGAAGATATTATTTATGGGATAACTTAAACAAACTAACATTTTAGTTGAATTTAATATAAACATGGAACTAATTCTTCATAAACTTTAATTTAAGACTAAATATAGATGTATCAATTTTATTAGACTTAAGAAACTTTTTAGTTTGTTTCCACTTAAGATTTTCTTAAATTGTGAACTTAATAATTGAAATTTGGAACCGAATTTCTAAATAGAGAGAAATTATATTTCAACTCGGTAATTTATTCTTCTTACAAATCTAATTGTTTTATGTTTGCAGTCAACGGGGCGATAATATATTTATGTTTTATAAATTGTCCGCGAATCGTCCGCGGCGACGCGGAGTCTTTGCCCGGACGATGCCGTAATTCGAATTCAAGGTTAAGTTCCGGGCACGTCACCTACGCGGGGCGACCGAAACGAAAAAAGTATACATATTTTTAATCAACGAGCTTTATACTGATACAGGTTTGCTGTAGATTGAGAACCTTAATGTTGTTTTTATTTGCAGCCATCGATGTAAGAAAACATTTCAAACTATCTTTTTTATAATCCGTCAGTAAGTTTTTGCAATATTTCAAATGGTTTTTTCTGGTCGCAAACTTCTCTTGAGAAAATTTAAAGTTGACTTTTATATTTACAATTTTATAAAAACACGACGGTCTATTGTTTGATATCACCAATTATATTTGAAAATTCGCTCCTAGAATTGGGCAATATCTCGCTTAAACTATTCTGAAAATCCGACTGCAGTGTTTAGAAAGTTTAGGACAAGACAATTCGAAGAGCAATGAATTTGAATAATTTCTAAGTTAGACTGGTAAAGAATACTGGTGCTTTTAGACTCTTTTTATATTGCGCCTCTCACCAAAACCCGATCGAATGAGTATACCATTTGTACTTATATATATTTTAACTGATAGTAATTTTTTGCACATGACTGAATCTGGCCAAGTACGGAATAAAGTATCGTGGACAGGAACTGAAGAAATTTTTCACATCATACAAGTGCGCAACATGTTATGTCCCATAAAGAAATTTATTACGTACAGGCACTATACCGAAGTTATACGCGGGCACGTACCTGAAAACATGTAATTTCCAAAAAAAAACTGTCTAAGTCAACTTTATTAGAAAATATGATTGAACATAAATTTTGTATTCGCTGTTGAAATACCGAATATATTAAATATACATCAGAAGATCAGTTATCAATAAAACTTAGTAACAAAAATCTCAAATATCTGCAAGTTTTACGTTTTTATTTTCAAATAAAAACCCATATCATTACTTGTAAAGAAAAAAGTATGAAGAATACGATTGTACTGTATTCAAATAATTTTTTCAAACAAAATTCTAAAAACCGATTCAGAAAAAATGTTTTTTTGGCCCCGTTTGATATACATAGGAGCCTTTTCAGAATTAAATTGTAAGATTTTAAATTCGTTGTTATTATTATAGTTGTGCTGTTGGCAAGATTAATTAGTCTCAAAAACATGCGTAACTGAGGCTATCGGGTCAGATCCTTATGGAACAGGATAGTTTACACCTATTTTCAAATATGTAATATGTGTAAATAAGCTTTTGGCATTTCCGTTTAGATGCTAAAAGCCTTTGACAAATTGTCTGATAAACAACGTAGCGCGATTCCGTTCAAATTGATTAAATAAACAGTATGCGGTTAGTTAACCCTCGCTTAAGAAGTGCAATTTTTTAGTGTTATGTAATTTAATATTTTTATATAGTTTTAAGGATAGAGTAGGTTTTATATCTATATTTATAGATCATTTTAATATATAGGCCGGACATAGATACAGGAAAAACATCAAAAATTTTTTTGTAGAAAATATATAAAATTTATATACGTTAACCTGGGCGTAAATTTTACACACTAAATTACTTCACTCATAGAAGCTCTCTCCGCTCTCCTCTTACTCTTCGTTATACTTATCACTCTTTAATAAAGAGGTCTCAAGAAGAGGTAAGTGTACGAAGTTATCACTTTCACCATGTTTGAAAGTAAAGGTAATACTAAAATGTAAGAAACAGTATTACTTCCTAGCAAGTCTCGGTTCCTTTTCCATAGTTCCTACAACGTGGCTAAAGGAATTAAACTTCGGGAGGCGGATTTAATTTTATTATTTAATATTCAGATTGACAGGAGTGTGTGTTGTGTTTGAAAGCCTAAAACGAATGTCATCAAGTGTTTGTTGCCCATCGGTTTGTGCTGTGTACTCGCATGTACATATACTTTTACTACGTACAGGTACTTTTTTTAAAATAAGTACAAAAAATACGGTATCCACTCTTTTCAATAATCAAGAACAGAACGTGTTACTATTGTCCTAAACATACTTTTTTTGACAATATGCCAATGGATAAATTCACAATCGCCAAAAAGCAGCGAATGCATTTTACCGCGTGACTTTATGTGCCTCCTGTGTTGCTAAAAATGGTTCTAACGTTATCTACTTCTAACACATAACATTGCTATTACACATCACCATTTACACATTTTTTCGTCTATATCACTATACTATATTAGTAAGTCCATGATACAAACAATTTCCCAATTTATATATCAAACTACGTGTTAAAAATTATGTTTAAAAGTTTAGAAATTATAGAATTAACTTCCGAATTTCTTGCAGTATTTTTACTTTCCGTTTGCTAATCCTTCTAGATTTAGGAATATATTTAACATATTACTTGTATTTTATACATTGTATTTAAAAAAAATTCGTAAGAAAGGTTGTGCATAAAATAATATAACAATGATTCACACTTTATCTTGGTTAAAAGAATTACGATTATAAAAACATATTTTAAATTCACTAAAATAAAAAAAAATATCCATCAAAGATACATTCTAGTTTTTTGTCACTATTTTATGAAGCCGAGAAATGATGCAAAAAAATCGTCTTGTAAAACTTTAGAATATTGTAAAAAAACTGTGCGAAAGATATTGCAAATAATATTGAATCTTTGCCTTTACGAGTGTATTGAAGTGTTTTCCAATATTGTTTTTGTACTGCATGCCCAATCTTACGATATTCTTAAATTTATTCATAGTTTTTAAGTTCTATTTTTTGTTGCATTTTATTTGAAACTTCGTCAGTTTTTGGTATCACAACTGTACCGCAATTACGTAACTTCTTTTATTTAACTCTAAGTTTCTCTCCACAAAACAAACTTTTTGTTCCAAAAACCTTGTTTGAATTAATATATGTTTACGTGAATTTTATTTACAAAATAACCATTATAAATATTACTCAAATCTTTAATTATGTACTAGAGACATATTAAAGATTCATACATATACACCTATCAAGGTATACTATGTTCGAATTATAAACTAATTAAAAATAGTTCTTATAATCCCTTTGATACATCATTTATACCATAATTACCAAAATTTAGAAACCATCTGTTCAATAATGGGGTTCGAGACAATCATATCAATATACTCATCAGATATTTTTGTAAGAAAAATCTCATTCATCCGTTACAATACTACTACAGTATTGTAACGGTTAAAAAAATGACTAACGAATAACCTTAATTTGCAAATAAAGTAAAATAATAATAAACAATAATATACGATAATAAATAATAATAAACAATAATAGAGAAATTAAAAACATTGAGATAAGCAAGCTAAAATTAAGCCACGGAACTGGAAGTCACTACATGATAGATGACCATGAGCTGTACCAGCTAAACAATGACATAACATTGTCAAGTTCGTTCGCGAACGATGTGTAATAGTTTCAATCAATTCTGCTACCTATGATCCTTGCAAACAAATCAACTGTGGTAAAACAACGTGTTTTCTGTTATTCGTGGGCGACATTAAGATTTTTTTCACTTTTTGCACTTCAAGTGTAGCTAATTGAGTAGTAACTGTCGTAGAATGGATCGTAGCGAATGGCTTACGGTTTAAAGTAAACAAATGTTCAGTAGTGAGATGCAGCCGAGCATGCTGTCTTATCGTATACAATTATAGTACTAACGAAACAGTCATGTCGACTCAATGATATAATTTATTCGATAACTAAATTCGATTAGCCTTTGCACGGCCATAGCGGATGTACTAATAGAACATTTACTGAGCGTTTTGAATCATACTATGCCTTAATTTATTAGGCATAGTATGATTCAATAATCAGTTAATATCAGACTATGCCTTTAGATTACTTAATTAATATGGAAGCAGATAAAACTAGGTAAATGATTTAGAGCCAACGTGAGTCAAAATGATTTAGAGAGATTTAGTACAAGTGCAAACAATGAATGAATACAAAAGGTGTTCCTTTGAAATTTCAACACTGATTTTCTCCTAAATACGGAAAGGTATTTTTAAATTTATTTTTCGTTTCTTCTGTATAAATTCGTTGTTCTATGTCTGTTTTTAAAGAATGTTGTTTTTAATAATTGATAAATTTCTGCATTTACGTAGTTACCATGTTTTGGCAACATCTGTATCTAGAACCGAATCATATCGGATTTATTTAAAACCGAATGAACCTATGAAATGATTAAGAATGCCACGGGAATGATGTAGCATTCTTAATCATATCATCGAGATTAATCATCGTTATTTATTATAAAACCTTAAGATAAATGATGTTAAATATTATACATACATACATATATATGTATATATATATATATATATATATATATATATATATATATGTATATACATATATATATATATATATATATATATATATATATATATATAAGGTCGTAAGATCAATCACAGTTTAAACCTGTCGTCATTATTAATGATAAGGTCGTAAGATTAATCACAGTTTGAACCCACTGCCAAAAAGCATAACTTTATCTGTATTTAGCAACACTGAAGATTTTTATTAAATAAATGTTATTACATGAGGATACAGTGAACATATGGCAATAATGTTAATAATCTGCGATTATTTCATTCGTAAATTATTTCATTTTGATTTATTAATTGATAACATTTTTATTACTAACTAATAATGTAACTTTATTATATTATAACTTATTAATATTTAAACTAACTTCTAAACGAGGACTGTCATAATATGATCACTGTCATTCGTTACTGCGTTGATAATTCGTCACTGTATAATTCGAAAACAGAATGTTTAGAAAATAGAAGTTTTTGCGTTTTTAATAAAACACGTAAGTGTGTAACTGATATATAGTAAAGTGAGACTGTTCAAACATACACATTCGTAATTCATGATTAAGCCGAATCAATATTTTTTTATAATATTACTAAGGACAATTGGCGCGATGTTAGAACTTCGTTAACACTAGGTAAATAATTAATAGTTTGAAAAACTACTTTTTCCTATTTTATAACTGTTAATGTTCTAGGAAGGAAATTGACCGCTCTATAAAACGGAGGTGTTTAGCTTTAAGTTTACATGAAGATGATGAATTCATCATCATCTTTATATAAACTTGAGCTTGTAAAGTTTTAAGTTTACATATAGATGATGAATTTATCATCATCTTTATGTAAACTTGAGCTTGTAAAGTTTTAAGTTTACATAAAGATGATGAATTTATCATCATCTTTATGTTAACTTGAGCTTGTAAAGTTTTAAGTTTATATAAAGATGATGAATTTATCATCATCTTTATGTAAACTTGAGCTTGTAAAGTTTTAAGTTTAAATAAAGATGATGTTTTTAATTTTATATAAAAATTATTATTTTTTATCATTATTTAACTGTTAGACCACGTCAACTAAATACTTTATTCGTAAATTGGCTCTTAACATATAGTAAATATAGTAACTCATACATATAGTAACTCACTTATCATAACCGTGCACAAAGTACAATTTTATTAGACTATCATTACAGGTAAAATATAAATAAAAAATAAACACAGTAGATTGTTACTCTGTGGATTAAGAAAAAGAAACACTGACACAACACAAAGAAAAAGAAAACAACATGCATGACACGGAGCTTAAAAATGAATGCAACAATAGAGACAAAGCAACGTTTTTAAAAGCTCCGTAAGTACCGGAATTGCGGAAATGAATACAGGGATATACTTTATGTTAATATTATTCTTGATAATTATTTACTTTCCTTGACATTGAATATGAACTTAAAACACGCAGTTCATTATCTCCCTCATTATCTCTTACCCTGCATAAATTGGAAATATCATGATGACATTGACATATGTGCAGGGAAAATGAAGCGCGATAGTTAGAACAAGTCGTTAATATAAATAATTCGCATATTCGAACCCGCGATGACCTCACGCCGACATGTCGAATCTGACACAACACTTGCTCAATGGTTTTTCTATATCAACAACATCGACATGCTTATTCACGTGGATAACTATGAGAACATATTAAGGTGCAAAAAACTGTCTTACAAAATAGCGCCTGTGTGCGTCTGTAACCTCTGTTTTTGTAATTTCGTAATGGAAACTTTTAATCATGGATATACACACATCTCTCTATTGTTAGTATTTGAAAAAAATCGAGTTTTGGGTGTTTGTTCACTGAAAGGTGTTTAAGATTTTTTGTTGTATTGCGTTATCTAATAGCTTTGCACAGTCTTGGTATAAACTGAAGAAGATAATTTATAAATGTAGGTTTTACGTAGTTTTAAAAATCAATCTAATGCGATCGATCTTAATAATTGATTTTGACGGTATTGAAAACGATAATATGCATTTATATATTTATCAAGTTATCGGAAAAATTACAAACCATAAAAAACCGTAATAGAAAGAGAGGCTTTGATTCAACATTAATTGAATTGAGAAAGTGCGATTGGTTTATTTTAAAAGACCTTTAAAGTTTAAAACGTGGACATAGTTGCCTTAGGCTTGAAAACGATAATATACGTTTATATGTTTATCAAGTTATCGGAAAAATTATAAACCACAAAACGCTAGAATAGAAAGAGAGGCTTTTAATAAAAATTAATTGGATTGGGAAGCTGCGATTAGTTATTTAAAAACACCTATAAAGTATAAAATGTGGACTTGATTTTCCCACGTCAATCCAGTCGATATTACAAATTTGACTTTTTTTAAAAATAATTTCGTTTTATATTTTAAATTTGTTAAAATACATAAAAAAGAGAAATCCATGAAAATATATGTGGATATATATTTGTATATAAAAGTCTTTTAAATCGTACTTATGTTATTGGATAAACAATGCGTACCACCCAATCTTAGAAGAAAATAGGTTGAATAATATTTTTAAGGGAATCATTTGTTCTAATAGTTCAAAGTCTACATATGTAGAATAGTAAATAATTAGACGTTTTACCTTGGCTTCAGGAGTTAAAAAATGTTATTCATAATAATACAGCAAGACTTAAGTTCAAAGAATTCAGGAGAACAAGGCGGTGTTTAAGTATTTTATTAGGTATTTAAATTTAAAACCGTCCCCAACGATAACAGTTTCTATTGTTTTTCTGCCTGTCGAAAAAAAAATCAAAATAGCAAATGACTTGTAAAGTTCAAACTAGTTGTATAAATTATGTAAGAAAAACACGTATTTACATACATTGATGTAGTATACATTGATGATCCTTCCCTTGGATACTAGAAATACAGACTACAAGACATATAATATGGACCAGATCCCGTAAAATTGGATACGCGAGAAGCAGTCTCCTAAAGACAATATCTTTGAATGTTTGACTTGTAAATAGTAAAAATAAAGTAAAATTCAAAAGTTACTCAGCTGATGTGAGCGATATATACATTATGATCCGCTTCATGCATAACTGGTTTATAGTGTAGCCAGAATAACATTTTTTGCCCTTTTGATCGTCAACCTGTTTGGAGGCGGACAGAGAATAAAATTACTGAAGCATTTATTTTGAGAAACTTTTGCTCTTAAATGTGTTAAGAAATTCTAGGGGATAGTGGATAATATTGGTGCTTAAATACCGGGATAATAGTGGAAATAATAAGTTTTGTGTTAAACAATGATGTTTGAAATAATTGTTGGCAATAAAACCCTGTATAAAATATTCGCGTCGGCATATTACAGAATTTTATTGTAACAACAAAGTTACGCAAATGTTTTTCAATTTATAAGAAATAAGCATATAAGCTTACATACCTAGCTATTCATTTTCTCAATTATTTATAGAATAATTACCTAAATAAATTAATTTTCAATAATTGTGTGATTAAAAACTATTATTTATTGAATATATTTGGCGTTAATTTTGTAAAAATTCATTAGTCACAATTAAATGAAACTACGTGATGTAGTATTATTTCTACTTTCTTTAAGTTCTTTATCACAACCTAGGTTTCGTTGTATTACAACCTCTTCAGGTGGGATATTAGCAAAGATAAAAAAATCTTTGCTAATATCCCACCTGAAGATGTTGTAATACAACGAAACCTAGGTCGCGGTAAAGAACTTAAAGAAAGTAGAAATAATACTACATCACGTAGTTTCATTTAATTGTGACTATTATTTATATTAAATATATTTATTAATTAAATTAAAATGTAAATAAAATTATTATTTGTATATATTTAATCTGCTACTGTATCAAATGGATAAGCGTCTATGAATGAATCAGTTAGATTTGTTCAATTAAAAAAACGGGAGAAAGACACGGCAGATTCAATAAATATATGCCCACATCTAAATAACAAGACGAATGTTGAATAATTGTCGGCGGGGCAAAGTTCCGCATCGGTACCACGTAATAAGTACCATTTAAAGCTTTTTTGCAATAACAAATTATACGAGTATATCACTAATCTGTATGAGACGAAACACCAGGTATTCACAAAGCGACTTAACGCGGTAAGGGAATTCACCGATAATACCGCTTATAGCGTCCAGTTGGCCTTCGATATGTTTCAACTGCGAACGTAATGGAGTATTATAAGACGAAAGGAATTAAACTTCCTGCATAAATTCTTAGAACTTATGGAAGTTATTACTATGCTACAATTTAATGACAACATTGTACGTTTTGATGTTTATAGTTACATATGGCGTAAATTTATTTAAAGCGCTGAAATTGGTCTTAGAATTATTAAAATTATTTTTGTTATATTTGATCGTCGTCTAAAGAATATCAGTGCTGAGTATAGATTATAACTGATACCAAATATAGGTATTGTATAGGAATTTAACTATCAAAAATGTTGTAGGCGATTCTGTACTGGATTGCCAAACTGATACCTTTCTAATAGGTAATAATGTTAAACTGTTAAAAAGTATTTAGAGCGCAATGTGTATAGACTTATAAATCGATGAATCGAATCAATTTAACTAATTATAGTTTGTAAATTGACTAATTAATTTATATTGAACAATATTCAAAAAGTATATTCATCGTGAAATTATTTATTTCGTAAATTCTGATCAAATTCAATCTTTTGGGTATTGATCAATCTACGATAAATAGGTAGCATAGCAATAAACATTAAGGTCAGAATGATATTTACATTAACCGGAAATATTTAGCTTTCTAACAATTTTTTTTCATTTCCATTATTTTGAAAATCTAGATTCGAGTTTCCAAATGTCTATCGTAAGTTTAATTACAAAACTAGCATGAAAGTTATTCGAAAATACATGGTTTTTTATGAATCAGTGTTGAATTAATTTCTTATTTATGATCGGGTAAAATCAGGTATAACCTATTTCTTTATAGTTGTATATAAATAAACACAATGTCAGGCAATGGCATTTTCCTATAAAAAACATAAGATACTTTAAAACAAAATTGGCAGATTAATAAAAAAATTTCCAAATAATCAATATATGAACAAATATTGATACCTATGTGTTTAACTGAAAACTTGTTAAAAAAGGCAATGACAGAAAGATAATATCATAATTATAATCAGAAAATATAACATTCTTTCCATAAAATTAAAAATAGTTTAAAACTTTATATATGGTGGTGCTTGTCTGTCCATCCTTGTGTCCCAGCATCATAACTATTTCAATTCAAGTCCCACCCAAATGAAATTTGACAGGAACACGTACATTCATTATATGAACAGAACTCAGTATTTTTCTTTTCATATTCTATTTCGAAATGTTGTGTCGTCTCTCCCTGACAAGTAAAATATTTCCAACCATCGTGCACTTACACTAAGAAAATTAACTTATTTCACAAGGAACTTCATTCAAATACAAACGCTCGATTTCTTTTCAAGCAATGATTTCATTCATTTCCGTTTCCTTATAAGTATATTTGGTCATGATGCAAGGTTCTTCGCGTATTTGAACTGCGTTTCATAACATCAATTGGAGATCGAATTATATCGATATACATATCTTTTGATTCATAAAAAACCTTCAAAATTTCAAAATGTCTAAAATTTCTTTATAATCTCTTTTATCGAAATGTCTCGAAATATGTATTTATAAAATCTATACGTGGTAACATTACCACATGGCTATGTACATCAGCACGCCTCGACTCGTATATCGTTTGCTGATTATATACTCGTATATGTGCTCAATAAAAATATTTTGATTTATAAATTATTAATATATCAATATTAAAAAAGTTGACCAAATTCCGTGTTATGTTACACAACATCACATCGTCGCTGTCATATGATGAAGTGCACTATAATAAGATGTGCTATGATTAAACCCATATTTCACTAGCCAAAAGTTTTCATTATTAATGCAAATTATCTTTGACAGAATGTGTTTTTAAGACCCTTTCAATTAACATCGCTTTACAACATTCGTGTAGACGTAGTGTTAACTGAAACACCTCAGAGTGCGACGAAGTAGTGCAAATTAAAATTTATCACAGTTCAATTGAAATTTAAGTAAAATTAACACTTTGACGTCCGCTTGTTAGACCAAGATTATTTTTTTGGGACCAGTATGTCTGGCACCAGACTCAATCGCGAAACTACCTATTAGAAAATGAACATTTCAATAGATTTTAATACTGCAGCGTTTTTTGAAAATTTCCGGGATATCTGTAAATGAATGTAAGATTTTTTTATTATTATCCGGTAGCTTTAACGTGACACCAACTAGATACCATTGACATTTATCTGACAGTTTTTACGTAAGACCAATGCGATGTTACCGGTTATTAAGGTAATAACGTGACGGCTAAATAAAAATGTTAATTTTTTTCTTTATAACTAACAAATTGATAACAATGATATCAAAACTATGAAACAAATGATTAACATTTGGTCTTTATAAAAAAAACAAAGGCAGACAATAATAAAAATAAAGAACAGATATTAAGCTGCCAAATGGAACAGAGAATAGTTTAAATAAAAGAAATATAAAAAACGTTACAAGTAAGATTTTCTGTTGTACGAAAATATAACATTATATTTAAAATTGTATAAGAGGATACGATGAAACGCGATCCATAAAACAATTGCCATGTCCTCATTCCGACAACATACTTTCTTTGATTCATCGTTTCTCTCTTTATAGTCGGCGAGTGAGCGATACCTAAAGCTACACTGACGCAGTATTTAATATAATTTATTATTCAGAGTTATACATCAACAAGGCGGCAGTCAACCATTATAAGTGGCGACATTACGCAAAAGCGTCCACGCTGACCTCCATAACCTTATTTTCAAAGGAAATATTCAACTACCAGCAATTAACTTGACCATTTATTGAAATGCAGGGAATAGACTGGAATGCATAAAATAGTTCATTATCATGATTCTATAATATTTCCACGTCGATAACACACATGTTTATAAACAAAGTAAATGTCGACCAAACTTACTTAACGTTTAATATTCATGTGTTACTTAGGAAACGTCGATATTAATTAAGAAACCGTTAAAAACGTTAAATAAAAAACGAATATTCTTGAAAAATAAGAACTTTTAAAACTAAAGTCAGAAAAAATCTGATAAGTTTGAAAACAAACTCATTTTTCTATGTATTTAATACAAATAAGTTTTTACGAGAATAAAATTCAAACACAATTCTGGTTGGTATTTGATGTAGATGCTTTTTTAATATTCACGACACATTTGAAGAATGATTTTTGTTCACTCTCAACTATTGAATAAAAGAACAATACTGCGAAGAAATTAAGCTCTATTAAATAGAAAAATTGTGAATTCGAGCTATAAAATTCGAGCCAATTCGATGCGTTTGTCTAAAAGACGTAAGTTAACATATACACATAAAAATTTTAAGTTTATGTACACAAGTATATAAAAAAATGGGGGTTTAAATGAAATATGAGATCGAAGAATTCAACACTACCCCATTTTACGCTAAAATTACTTTATTTTATTGAATGCTTCTTTTTATACGTTTGTCCGTAATAATGCCTGTTTAGTTGTGACCCTCGTTGATTTTTGATAGTAGATCCATTGTAAAAATATTCTCATTTACTTAAAATATGTGTGTAGATACGTTTACTAATATAGATACTATTCCTACGGGCTTATATAACTATATAACAAGCATTGAATCTTAGAGCAAAGGCACTAAAATAACCAGGTTTCTTTAAAAACAATTTAAAATACGGTTATGTTTTAAACGTGACCTTATTTTAATTGACTTTTGACCACTTTACGTTTTAAATCGACTTCTAAAGCGAGTTATTGTCAGTCATCGCAACAAATCCTGAGGCACTTGATGACAAGCATCATCCTGCGCCCTTATTGCAAGAAATCCTGCATCATAACTTGCTGATTTTTTTTATTTTTCAAGATTAACACGAATAGGGTCGAGTGTTATCCATCGATAATAAAGGTAGTCGACTAATTAGACAATATAATGTATCATTGTACGTAGATTCAGAATACAGGAATTTGTACATTAGTTTTTTTGTTTCTTACATAAGAAAAATTAAAATGAACACCAATTCCAATTTTAATTAATTTAATTTTTATGGAATACGTGTTTATTATAATTTTTCAATATTCAAAACTATTTTTTCAAGCTGCGTTAAATACCTGTTTGAAGGAGAACTAATCATTTTTCAGAAATAAAATTATCTCTGCAAATAAGATCAAGTCACCGCAGAAATAAAATAATTGTCGTAGGTAGCAAATGAAAAGGTAAAAACGGCCTAAAAAACCTACAGATCTTTAATAATATGAATTTTCGTCAAATACATAATCGTAATATCTATAGGTAGATCAATTACACAATTGGTTTAAATCTTTTTATGATCGATATTAACAAATATGTAAATGCAGCATATGCGTCTCAGTATAATATTCGCAACAGTAATTAAAAAAATCGTGACGAAAATATTTCATTAACTGTGTTTCGAGTACAAAAGCGACAACGAAATATTTGAAATTCCAATGGTCTCAACAATTGCGACGTGTGAACAAATATCATTTCAACGTCGTAAATAGTTTTGCAATTTGAGCAAATCTAATTTACATCTCACAACCGCCGTCATGAGGATGATATATTGATATCAATCGATATTTAAAATGAACGTAACATACTAAATAGAATTTCAGTTTAATTTTTGTTTTTCCGTATTTTTAAAACAAACAATCTAGTTAATATTTCTTATCACTATGTTCATTAAGTAATTCACACATTATTTTCCCTCGTTCTTCGTTACTACTTATGATAATCTATTAATTGCAATAAAAAGAAATAATGATTTTGAAACTTTATATAATATTTTAAAATTATAATTAATATACTTATTAACAGCGATTTGTTTACATATTAGCGATTTGTTTACATATTAGTTTAATATCAAAACAACTATAAAAAAAGACACCATCAAAATTGCTTAAAAAAACTTTTTTACAAGCCATGTAGTAAATACTGATTTCATTTAATTTATTTACATACTTCTTATGATTTTAATTAGCATTCGAGTAGCGTTCTATAAATATGTGCTCTCATTCAATGCAATTAAATTGAAGACAGTGGTTCTATCTGATAGACGTAATTTCAATTACCCATAACCACAAATCTAAATTAAACGAATATTATTAAATAGGATACAATTTTCTTATTGGAATTATTTGAGATAGATGTAACCATGTTGTACGCTGATATAATATGATTTCTATTGCATATTGCATGGAATATGTAGATATATAAATTTATTTTTTCTTTCAGTCTTACGTTGAAAATTACTAGAAAAAAGCTAAATAAGAACTGGATACATTTTTGTTTCTACCATTATCACATAAACGACGCAACCAGTATTTTTATGTAACTAAATATAGTTTTTTAACATGAAACTTAGGTACATAATTTAAAATACTAACATTTCTAATTATATTTAGTATAATTTAAAAACTAATAATTTTCAGTCTATAGTCATTTCTAGTTTTATCATAACACTAATGCCACAAATTCATCACTCTTCGATGTCGGTCCACATAGACGAAGCACTTCTGGGCCTTCTCCGTCTGATTCCCCTCGCCCTCGCTCCCTCTTCAGTCATTATCTTCAGTACGACGACCTCCATGGTGCACATCATGAACAGTATGAGGAATATGACGAAGTTTGAACCTTCGTGATGGAATTTAAACGAGGGTGTAGGTCCAGGGGGAGGGAATGCAGCTACACCGTGCATTGCCAGCTCCGAAGCCCCTGAGAACCAGCCCATTGTCGCGTTTTTTTAAACTTTATTTGCACTTCGTAAACTGAAGTATATAGGTTCCAAATTTAGTTTCACACTGTATTGCGACGTTGATTAATATTACAATTTTTCGAACGGCATTGTAGTTTAAGAATAAAATCAATCAAGACTCCTTTTTAAATTATTTCAAAATAATATTTTATATTGTTTGAAAATATTTTTTTACACTAAAACATTGTCTTTTAATTAGAATATTCACGAATTTTAACGAACACTTTAAATTCAAAATTAAATTGACCCCAATTTGATTCGAATTTAATTATTCCCATATATCCGACTCCCGGTGCGACGGTGCGCGGTTTAACCGGGAAGACTGGGCACGTGTGCGTATCGGTCGAAAGTGAGAGTCGAATTGCCGGTCGGAGCGGGCGACCGACCTTAGCAGCGGCTTGCAATGAAGTAACCTAATGGCGGGTTTGCACGCTGTATACTTGCACGTCGCTAATTGGACGATCCATTAACTTATCGTTAAGATTCTTTGAGACAGCGATTTTGTAAATAGCTAATGAGGTGTAAATAGAAAATATTTTGTGCAATAAACGTTTCTGAGTAAGAGATTGAATTTGCTCGTTCGATTTCCGCCCTTGGGATTGCCATAAAGTGCAAATGTATATTAATAAATAAAATATACTAAAATTATATTATTTTTTGTACAGTATTAAAGTACAGTAATTTGAATGTAAGTGCAATAATTTTAACTATTAAATATCTAATAAAAAATATAATAGTTCTCCACAAAACGCTTAATACCGACTTTAACATAAAGCGAAAAGTCTTAGTAATCAAACTGTGTGATATACTGCAGACAAAATACCTATTTGTTCGAAACATTTTCTCTTATTCTACGAAATGTTTCTTAATTTTTTTTAAATATTATTTTTTGTGATGAAACATCACTTTATATTAACAATCAATTTATTACAGTAAACAACATTTCGGTGATCTTATAATTCTTAGTGTCTTTTGAGATCCTTAAAACACTATAAATCCCTTAAACCCGCTTTTAATGTTATAATTAATAATGTCACGCTGATGAATTTGGAGTTTGTACGACTTCAATGTACACAAAAACCACCAAACAAAACTTCATCAAAATGAAATTTTCGAATACCAATCTCGATCCAACAATCAATGACGACAACACCCCAACAGCTATTTCGATATACGCACGGGGGATTTTGGTGCCAAGCTATTACTGTGGTTTCGCTATTTCTGTTTGAGCAAAAACAATACGTCTAAACACCAAAAGAAAGAGAATAAAATTTTACCCGGTTCGAATTCAAAAAGTTTAAACTTCCATAGGCCATCTTAAAAAAAATGTTAACCTCTGATCCTACAAAAAAAACTTACAGGATTTGAACTCATTTTAGACCGTTTGTTTTAGTAAATAACCTAATGTGTTTCGCTATAATCCGTAAAGCAGTTTCAGAAATCTTGGAAATGTAACATTTTGACGCCAAAAGACTATATTACGTATTGTAGTAAACTGGATGACGTATTATTGGCTTACGTTATTTGACAGGTCAAAATTCATACTGGATACTTTAATTTTTATGAAAATTTTGTTTGGTTAGTTTTCTACCAAATTCGATGTACTGGTGAATGTATATCTCACAAGTTGCCAATTTTGTTTAGTTTATTTTTTATTTGGAAAATTATTAGAACGAATAATAAACACACATAATCCATGAATTTCAAATAGGTTCAATTCAGCCAGTAAATACAGCATTCAATCATTTATTTGGGATAGTATGTTGATTGCATTGTTATTTATATTTTTCTTGAAGAGTTTGTGTAAGAGCCCGGAAGCGCATGGACAGTGCACTTTGCTGACTCTTACACAAACTGCTCGAGACGCAATGTTGGTTTAAAACTGCACGCGACCAAAGTTACGAGTGTAAACGCGCACGAACTAGCGCGGGCATTGTTGCGGCGCTTTGGTCCGTCGTAGCGGTATTGCGGGCGGTACCTTCTCGCGGCTTGCGCCTTGCGACAGAATCGCATCGGCACATTCACCTCGCGACCTTCACACACTTACTAAGCCGGCCAACCGTTTCGACAATCAGCTCTGTCCTCTCGTGGCCCTTTGGCCGTCTTTGGCGAAATAATCTAATTTAATTCATAGCTTTAGCTAAAACTCTAAAATTCTAGAGACAGGCTCTCGCTATTACAGCTGCATATATATCACTGGAATTAATTTATTTTAAATTTTTTCGGCCACCAAAACGGCCGAGCGTTTCGACATGTATCTCTGTCGACATGCAGCTCGTCCGGTTGTGTCTGTAACTGGCGATGAAATTAACATGATATATTTTGACAGCCTTGAAACAACATTAGAGATCTAAATTAATACAAAACAATCATATCGATGGTGTATATATGTATATATTTATATATATATATATATATATATATATATATGTGTATATATATATATATATATATATATATATATATATATGTTTATATGTGTGTGTATGTGTGTGTGGGTGTGTATGAATGTATTTATATACATATGTACAAATTAAACTGAAAGACCATTAGATAAACTTTAATAAATATGATCAGAGTGATACTCACACGGTTTTTCGAAAAAAAACTGACAACTGTAAAATGTTACTGTTTTCTAGTATAAGAAACAGTAGTATATTCCCTACCAAAAATCGGCAAAAATATTTGTCTCAAACTCACACATAACTCAAAAGAAGAATGTTTAATAAAATGTTATTTGTGTAGAAATAAATCTTGTTTATCCCTGGATAATTTTAGCGTAAAAGTTTTAATGATTTTTTTTCCTTTATTACACATTTCTTATAATTAATAGTTTATGGAAAAACAATCTTGTAAATCCCGGGGACAAAATCGTGCAAAAAAAGTAATATTTTGTAAAAAGTATTTAGTTTGCACTATTTTGCAACCCTATTTCATTTTTAATTAATCTGCATTACATGCGGTCTTTATATTGCAAAGTGCATTGCATTGTAAGAAAGTAAATATAATACAATTACACATTTCATACGTAAGTCGTCAGTTGTAACCACTTCTGGTTTCATTTCGATCCTTACTTCATAAGTGATTCAACTATATTGAGTAATGTATATTTATTTCCTTTCTCTAGAACGATAGAGTTATGGTGTATTTCGAGTGTTATGCTTTACTTCAAGAGATTGTGGTAGCTTTTAGATACAGTCCTAAATTAATATTTGTACAAGTAAGATTTAATATATAAGTAAATTTTTTTTGAGACGGTGTTCAGTGACCATGAACTTCTTTTCTTCCTTATAAAGTTGAGTTCGAACATTACCACGGTCTGTTGAACTATAGTTAGTAAGATGTACGTTTATAAAAGCGTATGGAGACACATTATAAATCAAAATTTTGAAGGATTTATTTGATCCTTATTTTTTATTTTCTTCCTTTTTTATCAGATGTAAGGGTCTATTGAATACCAATATGAATAACCTTTGGATTAAATCGTTGTAACCAATTACTCGCACTATACGCTCTTGATCCTGAGTGCATCGATTTTGCAAAAAAGTTATTGTTCGAAAATTAAAATTTTTGCAATGGTGAAAAACATTTTGGATTACAAGGAACAAGTTTTTCATTTGTAATACTTTTTTAGCATTGTTTGCTCCTCTATTGCATGTTAGAATGAAAAAAGAATAAAGAAAATTTAAAAAAAAAACAATTTAACGATATTCTGTAGAGCCGTTGCGAAGTATTGACATTTCTTCACCTTGCGTGTATAATTAGTTCTCTGGACTATACTTTTCAATAAAACATCATTACGAAAGATTAAACATTCTTGACTGCACAAGAATTTATTTGAATAACAGGTAAAAAGATGGGAAATTGGATCATAACATGAAATGATTAGAGGTCCTGGTAGGAACCCTTGAATTTATATAGAATTCTTGTTCACATTTGGATCCTATTTGTGTGTGGATCATATACACAGGTAATAAAAATATATTATTTATACTACATAGGTGACTAAAGTAACTAGTGATGACTTTCGAGAGCCTTTCTAGGCGGCTGTTAAGTGATGATTGGCAAACACTTCAGACCGAGTGCATATAATTCCAAACAATTTTTTCAGTAATTTCAGCGCAAGTTATATAAGAGCAAGTCTGACTCGATAACATCATATCGAAATACGTGACCGCGCATTGAAACACAGCTGTAGCCAGTGTGGCAACAGTTTCACAGAGTTATGGCTGATTCATGTGCAGAAAGACGCGTAATTTCGACTGAAAGATAATATGTTTATTAAATATACACTGTTGAAACAATGAAGATATTACTATTTGATAAGACACTTATTTTATAAATCTTTGAGAGCTAACAGGGTCAGAAAGCAATTTTCATAAAATTTGTTAAGAGATTTTATTTATTTCTGTCATTTTTATAATAATAAGTTTTTGGGATTTGGCAGAAACACGAGTCTGTAAAATTTCACTACTATGAAAGAAACAATAACGACAAGAATATATTATAACAGATATAAATGAAGAAGAAACTTAATAAACATGGGACTGGACTTAGGTATTTTGCCCGTATAATCGGAAAATTGACAATAGAATTGGTGATAATTAAATGTAACTACGTGATGCAGTAGTATTTCTACTTTCTTTAAGTTCTTTAACACAACCTAGGTTTCGTTGTATTACAACATCTTCAGGTGGGCTATTAGCGCTATCTTCAGGTGGGCTATTAGCTAATAGGCTACTTGAAAAATTACTATTAGCTAAAAGCCTATATGAAAAATTAACCAATTGTTTTCTGGAACACCTGAGTAACGTCTCTCGGCGAGTAACGTCACGGGTATTATGATACATAAAAGCCAGGGACTTAATATTAATAATGTTGGACTTGAAATTGGATGCGCTGTTTTCTCGTGAGACCAATCGTACGTTCTACTTTCTACGGTGACGACGCTCGATCCAGTAATTAATTTTGTTCCCAACAACATTAGGCCACAATAATCGGCGGGAATACAATTGATTACGAAAGACGTAGAAACAGGATTTTCTTTCCACAGAATTTAAAAATTATCGTCTTAAATATGCTAAAAACGATGAATGAGATGCAACTGATTAAACGCATTATTGCTAAAATGCATTATGCCAAAGAGCACAAGAAAAAAAAATTAACTAACTGAAAGGTTATAATCTAGATAAGATTGACATTATCATATCTGTGTCAGATATTAGAGCTTAAAACTCACAAAAAGAAATTAAATCCCGTCCAAAAAATTTCTGTAAAAAGGCCCAAGTTCCTCTCTAAAAAGTTAACCTTAAAAATAATGCTTGGAAAGCTTTTGCTACAAAAGTATAGATCAGTAAGTTAGAGCTTTGTGCTTTTTACTAAACATTAATCTGTCACATCACTGAAAGTGGTTGCGGTGAACAGTTTTCAGATATGTATATCTATTTAGTTACCAGTTGACAAAGCGAAAGATAGGTAAGAATTTGTAGCAGTCACATAGGTACAATGTTGTGACAGATATAATATGGAATTAATCTAGATGCAAAGCTCTAACTCAATCATCTATACTTTTCTAGCAAATCTTTACAAGAACTTTGTTGCTTTTATCTCTTTTCAAGGAGGAACTTGGTCACTTTTGCATTAATGTTTTTGGTGATGTAAATATAACAATGTTGAAATCGACAAAAAACTGCTATACATAATATTAATTTCATTGTATTTAAAAGAAAAAGTCTTTGGCAAAACTAATTACATTCTTAAGTTCGTTGCATATATGTGCTATGTAAATATAATTTCATGTTTCTCATATATAAATATATTGAAGATTCTCATGTATTTTACCATTTTCAAAAGTGTTTACGAAAATAAATGTATATTGTATTTAAGACCGGGCATCGAATTGGTTAATTTTCGTTGTATTTATTAGCAATACCTCCTAATGATCTTATAATTCAGCATTTCATTTGTCGCATTTCGCTATTCAGTAATTATATCATCACCTTAATAAATAACAGATAAACACTAAATTCCCATTGTTTAGTTTCTCTTAATGACTAATTGATGTTGCGTCATGGAACATTAGCGCAACGAAACTTAATTACACGTCTATACAGATTTCAGGAATTCAATATTACTTCCTAGAAATATTGCTAACTGTTTGACTGCCATGTACATCACTTTTAATGCCAATACACTTATCACTGTAGGCCGTGGGTATTAACTTAGACGCACACCAAATGTCGGTGATTGAGAGGTTGTATATACATTCCGGAGCTCATTTTTATGTTTTATTGCACACGCAATAAAATTTTATTGCACACGTTTTATTCATTAATTAATTTAATAGTCAGGGTTGTTTTAGTTAGTATTAAAAACAAATCGTTTGTGACTGTGGATGAATAAACAGCAGCAAACTGTTAAGCAGACAATATTAGGTATCTACATTAAGTCGTGTTTGCGCCATAGACTTATTATACTAGATAGACAAACAAAGGTAAGAAAGTGCAATGACGTACAGTAGTGATTATGTATGTATGTATGTGTTAGAAAGAGATATTGAAATAAAAATCATTAGAACCGTTTTTGCAGTGTAGGTCACCCTTAATGTCAAAACATTTCTTTTGCTATTTTTTTGGCGATTTTGAATTTATCCTTTATTATATTGTTACCATAAGTATGTTTAGAAAAATAATGACTTGTTCTGTTCTTGATTGTGGCATAACACATAATTTGTAAAGAATAGATAACGTACCTTTTGTATTTATTTTCAAAAACCCGCACACAAATTATTATTTCATAAATAACAATTTACAGAATAATATACCTAATTATACGTAAAATAATGGTATATGTAAAAATATCATCAAATATTGTAAATTTTAATTTTAAAATTATTATTATCAGAATAAATTAAATATTTTTTTCAAATTATACGATATAACAAATTCTTCTCGATGAAAATGGAATACTTAAAGAAAACTTTCATTTATCTTTGGTCAAAACTAACTTTTTTATTTTTTAAATATTTTTTACTTCAATTAAAAATTGTTTTGGCTTAGTTATATCGACAGATTAAAAATTTTAAAAATAAAATTTATTAAAACGATACAAAGCTTATCGATGTCTTTTCGATATTACTGAACACCACTAAACTTACACCATTGGTCATCATCATGAACACCATTAAATTTACACGATCGCTCCACCGCGCCATAACTCTTGTTCTCCAATCCATCTACGTGTTTACATATACCCGTGTTTAAAATATGAAAAATGACATCTGTCAAGTTGCTGCTCTCTCGCCGCAGCTTCGTCAGCTCAATAAATAGGGAACGTAAAACAATTTAAGAAAATGCAAGGAACGCTCTATCTCGCTTACAGGAAACTTCCACCATCTATTTAGAACGCGCTATTTGGCTTGGAACGGTGGTACTCTACTTTTACAAGTACCATCGAAAATTATTTTTATATATGCTTTTGTTTAAAAATTCATTAGAAATGGAAGACCAATTTTTTTCAGTACTAACAAAATATTTACCACATATTTGGATACAAATTTTGTTTCCTATGTATTTGTAAAAAGGTACCTAATTGCAACAATGTTTTCAAAATCTGTGACAATGTACTTGTAAAAGGTAACATAATAGGTAATTGGAATCATGCCCCATAGTTTTAAAAATGATAAGTTTATACTGGCTTTGTCTCCGACTTCGTTGGCATTCACCTTTAGAAAATAATATACGTAAAAAATAATATACGTAACGTCATCCGTTATAATAATTATAAATGTAAATCCGTTAAATATTGGTTATAATAATTATAATGTAATTTGTTTTTAACTGGGTGCGTTTTGTATTGAAACGTCAAATTACCACCTTTTTTAGCGACTTCAAAAAAGTAGGAGGTTTTCAATTCGTGGGAATCTTTTAATTATTTCAAACTTTTTAATTATTTTAAACTTTTTAATTATTTTTTACTTTTTAATTATTTTAAACTTTTTAATTATTTCAAACTTTTTAATTATTTTAAACTTTTTAATTATTTTTTTCTTTTTAATTATTTTAAACTTTTTAATTATTTTTTATTTTTTAATTATTTTAAACTTTTTAATTATTTTTTATTTTTTAATTGTTATAAACTTTTTAATTATTTTTTACTTTTTAGTACCTACTTTTTTGAAGTCGGTTTTTTAAAAGATATTTTATTAGTAAATCCATTGCGGTAAAACATAGTCTATATATTACGCCAAACCCAACTGAATACTCATAACTTCATCAATAAACAACCTTACAAAGAGACAAAAATCACAAAAACAACATTTTTGTATTCTACTACTTTTGTTATATTCTCCTAAATCATTTTTTTATCCGTATACAGAGTTTACAGGTTCTGCACTTTCATTATATAAAGTAGGTGACAACCAAATTTATACAGACTAATACTGAAACTACCAAATAATTAAATCCTTTTATTGACAATAGACGCAAATTTTAAGCAAATTGTGATAACAACGTAAGCTTATAATGAATTCCGTTAATCGGAAAATATGTGCTCAGGCACATACAATTTTTCGTCCTGACGCATAAAAAAATTTCAACGTGCAAAAACACCCTCTACCATCACGCGTTTGCCCGCTTTCGGGCTGCTTAATCAAGCGATTACTCACCCACGCGGCTCCACACATCAATATAGGTATGTCCGGGTGGAAAACCTTATTGCCCGATTTAAAATATTATGCGTCGAGTAACTAGGTACTTCTTTGTTGTTGTGGTACTAATGGAATTTAAATTAATTTATATATATATATATATATATATATATATATGTATATGTGTGTGTATATATATATATATATATATATATATATATATATATATATATATATATATATATATATATAGATTAAAATTAATACGTTACGTTAATTTGCTTTTTTGTTCTCGAGGACTTAATAATATTAAAACATTAACAATATTAAACCAGCAAAATTTCCTTTGAATGTTCCAAAGAAAATTCAACCCAGGTACTAGTATTTATATTCAATTATAAAATTAAGCGCTAAGATTTTGTAAAGAAAACAGGTATATATGTTTTTTTAACAATACTTCTTTTAAAAAATACCCGTTCCTTCGACTTCAATTTCTATTAACATCCGTATAATAATTCGTAACTTAACTTTAAGCGGCAATCTTATCCGTAGCTTGATCTTTAACGTAGATTGATTTACTCGTAAATATTACAATTTTGTCAAAACTTGTTTTTATAATTTTTTTTTATGGCGAAACAAGTGAAGAAAAATAAAATAAAAATTTTGATAGAGAGACTCCATATAATTGATTCAAAGAGAAATTGTGTAGGTATGCAAAAAATATAGAGAGAATTTCTTACTGTTTTATAGAAATTTATTTGTTCTGATATTACGATATTTCACTTTTATAAAGTGAAAAAGTATCCAAGAAACACTGTAACGCAATTTTATTAACCTTCGTGGGAGCCTGAAACTGTCTCACGTCACTAGTGATAGTCAAACACATTCACTGCTGACTGGAATTACCCAGCATACTCCAGTGATTAAACAACTTTTTCTCTTATTTTAATGGAATTTTTTGACAAAAGTAATTGGAAAAAAATTTATATTTTCAAGGAAATTAGGTGCATTGCGTGAAAATTTCTTTAAAACGTTATTTTACATAGAACAAAATATTTTTTAATTATCCAACCTCATGTTTAAAAATGATACTATCCAGAAAGTGGGAATCACTCTAAAAGGCGATTCAGCAACTTTCAACTATAATATTATGTTTGAAAGTTAATAAAAAGCAGCTTTATATGTACAAATGTTTACACGTTGAATTAGTATTGACAGAATTTCATACCATTCCAGTTCCAATTGTCTTGAAAGAGCCTTTATCTCCTTAACAGAGCCTCCAAAACAACTTGTACTATGAATGTTATTGTTTGATACTCATTTAAACCCAGATGGCGTTGTATTAAACAAGGCGAAGCAGAGGGCGTACCAATCTCCCAATTTAACTATGCCCGCATTGTAACGTGACCATCAAAATTAGCATATACGATCATGGATACACAATATTTATATAGCTTCACACAATCGCCATATACCAACGTCGGAAAATATCGATGTGTAATATTGATATCGTTGTTTAGTTTCGCGATGTCCATATTTTCCAACGTATAAATGGAGTCATTTCTGAATATAGCATTTGTAAATAAGACAGGTGCTATAACCTTAATCTGTTTCATTCGTCATCTCTAAACATCAGAATAGAATGGGAAATGGTGATGGGTACCAAATCTATCGTATACCTACTTATACTCACGTGTACATTTTTGTGACAGACAACGTAGAATCCCTTGTTGTTGATTTAGAGAAAATATCAAGCTATATATTCTTTTCTGTTATATTATTTGGATATTTGCGTGAAGATTACGCTATTTCTGTCATTTATATTTATAATCGTTGCAATATGCTTTAGAACAGAACTCGTGGGTTCATTTGACCAAATGATCTTTTTAAATTGGAAATAAATTGAAGTTCATGGAAATGTTAATTTTCAAAAACAATTCTTTTATATTTTTTAATTCAATATTTTTTCAAAAGCTATTGATATATGTAAATAAATAAGATATATGATAATAAAGACTTATCATTTTTAAAACATATTTCGAAAATATTACGGGCGAAAAAGGAAATGAAAAATAAAGAATTATAATACAAAAAAGGTTTTAATTTTTGTGGAAAAAATCTTTAATAATAATTGATTGTAAATTAAAATATGTAACAATAATATACTTCCATTTTTATTATTCATGGTAACTTTATTTTAATAATAATTTATTGTTTGGTCGAAATTACCACCGTAGAAAACGTACCGTCATATTTTGATGCGGAATGTGTAACAATAATCTCATATGGGACATAATAAATCGTTTTCACACTTTTACTTGCTAACAAGATACGTTCATTGATTTAAATGTTAACGATGTGCTAATATTTGGTTTGGAAACACCCAAATTGAGAATAATGAAAATATATAAGTATGTTAAATCATTCTCATATAATACAGATAAATATGTATTTTTAAATAATGCTTACACATTTAAAAATTGTTATAAGCTGTACTCTTTTTTATTAACTTATATCTTTATTTCTAACGTTTCTATAAGCTGTTTCCATGCTGGATGGTGGATGTAAGTTGGATTATTTTAATTGTTTAATGTTGCTAACGATAACGATTTTAAACCGTCTTTAAAGTGTGATATTAAATGTATCGCATATTGTTAAAGTCCCATATTTCATGAATTACGAATTTGTGTGCTATAATTTAAACTAAATATCTCACATTCGTAAAAACTATAAAATTATAAAAAATAGTTTGACAAAAAATAAACAAAAATGAAAAAAAATAAAAATAAACCAAAATTATTAAAATTCCATCTCCGATTAAAATCATTGTAAAATCAATTTGTTCTGTTGAAAATGTTCTATTGTCGTTCAGGAAAAAATATCAGTTATTTGTACCATAATATAATTCATCACATTAATTTTGGCAACATTTCGAATTTATTGAAATTACATCTAAAATTTGATAGTTAAAGCAACAAGGTATTTCATTTCAATTTTATATTTTTTAAGACGATTTAAATTTTGAATTCACCGACTTGTTCCGATAAAAATGTATGTGGTGCGCCCTATTATTCATGGTGTTGTTTATTGCACACACCATTGTAAGTTTGATATGTTTATTTAATTTTCTCTTTCATATTTTTAAGAATTTATTTTTTTATATTTCATTTTATTAAAACCTAGTATGTAGTCATACTATCTATGTGTATGAATATCGCAATAAATTATGGTGATGTTGTATTACTACACATTTCCTAAATATCATATCTTGAACATCTATGTTTAGTAGTTTAGAATTAATATTGATATAAAATTCAAAATTCTTGGCAAACATTACATAGATGTCCAAAAATTTTAAATGTGACTTTCCGTCTTTCAATCTAATTATTTTGAGCGAAAATTATAACAACTTATAGTCTTTTAAAAAGATTGAACGTAGTTTATAAAAATATTCATTATTTAGTTTGACGTTTCAATTTATCAAATTTACCTTCTCTATATGAAATACCGTTTGAATAGTCCGTAATTATTATATCTCTGAGGTTTGTATCCGATTATATTTCTAGAATATTTAGTTTATGAACTTATGGTTTAAAAGAATTCCATCTGTTCGTATTTCTCACAATGTTTAAAATTGTTTTTAAATCTTTTATCATAAGTTTGGTTCCTACATTTTTTATATCCTACAAAAACATAATATTGAAAATACTTAGACTGAATGAATAAAGACTGCGTGACAATGTGAGAATAAATTTAGAAGTGACATGGTCATCTGATTTCAGTATTAGGATTCTTACATATCCGTTCTTACATATCCATATTCTCTTGTTTAAGTAAATACTGGAAGGAATAGTTTGATGATATGAGTTTTTTAAAATTATTCATTTATTAAGTCGATAATCCATTAGCAAAGAATAATAACTAATACTGCGTAAAGAAGCGACACTCACCTCCTTCCGGCAGTTTAACGTCGCTCACAGATAACGAGTACGATCAAGAGTACGCGAACCCAGGTTGCCGTTTGTTGCGTACGCGTGTGTATTGGTTCAATTTTGCGATGTTTTGTTGAATTTTGTGTAATTCAGTCTTAATTGATAACTATTCATAATAATTCAATATTACGGTTCGTTATTGCGTTGTGTGCGAGTGCTTAGAAAGCAATAAAATTACTAAGGATAGGAGTTTGTTTTGCTCCCTTTTTTTGTTTGTTTTAAATAATTTTGTTTTGTATCATTAACTTATTTGGTTAGTACATATAATTTTATGTCTATAAACATGTTAGTGGGCAGTTTTAAAATTCAAACTGTTCTTAAAAATTATTCTTTTGTTTGAACGCGATATGGTTGAAAAATATATAATTGTAGTGTCGACCATAAGCTTATTATATTGTTTATTGAGAGATCTTTGACATGAAGCAAATCTAATCAAGTCAAATATATAACGAAGACAATATTTCAGTGTATCACATTTATAAATAAACAAAATTCATTTTTATTTCAGATTTTTTTTCCTTTTCAGGACCCACACTAAGTACCTTTTTTCAAATTCTACCTTAATATTATTATTATCAAATCACTTTCACACGATTAAATGTATAATTATATTTTTATAATTAGGTAATAATAAAGACGTGCGCGCCAGTACAAAGTTACTGCCCCAACGTGCTATCGAGACAGTCATTCGGTCGAAGCCATTAATCAGAAAGAGAAACAGCTATTTTGCTGACGTATAGGAGTCAACTCGCTCGGTCGGCGCGATTGTCCGCAACCGTCGAGACCGATATGTAGCATTAGTAAATATCCTTTACCTGCACGCTGTAGCAGCCATACATTAATTTACGCACACACACAAACGTATGTAATCGTGTAGGCAATTAAATCTGTTCGCTTGTATGGAGTGTCGGAGATGTGCCATTCGTGTTGGATTAAATTTACGATTACATTGTAATCTCGCTCTACAAATATTTATGATAGGTAAGTATTGGTTTGATTTGCTAATATTGAAATAAATCAGTAATTTTTATCATATATTAATAAACTCGCCACAACCGATATCGAAGAGACTATTATTGGACCGTGAACTTGTAGTTACTTAGGCTTGTATCAAGTTGTATATTTTTTATTTGCGTTTAACCGGTTTCATAATTAAGTTTCACATAATCTTCTTTTATGTGTATGTGTTTTTATAATAACTTATTTGATAATGAATATATGATAGAAGTTTACTGATATTAAAAAAGGAAAAGAAAAAAAAAAATTTTTATGTCTCTAGGCCTTAATGATATAATAATTATTAAGATGCTATTAATATAACAAGTGTTACGTGACTTTGAACATGGGATAATTCAGAATATACCCATAACTAAATTAGAAAAATGAAATTCAGACACACATGGACATTTGTAATACACAGACAATTATTGTGTCTTAATTAAAGGACGCCAATAAAATGAATTATTTTAGGAAAATTATGAAAAAGTAATAAATTAGTTTCATTGTTTTTACTTAAATAGTCTATTTATATTTACTCTCTTCTGATGGCCACATTGAAGTACACTTTAGTAAAACTGCTCTACAACGATTTTTAAATCTTTTGTCGTAAGTTTTGGTTTAAAAACACTTCCAAATGTAAATATCTATACAATGTCATATCATTAAATAAATTTTATAAATTATTGTCGAAGAAGAATAGAGGTATTATGAATAATTTTATTTGTTTTTCAATCATTCATTCAACTAATAAAATTGAAATAGTTTATCCTTCTCTAGAATATTTATTCATAAATAAATTTTATAAATTATTGTCGAAGAAGAAATAACCAATCAATGAGGTATTATGAATAATTTTATTTGTTTTTCAATCATTCATTCACCTGATAAAATTGAAATATTTTATTCTTCTCTAGAATATTTATTCATAAATAAATTTTATAAATTATTGTCGAAGAAGAAATAACCAATCAATGAGGTATTATGAATAATTTTATTTGTTTTTCAATCATTCATTCACCTGATAAAATTGAAATATTTTATCCTTCTCTAGAATATTTATTCATAAATAAATTTTATAAATTATTGTCGAAGAAGAAATAACCAATCAATGAGGTATTATGAATAATTTTATTTGTTTTTCAATCATTCATTCACCTGATAAAATTGAAATATTTTATCCTTCTCTAGAATATTTATTCATAAATAAATTTTATAAATTATTGTCGAAGGAGAAATAACCAATCAATGAGGTATTATGAATAATTTTATTTGTTTTTCAATCATTCATTCACCTGATAAAATTGAAATAGTTTATCCTTCTCTAGAATATTTATTCATAAATAAATTTTATAAATTATTGTCGAAGAAGAAATAACCAATCAATGAGGTATTATGAATAATTTTATTTGTTTTTCAATCATTCATTCACCTGATAAGAATCGATATATTTAATCCTTCTCTAGAATAGAATTTTTGCCCAGATAATTTTAAAACCAGCAATTCTGCCGGAACACGACCAATATTGTAATATATGTATGACACATATAAATGGAAATCCCCATCAAGTAGGTTCTACCCATTCAAAGACAAATGCTTATTGGCACCATAACTATTGCGAGTTGTACCTCACAATCGTAAAGTGACGTGCTATAATTATGACATGCGAGGACGCGGCGTGAAGCAATTTGCTTCGTTAGTCGACGATAGTGACGCGGGCGGTGCGAACGCACGCGGCAGGTCTCCACAGTCGAGCGCATTCACCTGCCGGACGAAGTCCGCCATCCTTGGAGATAAATCGTCGCATCAAATTGCTGTCTATATAAAATAATTACTATTTGTTTTTTTAAACACCTTATGTTGTACTTTTTGATATGCGGTAATGTCTTGTTCAATATTAAGAGAATTTTATAAATTAATTGATTCATTTGATTCGTTCAATCGATTTGATTAAAAAGTAGATTCAATAAAAAAATAATCGTATGCTTGCTGTGAATTCTCTTTAAATATTATAAAATTGTAGGTATTAAATTCGAAACAACTGTAATGATATTAGTGATATAGCAATGATTCAAGTGGCGATTAATATTAACACTGAATTAGCTAATATTTACGAAAATAAACATTTAGTTTATTATTTGTGTCTCATTGTTACTCAACTCATTCACTGCTCCGATCATTCGAAATAAATTAATTACTTTGAAATATTTGTCATGTTTTATTTATGTAATTATCAGCTAATTAATTATGAGACACAAGTAACCACAAATGGTTATTATCCATTACTTTTTACAAAGTATATTTTATAATCTATCAACTTATAAACTCACACCATATCTTGTGGTAGTAACTGCTGTATTATTCAAGTATAATCCATCAGTTTTTTTTACTTTGTTTTTCTTACCGTTTTTATTTGAATGCAGCAAAAACAACCGGAAATCAAAATAAAGATGATTTGAGATGTCCCCGAATGTACTTTATTATTTATTTATTTCCTGCTACTCGACATCAAGAATATAAACTATATAAATAAATATCATTGCAATTATTGAAATAAAGATATTCAGGTCTATATTACTTTGATAAATAGTTCAATTGTTCAGCTGAGTTTAAAGAGTGAATTTTAATTGACACGTTTTTTAAGTTAACCAATGTGAAAATGCCGGTCGGTTGATAGATGGAAACGATGACGAGCCAGTGACGAGTTAAGTACGAGTAGAACTCGCTCTATGTAGGTTCCGTATACATTTAGATACGTTTAAAAGTTGACAGTATTTATTTACATATATTAATATCATTATTTACAAATATTAATATTATTATTTACAAATATAATATTATAAAATTTTAATATTAACACTGTAAGATCTGAAATGATCGTTATAGTTTTCCGGTAAACTTTTACTTTAGTAATTTTAACTTTAATTTAATAATTTCGGAATGAGAAGGGGGCGGGGGCCGTTGTCGAATGTTTTAACAATATCTCTTCTAATAAGCAATTCTGAAAAAAATTAAAATCTTTAAAATTCCCCCTTTAAATTGAAGCACTTGTCATCCCCTCCTTCCCTCAAAATTCTCAGGCAATAATTTTGAAATTTTTTAATATTATAAAATATGTGAATCAATAAGCTCCAGTATTATTCATATGCTAAATTTCCATATGCTAAATTAAAAAAAAATTATTTAAGCTCTATATGCTAAATTTCCACTTTATCCATCAAATTGCTTTTGAGACAAATGGATGTGACAGACGGATAAACGGAAGTGCGAGTGACATTAAAAGGTCGGTTTTTTTTGAGATATGAAACCCTAATAAATGAAAGAAGTCATCGTGAAATTAACTTTTGTGAACTAAGAAATTGATTGATTTTGACTAATTCGACACACCTGTCTATGGCAAAATCGCCATTTAATTATTAGTTTTAACTTATCCTTAACTTGTTCTTAATTTTGGATTGATTTGTGTGACTAAACTCTTTATTTTAACCATTGTACCCAATCGGATACAGTAGCGTAACAAAGGTCCAGTCGATTGTGCTGATGTTTAAAATATCGTTAATTTCTTTTTTTTAGACGAATATTAGTACAAACAATCAAAACATCAAAACTAATGATTTTGGCTTTTATTACATTACCCTATGTTATGCAGCCTCAATGAGATTTTGTCAGGTTTCGTTTTACCATTTTCCTTATATAACGGACATATGTATCATGTTACAAAGAATATCATTACTTATGTCAATATCGTTATAGATTCCAGTTTATTACAGACAATCACTGGCTTGGCTCCACAAAAGTATTTGACGAATTTATTGGTGTCAGATAGCGGATGTACTAGCTCAAGTACAATTGTCACTTAGATACAATAAAATGAATGTTCGTTGTTAACTTTCATAATAAATTGAAAAATGTACGGTACAATTATTGAAGGACCGTGACGGTGGTGCTATTAAGGGCGTAATTAGGTGCTCAGAGCCAAGCGTCGTTGTTGACGAAAAAGAAGCTGTCGAAGAATATTTGGTGACCACATTATTGAATACCTTAAGATATCCTAGACAATATCGATACGTAAAACAATATTTCAAATTTTAGAAATACCAGTACCAGTGTGTATTTATCTTAAAAAAAGGATTCAAACCAAATACCACAGAGGAATCGTGATGAACCAAAACAAAGGTTTGATGAAAACGTTAGCCACCATTCACAAATTCAGATGACGTTACACTCCAAGAGATCTATATAAAAGCAGGTATAAAAGACAATATATTAGCACAAATATTTTAAGAATTATTTGATGAAGATGTATTTATTACGACTGTTCAGAACAGTGATTTATCCAGAACAGAGTTTCAGACAGTATGGCCAAATTAACAGACATCCATTCCAAATGAATACATTAGATATAATTATTTCTTAGTGTCCTCATATTCTCTGGTTATTATGAAATGTCGAGAATAATACATTGTTTACTCGATGTGGATGTTGGTGTTGGACTTGCAAAAACTATGCCCTGTAACAGATTTTGAGGAACGGAGAGGAATCTCCACCTGACTAACAATAAAGAAGCCCTGTAAGTTTTTCCAGAATAGAGAAAATATTCAAAAATAATTTTAACGAATTTTTAATGTGTAAATATTGAATACATTTCATGTAAATGTATTTATTAACGAATCGTTATTTATGTATCCTAATTATTTTATCCACGTAGTATCCATTAGTTTTTATTGGAATTTTATTTAAGTTGCGAGAGGAGAAAAATATGTAAATAATCAAAGGTTTTGACACGATCCAGAAATTGTAAAAACTAAAACGACAATTTCTTGGTCGGGTCAAAATCTTTGATTATGAAAATAGCTTTAAGATCCCTAAAAACTTAAGATTTTTAGGAGAATAACTAATAACCATTTACATAAACTCCGTGAAATAAAAACGCTATATATATTTAAGTAAGAAGTAGTTACGTAAGAAGACTTGGGGTTAATAGAGAATTAACAATAAAAAAAATGAAATTGGAATGCCTTTCAAATAACCTCAAACGGTCTATGGAAAAATAATGTTTATTGTTTTGTTATATAAAGCCTTTCACGCTGCCGTCGGTATAATTCGATAAAACGATAAGTTCTAATCGTTTGAAATTACCGTCGTTCTCTAAATTTTATTAAACTTCAATTGTAGCACGATATCAGCACGGGTTGAATGAATGACGCGGCACACTGTGAAATACAACGAAAAAGTAAACTGGTTCGCGATCACACAACGATTAGCAATGGGTTGCCCAACTAACTACAAATCTTGCCCCAAAATCGATCGTTGCAAATATATTGATCAATTACATAACGCGTTCCAAACGTGTATTGAATTAATAGGCCAACATCTCAAAAAAACCACAATAAAACCGCAGAATTATAATAGTTCCGTGGTTTTGTTCGATTCGATTATCAGAGGTACGCGCTAGTGTTGCAGCAGGATGTATAGAATTTATTCGATATAGCCTAAATATCGATACCCTTATTTAATATAAATAAACCTGTCAAGTTTGAGTAGAACTCACGCTACGAAGGTTTCGTACACATTTAGGCACTTCTAAATAATGTCTAATGGTATTTCTATTAAACTATTTACAAATATTAACATTATCTTTCTTCAGGTAAATGTATTTCCTAGTATATATTTCAAAACTGTAAAAATATCGTGAATATGTCAAAAACTTTGAAACTTAGAAAGATTGCTATAGCTTTCTGGTTATCTTTAGGTTCAAGATGTTTATTCATAATTTTGACTTTAGAAGTTCGGAGAAAAAGAAGGAAGGAAACTTATTTTTTTAGACATCGTCAACAATTTTTCTAGAAAAGTCTAACGTGAAATTCTGAAAAAAATTTATACGGTTATAAATTTTTTTATATCTAATATTATGTGTAAAAAAATTAACACTTTATTTGCCTCTGGAAAATTTCCATATGAAGATTTTAGTGTTAATTATACAGATATATACCGGTTAGTATGTTTTATTTCTTATATATATATATATATATATATATATATATATATGAATAAAGAAATTAGCGGATATTGAACTAGTCTGCAAGCATGTGTCAGAATACAATTCTAATTAAAGTTTTTCAGCTATTGAACTCATAAACTACTCTATGACACTGATCACTAATACCTTACAGAGATTTTTCACTATATGCATTAAGATTACGGTGATAACAATCATGAAGATTATGGAAGCCTACAAGTTATTGTTTTCATACATCCTTTCAAAAACATTGCGTAAAAAGTTCCTCCTTAAAAAGTTACCCGTAAAAAGTAGTAACGTAAAAGCAGCTACATTTTTGCAGACTCTTGCTGGAGAAGAGGAGATCAGAGAGAGAGAATTTTGTGTCTAAATTTATTGAATATTATATCTATCAATACATTGAGCTTGTCCCCGATAAATTCCTTTACCTTTATCGTATTATCGTATGATAGTGTTTAGTGTTAAAATCGCTAAAACTTCAAATCAGACTTCTATCGTAGCTTCGAAGCGCTTAGACTAAAGGGTATAATGTATAGTGGTGCGGCTAGGAACTTGCCCGTACACTGCCATGCATCCCGATATATGTAAACCAAGGAAAAAGTATTGACTACCTCCTAATAAAATATCGGAACTTGGTGCTTATAGTAGCTGGTGAAACTGAAGTTTCTCATGATCTGTTGAATATTATAATTAAAATAATACTGTGTTAAGATACCTATAATAATGCCAAGAGCGTGTAAGCTCATTAGGAAAACGATAACGGCGAAATATGCTAAATATTAGTATTTAAATATATGTAAAATATGTATTAACACAATTGGAGCACGCCTGAGGTGATCGATTTAACTTAATAAATGATTTAAAACTAATTAATTAATCAATTCCCAAACTAACATCTTAATAAACTAGTCGCACATTAATGAAGCGCCGTATCATAAAGCCCGCGTGCGTGCGCGAGGTGCGGCGGACGTGTCGAGTCTCGCGTTGAGGTCAGATGTGGTAATTACCAACGATAACCACGAAGCTGCGACACGACCCACATATTCGCTAGCCCGGTGACAAATTGACTTGCCCGACTAGAAATTGGCATGCTTTATATATCATTATTTCATTTCATTATCTCGTATTTTGAGTAATGATTACAACCCATTTCGGGTTTCAAATGCAGCGTGATGATATTAAGTTACCCAAAAGTCGGTGTATTGAGTTGTCGGAGACATTATACTTTTCAGTAAAGTATTCTTAAATAAACGGGAGAAATTAGGGATTAATTTTTTTTAAATACCTTGAGATCAACAGCTATTTCCCGAAAAAAGGGCTTGACAGACAGATAGATAGACGAACAATACTTTACATCTACAGCTATTTCTGGAAAAGGGTCTTGCAGACAGATCCTACAAGAGTTTCATTTTTTAATTCTGAGATAAGGTTTTTTAAAAAGTATTTCACTGAAGTTGTAGAGTATATTCCAACAAAGTTGATTTCATATTTTTATATTTTTTATTTAAGAATTTTGGTGAATGTTTTTGTGTTTAACAAGTGTTTATGGCGAAAAGCAATGTGAAGTTTCATTAAACTGTATTCGAATAAACGTTGGTTTACCACCTGAGTTTTGCTATTTTTTTAGAAAATCCTGAATAAATGAACTCTATATATCAGATTTAGCGGCGCGGTATATCAATTGCCTTTCCTGAATGATAAATCCCGTCAAAAACATAAATGTGAAAAATGGAGTCAATTATCTTTAAGTCATCGTGTCAACCGAAAAAAAGTGTTGAAATCAAAATAAGCGTCAATTTCCAAGTAATTTTTTCCATGTGGAATTAGAATGGCGTTGAAATTTAAAAGATGCGCATAAACATTTTTTGCCAAGTTTTTGCTCCTGCAACATGTTTTACTACGTTTTAAAAACTTACAAAGATTTTCCAAGCAGGTTAAAAATTATTCCCTTCTAATATAGAAAGTGTTAACCAAAAAGGTTACACTTGAATAATTGAGGATGTAAATTACATACGTTGAGATAGTTTTTGTGGAAAACGGAATTTATATTCGAACTCATTAAATATTAGACTATGTATAGCTTTAAATAGACAGTTAATTTTTTGGTAACTTCTTATGAACGTTTTCTTAAAATTGTCAAATTCTCACCGATAAATAAAATGTGCTCGCGTTAAAGGGGTAAAATGCTGAAAGAGACTGCTGTGAAGATAGGCGTGTGAACAAACTTAATGGTAGCAAAATTGTCCCATTTCATTTTCAGGGAGTGACTGCAATGAGTGCGAATAGTCCTTGATACAGAAAAAGAAAATATTTACTAAATGAAAGGTAAAAATGTTATGTGAGCTTGATGTGTAAGAATCAAGGATTGATTGGCACGAGGAAAAAGATGTAGTTTCTTGCTGATCTGGAATCTAAACTTATGGAGGATGATTTTCGAGTCAAGCAGTTTACAGGAGTAGTTAATATTTGATAATTTATATATGGGTAGTAGCTGTTTCTGTAGCTTCAGGATGTTAATAAAATATTTTCACAAAGTACTTTTTTAAATTGGGTCAACAACTTTTTGTAAGTTGCAGAAATTTTTTTGCCTAATTTAGTTGATTAGAAGAGTATTATCGTATTGTATCTCTTTCAATCGCTTTCAAAAACTTTTGTTGTAAAAATTATCTTTATGTTGTCACGGTAAAAGGTTTCATTCCGCTTTTGTCCCACTTAGAATTCTAGCTACCTAACTACGAGTTTTATTAAAACATTTAGTATTCTGCCTGTATTTGTTAATATAATGCCATTGTCTTATATAAATAAATACATCCATCACTATTGGTGAAGTCGACACCGTGATGTGTTGGGTTGATCATACGGTTTACGGTCATTACGACTTGAATGCGCGATACACTGCGGGGTCCCGTGTTCGATTCCCGGACGCTTATCGAGCGGAGCTGGAGTGATGCTTGTAATTCATAGCGAATTGACACAGAACAATGACGGGTAACAGCGTCACTGATGCATGCTGTGATTGTTAACTCATGTGGTCAAGCAGCGTTAGGATTATGGACATTACATCCAAGGTTATCTGCATTGGATAGGCCTAAATCCAGTAGTGGACTGAGATAGACTGTCGAAACGAGAATTGTTTATTGTTGAAGCTTTATTATGTTTTTGATTGTCATTTAAAGCTGTAAAAGTGCATACAGCTTATTGTTCAACAAGTTCCAGTGTACCGATTTGTTCATTAATGCCAGTGTCTTCTAAGCGTTTTTCTATAGCGTCCGTTATTTAATATTACATGCAATAAAACAAATACATAAAATCAAAATTTATATGAAATATTTTTTTCTAAATTAAAGAAAACTGACCTGAATCAAATGTGCAATGTGTTTTTTTATTTATAAAAAAACAAATTTTTTTTTCAAAAATAAGATTTCTCCGACATGTTCAGTACAGCTGTAGTTACCAAGAATTTCAATTACTACAGAAATATTAAGCTTACGGGATAAGCTTAGAAATTAAACAAATCTATAGTTACCATTTTTCTCGAGAACAGTGGTAATGAAGTGTAAACAATTCGGATGGCCTCTAAATGAAACCAAGGGAAAAAAAGTTAATGTTGCATAATACTAAATATCAATAATTTTGCTCAGATTAGTCATTTAGTAATATCGCTTTGCTTCTTTTTCTGCCTGGTAAGTTATATAGAATCTATGCTTACTTAAGACCAATTTCGATGGTGTGGTAACATTGCACATATAAACGACTTCAGGCAGCCTAAATTTGTGTTTTACTCACAGCTGAAAGAGGAAAAGCGTAGACCTGGATTTCAGTTTTTGCGCTACAGTAATGTACTTAACACCATCTTATCACTTGTGTTATTCAAACATACTTGTAGGATGAGCTTCAACAACAGCGAACAAAGTGACGCAACTCTGTTAAACAGGGCTTTTTCGAAGAAAAGCGTCAACAAGATCTCGGCGCAAAACGCCTTCTTAAAAAGCATCACCCACACCTTCCCATGTGTACGCACAATTCACTGCGTAAATTGCATTGTGCCATTTGTATTCATTTTTGCTCTCACGTTCGGAGTTGATAGCGTCCGTCGTCGATCGATACATTAAGGAGAACATCATCGTTATTCAACGCCGATGGTAAATGTTAGAATTTATCAACATAACTAAGGGCACAGGAAACACGCAACACGACCCGTATGCTCTTTCATTAGACTACAAATTGACCGATTTCGTACGGTACACAGAAACCGATATAGAAGAGATATCATAATGCGTGTTGCCACTCGATTTCAACCGATTAAATATATTCATTTACCAGAGTTATGTATGTGTAACAATAGATGACGCTGACGGACGTGATTCGGCAATGAATGCGTTGTTTCGTTGACGGTCGGATGTGTCCGCAACATCGGCCTATATCAACTTTCATCGTGATTGTCCTTGCCTTTAGTGTATTTTTAATGATTTCGAAATCGATGCGAGTATATTAATTCATCATTTCACTAAAAGCATTGTGACACAAATCGTTTGAAGTTTGTTATACCTCGTAATTCAATTGTTCCAACCTCTTACATAAGAAGGCTTGCGTTCATTGCACTAGTACACGCCGAAGTCAAGGGATACAACTAACTTCCTAATTTATTAGGGTCCTGTAACCGCATTGCAATAACGAACCCTTATAATTTTACCATGGCTGTCTATCCGTCCGTATGTCACATCATCATATTTCTTCCAGCTTAAGTTCGGTTAGATTATGGGAAAACAAAAAATATTTTTATTATTCATTTAAATCTTTCCCCCATAAATCGAACTTGGGAATGATTAATAATGAAAAAAAAAGGAACTTTTTGTCCGTCTGTTCTCAGAAGTGGATTAAAATGTCAAGTTGAAATTAATATCGTATACTTCAAAATTCTAATTTTTGTGTAACGCAATAAAAAGGTATGGACCTTTTAAGAGAATTTTTTTCATTCATACTATAGTTTACCTCACTGATCATCAAAACCTACAGGATACTTCCAGTCGACCTACAATTCAAGATTGTATACTCTGCATATGGGAGATTTTATAGCACAACTGCAGATAAAAAGCATTATACATTTTCTTAATTAGTTTGTTTTCATGGCTATGAAAGGTAAAATAGGCAATATATTTACGTTGTGAAAAATTAATATTTATAAAGAAATGCTGTGTACCCCTACGTAATGTTTAAAAGGGCCTAAATGTACAAGAAACCCTCATAGTGCGAGTTCTACTTGTACTGGACGGATTTTTTCTCGTTAACCACAACGAGAAGCAAACTAAGTGTCTGTTTTGAGATATGAACCTCAGAATTGTTTTGTAGTGTTCCCCCTTCGCAATCTAACTTTTTAATAGCATATAACGAGGTTTAACAAGTTTAATTTTAAATTATTTCCGTGAACTAGCACTAATAAATTAAAAACATGTAGGCAAACAATATACTTGTGTTGTGCGTCTCAATATTTGCAAGACAATATGAAAAAGATTGAAAAATAATTTTAATATTTGTAATAGTTTAATTTATGATACCTAGTTTAATAGAAAAATTACATGTCCTTAAATCTTTAATTTTGATATGTACCAAAGTCTATAGGGAAAATTCCAAATGACATTAACTTTTATTTAAAAGGTTTATTTAAAGAAGCATTATGTCTTTTTCGTTTGAATTTTATAATATTTGCCATTACGAAGGAGTGAAAAACTTTTAAGTCTATCGGGAACTTTTTGAAAATTTTCTAATAAGCGTTCGTCGAATCACATATTCGGTTCGTTCGTCACATAATACAGTGTCAACAAGGTGTACCGAATAAACACTATAAATTATTATACGATAATATAATGTTGCAATTGGCTGTGTTTTCGAAAATTAGACTTCCGGAAGGAAATCAGTGAGTGCACGAAGACTAATTAAGGTTTTAATGGTAAATCCTTGCCAAACTATAACTGAGCTACTAGCATTATTAGCGTTAGTGTAACAAATATTGTGCTATTTGCGTCAAATCGGCAAAATGAAGAATGATTGGTGATTGCGAACTAAAAGAACGCAAGTGAAGAAGCGACATAAAATTAAGGGATTTTAATCGAATTGTTATCGTGAGACGAAAAGTAAATTATACACAATCATCCAAGCTAAATAGTACAGCAATAAGCAATAGATTAGTCAAAAGAAACTTATATTAACATTCTGGTCATCCAATGCCGGTATCCTTCACTACAGCTTCAAGTGATCTGCTATGAGGGTAACGGCATTTACGTATAATATACGCAAGAAATGCTAATGATGATACAGAATCTAGCAACTATACAACGGAAACTGCCTTAACTCTCTTAAAATGCCGGGAGCTATAGCTAGGAACGCTTCATCACCCAAATTATTTGATCTAATTTACAAGTCTTTGGAATTAAAACAATGTTTGAAAATAAATTATAAAATCACTAAGAGCAAGTGGATACTAATTTCCAAAATTTGTCACTTTCAATTCGGTACGTTTTGATAACAGCGTCGCAAAACGATTGCAATTAAAACGAAATATTCTCTTGAATTTGTTGGTGCAACCGAAATAATTTTAATCAAAAATTCTAATCAAATGTTTGTATCTAGAATTTTGCCATCTGAAATATTTAATGAAGGCATATAACTACAAAGTTATAGATAGAGATAACAATAATAATAAGGGAGATATTTCTAGTTTCTCATCTGACTTTTCTCTGTGGACCGATTTTATTCTCATTACTTCGACTAGCCTAAAACAAATGAAGAAATGTATATTATTATATGCTTCAATATATATTTCAGACAAAACATTACGTTAATATTGCTGAAGAAGTCTCTTTGAATCTATTCTCCCGATATTGATGATTCTGACAATACTGTATCGTTACCGGCCGTATTAGCAGCAGTTGCATGGGTTTATATTTAGTTGAGTCTGTAACTGAAGTATATGTAACATTATAATGATAAATAAACCAACACTAAATGTTTACTATTTTAGTGACATATGGGACACATTTGAAATGCATTATATGTAACTCAGCGGTAGTGATTAGGCCGGTCATCGATTGCGTCGTGTCTACAGTGGACATATGAACGTGACACCGGTGGTATGCGCGAGAACACATACCGGTGTCACGTTTTACAAATAATTAAAATATAATTAAGCGCAATTTACAATTTAATATGCGATTCTCTATGCTTCATCTGCTCAGTATCAACTGTGATGATCACACAGTAAAATACAAAATCACGATGCGTTGTTGACACCGTGCCGTCGTATAACTATGAAATGGCAAATTCGAGATCAATATATATTGCAATAGTTAAAGAAGAAGCAATTCCTAAATTGACGAGAATATTTAGAAAAGAATTAAATGTTTTGATTGGTCGGTCACAAGGTTCCATACATTAGTGAAGCAACAAAAAAGAAACTCAAAAACACTAACAATTTTTTTACTGAATAGACAATTATATCGTTTTTTGCTCTTCAGTTATGAACTGCGCGTGTATTAACATAATGAAATACTAGTCAATTATGTCATATGATCATTATACCCAGATTAAATAACATATTGATAATGTTAAAGCATGCACAAAATTTAAATAATTAATCAAAAAGTGACTGGTTTGACATGCTATTTCCTTATCTAAAACCTGACTGCATGTAAACATATTGGACGTTTAAATATGGAAAAGTTGGCAATCCCGTATAAATGTGGAAAATTGACAAACATAGAAGAGTGAAGCCATATTTTCATAGGAAATACATGAATATCATAAACGCAGATAGGATTTAAGGCTTTCAATTATTGCTGCTATATAGTTAAATCGTTCTGTTTTTAATAATGAAATTTGTTCAAACGAAATAATCTGTTAATTATTTTTAGATTTATACTTATGGAAATTTTTATTAATTTTCGAGTATATAATTATACACTAGATATGTCAGTGGCATTTATGTATTATCAAAATAAAATAAACAAATAAACGGAAATCCAATAAACAGATTGCTATGGCACGCCGTCTATGTAAAAGTTGATTATTTACATATCTAAAACTGATACATCAAATAATGATAATTGAAATATCACCAATCAAATGTAATTAGTAACATTCACTTACACAAGCGGTTTAATGAATTCATATTCAACATAAGCAACTATTTTTATGGATACAGGAATGGTGTATGAATTAAAAAAAAAATTCTTAACTAGTCGTGTAAAGAGATGCAACTCTTCATTATTATTGAAAGTACGTGAGAAAATATTGGATGAAATTTCGAAAGTATCAGACTGAATGGTTTCCTGAAATGTACTCCAAATAACTTCATAAAACCGTTTATTTGGGGTATAAATAATTACTAGTCCTGATACGCTAATCGTCTTGATAAATTAAGATTATTTATTTATATATTTACGTAAAACTACTCTTTATGTGTAGAGAAATCGCACCGCAGATATAACAATTTAGCAACTCTATATTTTACATGCGCAGTGTTTCTTTTGTAAAGATAGTTAGAATTTTGTTCATTTAATAACAAATTTCAAACGGAAGGAGACGAGGGATAGTTTAACTGCTAGAAGAAGATATATGTGAGAATATATGCAATACAAGAAAAGAAACAAAAATAAATCTTAATAATTACTTTTATTTTAGTGTAAAATTGCATAAATAGCCTTAGTCTTTGAAATTGGAACAACTGAAATTAAGTTATAATTAATTATAAGGCCATTATATTTGACGTACAAGAATAAAAATAATTAACTTAAGTCTAGATAACTATTTTGTATATTTATATTATAGGTATCAAAAACTTTTATACGATTTTACTGCAATTATCGTAGCATTAACTTTTTAAAACATATTTTAATGTTATACAGGTAAAATTAAACTATTATAGCAATTAGTATTTATTCCTTAACTTATAAAGGAACTGGACTTTATTATTTCTTTAATGTTCGGTTATGTTCTCAATACTTAGAATTAGTGTTGTTATAGTTTTACTTGTTAATTAAGTTTCATAGCTTTGTTAAGATAGCTTTTATATTCAAATTGTATTTCTAAAATCTTATAGGTCGTAAAGTTTAAGGTTCGACAAAGTCATTAACTTTTTTTTAATATTTTAAAAACAATGAGTCAATACACAAAAATTGTATGAAATATTTTTTTAAGACTTTCAGTTCAAATTTAACTTTTAAATAATTTTATATTTTCGCTTCATAAGGACACTGAAAGAAAAATGTCGTGTGTAATATTACTACATGGGAAAAGAGTTCATGGGAGTTCATTTCAGTTATTATATTTTAGGAATAAGAATGTCTAGTAGATTTTGAAGGAGTAGTGCAATTTGGACGACAATGTTTTTGAGTAATATAGTATTTGATTCCCATTACTTACACACATATATATATATATATATATATATATATATATATATATATATATATAATATATGTATATGAACGTTTGTGTATATATTATATCCGGGTGCATGAAATGAGTATTGTTTTTATAATTGTACAAACGTATGTTTGAGTCTATCCGTAGCGTATTGTTTCTATCCGTACTTTATGTAATCATTGTGTATATTGATTGTGTTATTAGCATATATTAAAAAATTAGTAAAAATGCATCAGGCGTTTGGTGTAAAACCGGAAGCGCTAACGATACTCACAATATGGCTTCATAAGGTGAGCTAAGTTATCTGTTGCATATTTTTATAACTTTCACAAATAATTTTTTTTTTTAATTTAATTTCTTTAATTTATAAATCTTCAATATGAAATATACAAATTGTATCATTTTAATTTTTATCAATTTAAACGGTCATTAAATATGTTAAGTTTTGTTATATTTTAGGACATTTATTTAATATCACAATGAAATCACACAATGTAACGCAAACGCTATATTTATTTCATATTTTTATTGAAACTAAAGTTTATTTTGAAACTAATCGATTACTTTGAAAGAATATAAACAAACCTTGCAATAACAAAACAAGAACTGAAGTCCTCCGCCTAGATCAGATCTATTGCCTCAACAAGAACCGATTGTTGAAACAAACAGCAATAAATGCACAAGTTTAATTTTAATTTTAGCAACGATTATTAAAAAAAAACTTTAAAATATCCGATTATTTACAAATTTTAAACAATAAAATCACGGAACTGTCTGTAATCAATAAAGTCTTGTACTAAAGAAATACTATTTTTATCGGTTTATTATTTATGTTATTAAGAGTGTCAACACCTTACGGTGGCAATATGATAATCAGTCAATATAAACTAGCTTTTATAAATTAACTACTGTTTATAAAATAAAACTATCGATAAATTAATTAAAATTTTGTAAATATGTAAAAGAAAAGTCAAACAAACTTGACCGCAACGCACCCTTAACTCATTCATAATTTCCGTTATATAATTTTAAACGTACTACGGAGAAACTACTTTGCAATTCCGACTTGTCCAAAACAAGAATCAAACTTAGTTTATGGGCAGTTTTTGTTTAATTCTTCTTACCTTTCTCTCGTGAAGCACGTTCGAGGCACGTTTAATAAAAGATCGAACACACTAGTGACACTTCATTAGCTTTCACTTGATGCAAAACCAGGACACAAAATTGAACTAAAACACTATTCCAGTTTCATTCCCGCCGAGTTTACGTGTACAGTACCACCAACCGACGAGACGAAATTCGTTTCCGATAAGGAGAGGCCGACTGCGACCCAACTTCCGACCGCGCCGCACTCACTGATAATTTAAAACAAAAATGACTTTTTTACTCTAACTGAACAGTTATTGCGCAAACTGCCGCCATTGGTCAGTGTCATTAACCGTTAAACTGCTTGCCAAATATAAATGAAATAAATTAAAAAAGAAAAAGCCTGACGGCACGCGGTGGGTTCAGTTTTAACTCATAATATTTACCGATCACACGAATGCTACAGTGCAGGAAAATATTTAAAGCAAAATAAATAACAGTAATTTATTCAATTTAACAATTATATTTTGGAAGTTAGTTACTGGCAGTTATTTTTCATAATCGAAATTTGGTTATTTCAAATTAGAACAATTTCAATGTTTTAATAGTAAGTACCTAATGGCAACTTAGTGGTCAGTTTGCCAGCGTCAGGCGGACAATTCGATTTGCCCACGAGTGTAAAACTAGACAAGCCACTCCATATGCGCGCGTGCTGAACGGTTCTGTCCAGCGTTCCGTGACTGTCAAACGGGAGGACGCGACATGGTATTGAAAATGTACAGTAAAGCGATGTGGTTATGGTCTTCTGGATTTTATAAATGAAGAGTGCGTACAAGCTGGTGGATGGTGTTGCCTTTTTTGTATGTGTGACTTGCAATACTTGATAACTGTAATACTTTGACAGGTGACTGAGTTAGTGTTAGGTATTTCTGATAAAAAAACATTTTAATTCAGTTACCAGTTTAATAACGAGTTTTGCAATTGCAATATTAAAAAAACTTTGTACACTGTGTTAAAAATTACATTCTTGTAGTTTCGTAAGTAGTATTATTTTTATTAATGATTATTGCTTTAGTTCAAAAAATAACAAAAAAATTAAGAAATAGTACATTGGAACGACAGACATTAAAATTGTTTTTTTTTAATTAAATTCTAGTATCAGAAAACTCCAGTTTCCATTAAAATAAATATATTTTCCCTAATTTGTAGAGCCAATATTTATATGTATATCGTTAACCAAATATAGCCAAAACAGTCTGGGTATAAATATTTTAGTAATGATTACCGTTTTTAACTTTTATATTTATTGTTAATTTGGAATGAAATTTAAATAATTACTTGTTCATTCCAAAATGTAGGTATATCCGCATTTCTTGTAATTAAATGTCTAACTATAAATTACAATTTCAAGCCGCATTGCTTTGAAAGTTATCTTGCAGTTATGAATTCATATATCGATCGAAAAAAAAATAAAAGCACATTAAGACTGACCGATCGCACATTTGTACATGTTATATATAAAACTAAATATACGTATGTTTGCATATTATTAATAGGTTCCTACAATTTTTACTCAAATTTTCCACACTTACTCCCGACAACAATAAAATTTAAGAGCTGTGATCCCCACCTCACCTTCTTATATTTGTACGGAGGATGACATTTGGAGAAAGACTGGGCGAGGTTGGGTACTTAGTTGAGTATAAAAAACCAAAGGTATAATACCTTTGACTTTTTATACTATATGTAGGTCATAAATTATTAGCGGACTATCTTTTGTTCACTTGAAAGTATATTTATGGAAAAAAAGGGGTGTGTAAACATTGATACTCTAATATTTAAGAGGTAAAGTATTCATAATTGCGCACATTGATTGTCTTTTATTGGGCAGATATTGATTTGAAAACTTGCTTCAATTAAACTGAATTGACTTCGTATTATTTTCTGCGGACGTATATTCATTTTTATGTAGCTATTTTACAAGATGAAAAGGGTATTTTAAATTATATCTACGCGAGAAATTAATATTTTAATTCTCGTACGATCTTTTTTGAAAAATTTAAAAAAGATACCTTTGACTTGGAAGGCCAATATCATTAGGTATATTATAATCGCATAATAATCGGCTGGGTGTTATTAAAAATGTGAAAGTATTTTTTAGTATTTTCAAAATGCTCTTATAAAATTTCAGAGAAAAGAATATTTTTTCTTCCCATAATTTTAGATGAAAAAACATGTTAAAAATCGATATTTCTCATTTTTACAAACCCTAAGGTTTTTTCAAAATATAACATATATATATATATATATATATATATATATATATATATATATATATATATATATAATTGGCTTTTAGATTTTTGTCTACCTATATATTTTATTTACTTGGTTAGCACCCTAATACTTCATTGTACTCCGGATATTGAATAAATCACGTCTAAGCAAATCGTGATGAGTCACTTCCTTGGTTTAATGCGTTAAAATTGTCATGCCGATTACGTAGAATCAGCTCTGCGTGACTAGATCGTAAATGAAAAGTAAAGTTGAAAAGTCGAATAAATAATTCAAATTGATTCCGAACCGACGGTTTGAGCGACGTGCGGCCCACTGTACTCTCCGGAAATGACAGCCGGTGTGCGGGAACACAATGTAACTTCCGAATATCATGCGCCGGCGCACGTCGGCCGCTCTGCTGTCTCTCTCGCACGTGTTAGACGGAATTTTGATGGGGGCACCCATCGACTGCGTTTTAATTTCGTTGAATATACTCGTAACGTTTATATCAAGATTATTTATTGTAATGTACGTAAAAATCTAATCAATAAAGATATAGGACGAAAGTCCAATAATAATTGTGTATCGAAATAGCTGCGGTGGAAATACGATGAAAATATACGTTAAAATCACACAAAAGTTTCTTTTACAATATTTGTTAATATGTTGGAATTTACAGTGCTATATATACCGGTTTTTCTGTATGTGTGATACTGAATATTTAAAAACCAATTAAATAATTGAAATGAAATTTTTCGTGCTAGTGTAGCAAAAAAAAGAAGAAAAGTTATTAAATCTGCATTATTTGCATGGATAATGACTATAGTCAACAGATTATGTTCATTTACACCGATCATTTTCTTAAGTTATTCAGAAATCTTCTAAAATAAGTCACCCTCTGAGTGAATTTTTCTTTTAAGTTGGTGTTCATTGATGCCTTCAAGACCTAGCCACTCTTAAAAGAGCTATTGTTAATAAAATTTGTTTTAAAAAAGTAGCGTTATATATTTAGTAATGTTAATAACATCATTATTTTTATCGAAATAGTAAAATTTAAAATAACTTTCAGCATAATATCTGATAAAAAGCAAGATAAATAACATTAAACACCTAATATTTACCTTAATATTTAATTCACAATTAAATGACACTACGTGATGTAGTATTATTTCTACTTTCTTTAATTTCTTTACCACGACCTAGGTTTCGTTGTATTACAACATCTTCAGGTGGGCTATTAGCAAATATTAAGTTAATCTTTGCTATTAGCCCACCTGAAGATGTAATACAACGAAACCTAGGTGGCCGTAAAGAACTTAAAGAAAGTAGAAATAATACTACATCACGTAGTGTCATTTAATTATGAATAATGAATTTCTACAAAATTAACGCCAAATATATTCAATACTTAATATTTAATTAAAAAAAGGAATTATTTAAATTTTTAAAAACAATTTCTTTTTGTTTTATTTATAAAATACGGTACTAAAGATGAAAAAGGGAATATTTTATTTCATATTTTTAATATGTAATATAATATAACGACACGAAATTATAAGTAACTTTCAAAATTACAAGAATGTAACGACAAAGATACGCGTGTTATTATTTTATCTTTACCTTATTATATATACATGTAATAAAATTGTAGATTTGGTATATCTATACATAGTAGATGTTTACAAAACATTTATGGGGACATAATAAAGGTAACAAAACATAAAAATTTGTTTTTGGAATGTTTGTTTCTTTGTTCGTTCGTGCCTCGCGCAGGAACCATGAAGGGATCCAATGTACTGGAAAAGATATGGTCATTTAAAATTTCAGTACAAAGCTGGTTTACTTGAAAAAAAACGTTTATTTTATGATGATTATTAATGGCACTCCGTGCATCTTAACTTTCAATTTTACAGTTACTTAATAAAATTTTCCATAGGTCCTTGTGAACGAATTCCCGACCAAAGCTAATTTTAAATAAACGATTGGCCAATAATACATTTTTTCATTTCCAAAATTCTCGGAATTGGCTTTCTCATTTCACCTTTTGTGCTTGAAAGCACACGTACGGTCTTTTAGGAAAGGAGGTCCTAATTGATTTCAATAATTATTTCAGTTCTTGGCTTAAAGGGAAAAAAATATTTTCGTGGATGTAAACAGGCAACCGTAAACCGTAAACACACATTTTTGCGAATATTATTCCGAGTTTACTAGTTATATTACTGATTTTCCACAGACTTTTGTTCTTTTTCCACTTATTTTCTACATTTTTATTGATCCTTTAGTAAAACAACTTTCTTCAAACTTTCACTTATATGCTGATGATTTTCAAATATACTCTCACTGTAGACCTATTTGAACACAGATCTAAATATTTTCAAGCAGTCGGCCAATAATCAGGGTCTTATGATAAACATACTTATTGATAGCCAAAAAACACAGCAGACAAAACACCCAGGTTTATTGGTAGCCAAAAACTTATGTCGAAAATACGTTTGAATCATCCACTGCAACAGGATATTAACGGCTGTTTGATGACTTATTTTTCTACTGGTAAAACCTTAGCCTACATTTTGATTAATATCTAACGTGGCATCCTCAGATAAATGACGTTAGTTAATTTTTTTTCCAGAATATGCTCTGTCAAACTTCTTCACATATTTCTCCCACTTGAACCTAAAGTACATGTTTATTAAACACTACAACTGCCTATTCTCGGCTATGGAGACGATGTTATATAAAGTTAACGGAGCAATGTCTCAATAAATTAGAAAGACTCAAAAAACCTTTTGATTCGTCTTCGGCCTCAAAAAATACCATATTTCTGAGTATTGGTCATAACGAATAGTTAGATTCGCGACCGGTGAAGTCTATCATATTTTATTACTTTTATATAATAAAATCTTCTGACATGTTCACATCTTCGATGCAAATTCCAACACATTTCAGTTCATGGCCTTAAACTAAGTTCCAAAGACAAGGAGACCTTCTAAATGCAATCTCAAAACAGAATTGTATTCTACGTGGAATAATTTACAGTAAACGATACAAAAGTATGGAATAAATTGAAAACACATATAAGTATACAAAGTGCGCCCTTAAAGTTTGCGTTCAAATCTCATCTGAAATTACATTACCTCTAAATAATATACGGATTGAACACCGTACCCTTACTTCCCTCTTTATCCCTGATGTTTTGTTTGTATTGTTTCATTTAATATCACGTTAATATTATTTGCACTTCCAATTCTCATCGAGGTCTTTTTTAATTTTTTTGTTCTTTTCGTATATGTTTTTTTGTACTTTTATGTATCAGTCATGCCAATCTAGTACTATGCCAACATTTTTACGCTTGTAACTTTATGGTTGGCTGTAACAAATTACTCCTGTAGCAATAAGTCGGCTATCTCTGGACCTAGCTTTCTAAGTTCTAGTACAGTTTACTAAAAAAATGATACGGAATTGTGTGGTGTCATAAAATTGCGACAATAAAAATAAAATATCGATAATAATTTTTATACAGGTTTCACAAGTCTTTTTATCGGAATTATTTAATTTAAAAATAAAAAATAAACATATTTAAAACAAAGACCTACTATCAAACTACGTTTTTTTTAACATAGTAACATTGCGAACAAATTGTATTGGTATTAGATCAATCGGCAGTCAGTGGTGATTAAAATAAATATAGGGCGATGATTATTCAATTAACTTCGTTAAATTGACCAGTTCTTATTTATATTAATCCATACGACAGTGGAATAACTTCTTACAATTCAATTTACCTGCCAAGGGTCATATTAAATGTTAACTGTCGCCATTTTGTGATAATTTTTCTTCTAACTTTGAGTCATCATAATTTGATTTTTCTACCTTTCCCGAGTTCAAGAAATCTAAGTATATCCGAAAGACATGTTATTATGAAGAATAAGTGGTTACTATGTCATAATCTTACCTATTCAAAGAGCCAAAAGTATTTTAATAGATTCCTTGGTGGGATAGTTTATTAAAGGTAAGGAATGTTTGTGAAAACTCGTATTAAATTTATAGTAATAATTAGCAGTCAATCATTCGATACACATTATGTCACTTCGTATACGAAGTATTTAAAATTGGCATAGAAACAATAAAAAAAAGTTCTTCTAATCAATTTCTTATTTCATTATCAAGCAAACGAGTGTGGAAACAAGAACAAGTTACTTTTTGTCAAGCTCACAGTTTAAGATATAGGAAACTCTTAATTCATTAATATATTTCGTTACATTTATGTTAAGAAAAATTTCTTAGGATACGGAATTTATGACATAGGGTAATACACCCTGTAATAAAGCTATGTTATTAAGAAGCTATTTTGGAGCTTAAAATAAAAAAAAGTATATTAATGCTTTAATTTTTTAATAAACTTATCATTAATTATCGTATTTATTGGAGATTGAGCTCTTTCCTAACAACAAAAATAATCATTTATTGAAATTTAAATTAAATAGCAAACCCTTGTCATTGCCAATTGTCTTGGATATGTGCAGACAATGGCCATCTTGTCTGCATATATCTCAACTATAGGTAAGTTTCCATTAAAGTAGCCAAATATTAAGCGGTATTATAGGGCTATATCACCTTAATATAAAAAGTCCACCTTATCTAGTCATGCTAATGATATGGTGTTACTTATTAATTTGCGATCTGTATAAAGATTAGATTAACAGTTGGCGATTACATTTAAAAAAAAACTGTATAAATATCGTAATTTTCAAAGCTAAAAACACTTTATCCTATTTACTACAAATATATAAAAAAATCAAAGATCGGTTAATATTTTGAGTTAAAAAATACTTATCGAAATGTTTTTTGTTAATCGAAATTTCAAATAGTGAAAACACCGTCAAAACTCAATTTATAAAAAAGTAAGTTGTTAATGCGGAACAAACAGGCAAAGGGACAGGTAGGGATTTTAAAAAACTTAATTTTACTTTGTTTTCTGAGACCTATAAATAGTCGATTCAAACACTTTTGAAGAGTTTCAGATTTATATATAAAAACTTACCTCTATTACAGTTGTATAATAGGGTATTTGACTATATTTTTTTATCAATAGAATAGAATAAGTAATAACTTTAGAAACGGTTAAAATAAATATATCGTACCTAGGACTTTTCATTACAAAGTTACAACGATTTAAAAACGACGAAATACGATACGCGCGAAAACGCCCAATACAAAACACAACTGTATTCTGACGTCCCTGGCCAGTTATTTAGCATTCATTTTAAGGGAGTCTATTAAATATTTTTAATATCTCGTTAAATATTGCGTTTAAGTTATACATTACACATTATAATTTTCTCATTTTTTTTGTCTGGAAACTAAATTCATGATAACTTTCTCAATTTAAAGAACAAACAAATCGACACTTTTCCTATTGAGAAGTTTCGATTAATTAAAACTATCTTATATAAGAAATAGAAGAAAGCGTTTCTTTGACAAATTCGTGACTAGTAATGTGATAAATATTGAAAACAGAATGTCGTGATACTGAACAAATGCGGAACCAATATCTCTTCTGTATTAATTGAAATTTAGATATTTTTATTTTATTTTATTTCTTTAACAGCTTCTACTTTCTTATTTTTCTATCTAAAAGCAGGAAAATAAAACAAATATATATCGATTACTGGTTTTGCACTTGTTGTAAAGCTAAAAAATAAATCCAGAAATTTGTTGCAGAGCCATCTATATACAACAGGCCATACTATTAAACGTAGAGTTGAATCTACCGTTTAACTAATGTAGTAGCACGTTAAAAGATGGCGCTGTTAAAAGGTTATTCGGTTTGTTTTTATTTAAAAAATAAAGGCCGTTAATTGTTTTCACTTTTTGTACATAATATATGAAATGAAAAACATAAAGAAAATAAAAAAACAGTAAAATTAGGACAGAAAATAGTTACCTTTGCCACGAAAATCCATTGGCGACCAAATAGCAAACTCCAGATACAATTCCAGCCAAGAGACCAAAACTGACACCCGTCGACAGAAAAACGGGCAGAGTATCGGACGGCATTTTCCTAACTATCGATTCAATTAACACTGGACCACAAATAGATACTCATGGATCCTTCAAGTCACTCTATATAACAATCATGTCACGATTCACACATTGTAGTCGTTTTGCAAACGTTATCGCTCACACGAGATTTCAAAATTCGAAAATTTTATTTGTTTATGCGTAAATTTCAATTATCACATGAAATATATAAGCATTTCATTTGAGTTTAACTTTGATTTGAGCTGTCACTTGTTTTGATCGTTATTTTAAACTGGGAAGCAAATGAAATATTATTATTTAATTATGGTAATTTAAAAATATTTATATCACAAACGTTTTATAAATTGTATGAGGATTTATAATTATTTATTATAAACAAAAATGGAAATTTTCTTATCTATTAAACTAGCAGCTTGTCAAATTTGGCACACTGTTTACATTTTGAACGGTGATTATAACGATTTAATTATTAAAGACACTTTCACAAAATTTATTAAATTAACCTTAATTTAAAATGATTACTCTATAAGATTCGGACTATTTGATAGTTTTAGTACTTTTTCTAAGTATATTGCTTAGGCGAAGGCGTTTATCGCCCCATGGCACAAAATCACGTAAATTGAAATACGCTAATGACTATCCACGTTCGATATGATAATTTGATCGATTGGAAGAGGTTTGAGTACCGTGATATATTTTCGACAGTTAATTTCGATATAATAGATTGATTTAGTTTCGCTACAAACTGAAGTCACATTCTTATCAGTGATTAATATTACGTTTTCAGTGATAAGGATTTATTAAAATACCTAGATTCAAATCTTGGTTAGACGACTTATTATTTATTTTAAATGTTCATGACGTTTTATCTATTAAAGAAAGGAGATTTAATCTTTATTAGGTACTCGGCTTATAGTTTTGTTACTGTGTAATCTACAGAAATTTCACTTCACTGATACGTATGGCCATAAATGTTTTGAAAGTTTTGGGCTATAATAAGAGACTATAACTGTTATCAATAATTAAATACCTGTAAAATACATGAAATCATTGTTTAATGAGATCAGCGTCTACTATTTCTTCGTGTTGTTTCAACAAGAACTTTTTTCAACAAGATTTACTTGTTTCAGAGAAATTTACTTGTTTCAACAAGTCGCGGAATTTATATAAAAATATTGTGCATTTTTTCTAATGTGTTAATATTATGTTCATTGAATTTTCTTTTCCACTTCACCTCTTCATTTTGTTTTTTTTTTCTTTATTTATACAGTTTGATGTCATCGTCTTTAAATTTCAATTTGTCCAGATAATAATCTACGCACCTAACTGGAATACAACAAATAACGTAATTAATAATTCCAATTCTATTGAAGAGGGTCGAGTGCAATAGGTTAATATTACCGTCTGTAGAATTTTTTTTAAATAATAGGTACTTATATCAACGAGTAATCTAGAGAAAGAAATCTAATAAAATGTAATTATTAATAGATAATCTTATCTATCGATGACAAAGTTGAAAATCCTTAAAATACTTAGCAACAGTATATTTGCCACTGGTCCGATGTCATGAGCTAAAATGATTAAGACGAAAATGTGATAGGAAAAAGCTTGAGTGTGAAGTATAATTACGGAAAAGTATATCAAGGCGGTTTAGCATGACCGACAAAAATGTTGTTGTAGAACAATCAGAGACAAAAATATGTGGAAAACTGATATAGACTAAGCGAACTAGATTAAAGAATATTTCAAGGAAAATAAGGCAGTAATGAATGGAATGGAAGAGCGTAAGAATATTAAGTAAGACAAAATAGTATATTAGGGTTAATGAACGTTTCATTACGGTTTCTGACTTGTTTTATAGACAAGCAATAGAGTTTTACGTACTGTGTGTTTGAGGGACTTGATTAGGGTATATTGAACTTAGTGACAGCATATTCTAACCAGCAGGCATTAGACATTAGAAAAATAAATTTGTAGATTAAGATTTACTTATTAACGTAAACAAACAAATATCTTAGACGTAAAATGAAATCATTTCACATTAATGCAAAATAACTTCTGCATTTGTATATTAAATAAGTCTAATGTGGTCGTAGTTATTAAAAAAAAACTTTCAAAAACTAATAACGTGTCAATAACAAGAAAATATTTTTCGCTAACCAAAGAAGCTTTTTCTTTATTTCTATATTTGAAAAGAAACTAACTAAGGTCTATTGATTGATTATTGAAAGATTAGTAGATCTGAAAAAATATGTTATTTGTGAAAAATATTAAGAATTAAGACTGCGGACTCAAAACCCTAAAATATCAGTTTAATTGATGATATTTTAAGCTGAATGCGGGTTTTAAACCTCCTAAAAATATTAGGTACATAGCTATTAAAATTTGAAATTTATGTTTTTTTTCATAATTCCCAGGAAATACCTTTGTGTTTCTAATCTTAAGTTACTAAGCAGGTGATTAGTCGAACATTCAATCATTTGTTCAGTACCATCAATATTATTTACATTTTTTCTGCAATACCTTAATTTATTTTAGTTATAAATTGAAAGGCTTTTCTGCTCATTTTGTATGGTCGTATTCTGAAAGTTCACAAAATTTATTTACATTTTAGAATAAACTAGTTTAACAACTCAATATTTTTGGAGATCCACATTTTTAGAGATCCACCTTTTTAGAGATCTACATTTTTAGAGATCCATATTTTTAGAAATGCACGTTTTTAGATATCCACATTTTTAGAGATCCATGTTTTTAGAGGTCCACTTTCTTAAAGATCCACGTTTTTAGAGATCCATATCTCAAAAGGAAAAAAAATAAACCCTTATAAAATCTCTCAGGCGTTCATTTGTTCATTCCTCATAGCTATTTTTTTTATAAAATGTAGGAAGTAATGTTGATGTAGGAAGTTGAAATTTGAACTAAAAATGTTGTCTTTTGATCCACATATTATGCAATAACCCTAAAGAATAGTCCTAAATAGGCCTAAGATAATTTTAAGAGTAGAACCTTAAAAATTGTTGACTGACAAAATTTTAGAAGAGGCAAGTTTGACGTAAAAAAATTATTCTTTCTTTCTGGCCAGTTACAGGGATTCCAAAATAATTTTGTTTCAGCACTTCATGTAAGATAGATCCAGAGAAACATATTCGCTCATGAAGAAAGGAAATGAGTTCCGAAACCGCCATCGGAAAAATATAGTGATCATTCTAAGTGATTCTAAAAGGGTAGAAAAAATATCTTCATAATCTTATACGTTTAAATTTTTATACGTACCTAAGTATACGGAACTTTCGCAGTGCGATTTCTACTCAAAGTACGAGTAACTCAGAAATCATCTAAAAAATCTACTTCAACGCATAATCTCTGGTTCTGCACTGTTGGTACATTTTGCACCCTTTTTCTATCTAAAACCTGCCAATATCGTTTTTATTTAAACTTGTTTTTAGTTTAAGTCCTGTTAGTTTTTTCTTTATTTTAATTTCGACTTAGACTCCTATCTACGTACCGCATACGTAATTGATGTCAAACAGAAACGTTTGCTGTAATTACGCGTACCATTGTTTTATTTCGCCAACAAAACCACTATGGTATTTCGAGATCGTCTCATAGCGATATCATCGCGACACGGGTAGCGGTGAGTATGGCGTAAACGGCGCAGGTTCATTACGTATAGTGTTGTTCTCTCATTACCCGCGAGAACAATCAACGCGCCAACTAAAATTTAATAAACAGAGATTAAATTACTTCGGATTGGATTCGTCGAGTCGGGCGACATTGTCTTACGTTGCACGTACACTGAGACCCGGTTCTAATGCAGGTATATTAATAAAAAAGACTTCTCACTAGCCCTTCACGTCATTACTTATCCAACTGTTATGTCAAATATTATGGAACGTAAATATTTATCCATACAGAGGACATTACTATTTTGATATAGGTTTTACCGCTTAAACTTATGTCTCATTAGGCTTTTCAATCGGAATTACTAAAAATAAAACTTTTTTCAACATGACATCTTCATTAAACTTTATTTTTTTTACTTCCTTATTACTTTAAATTAAAGATGTTTCATATTATTTGGAATTTCCACAATATTTAATTTCATAGTAAACTTTTGACAAAAATATACTATTGGGTTATTCGAGAAGTAATTTTGTTTCTTTCCTCATGAAAATAAAACGTTTCTTTGTAATATACAAATATTTTCTTGCATTATAGATTCATAACATTAGTTCCACAATTTTTGTTATGTCAATAGCATGGTTCTACGTATATATCTTATAGAACTTACAGTGTTTGCTTCGAAAAAACTAAATTAAGTACTTTTTGAGACAAATGGTTTGTCATCTCAAGAATTTTATGAAGGCGATGTTATCAAGTTATAGTTACGGGGTGCCAGATCTGGCGAGTTAGGATTTGAAACGAAATAAATTCTTTAATTCAATAAATTTATTTTCGTAGGGATTTCTTGTGTTATTTGATGGCTTGCTTCCACCGATACTTTTGTGTGATCTTCGTCAGTTTTAACTGACTTAATAGGACGTAGTACAAAATTAACAACGAAATTGTCAGATTAGAAGATTTCGAATTTTACGAAAATTCTCATACTGTCTTTCTGTTAAAACATCTTCTTTATATAATTCGTGTAATTTTTTGCTTGCTGAAATAGCTGTCTTATTTTTCAGTGTACCCGAAAAAACGACTTTAAAGAATCAATACTTTTGTATTCAGACTGATGTTAGTGTTAACGACGACACGCAGATTTAATGAAATTGGTCTCCCAAGTAAGTGTTGCCTGCAATTTCGTTTCCGTGGGATTTGACATATGGTTAAAGACTAAGAAAATAAAGAACCAAAATTTTCGAATTCCTCTCAAAATTTCGTCTCTACATTCCTCATATTCCGTCTAAATTACTTTTTGTAGACGAAGATATAACAGGAAAATATCTACAAAATCATATTTACTTCTAAATAAAAGGTACCAAGGATGTACACACTCATTCACTATTCACAGTATACTATCTGCCTAGGATCGTCAGATCCGTTCTGGCACATATTCCGCTCATTTGTATTAGTATCTCGTATTCGACATTGTACGAGTTTGGTCTGTGATAGCGACCGGACGACTGTACCGTATGCCGCAAGAGCACGGGACGTTCTCACACTCGCTACAGCGATAGGAAAGCAATTGGATCGCGGGAACGATGATACGCTATCGTGATGCAGATAATCTGGGAGACTCATTCTTATCCGCAAGATTGGGCAAGGTAAGTATTCAAGGTTATGCAAGTGCGGATATTCAAAGTGCCCGTACGAGTTAGCTGCAACACATTGTTATCGCTAACTTCTCTACGGATCGTGTCCCATGAAAAACAAAATAAGCACTTTCGTAAAAGGTTACTTTAAAGAAATACAAATCTGATTGTAAAAAACGGCTGTTGTTTTTGTAAGATAGCTCTTTCAACATCGCTGTAGCTTATCATGACTTATCACCATATAAAGGATTAATTTTTCATTAGTATTCATATCCAGGTGCTCATTGCAGATATTAATAAATTGGATTGCAAGTAGGCTTCAGGCGTAGGTGCGCACGTGCTCAGTTATTGTTGCATTGGCATTAAAACAAGTCGACTTCTATGGGTTTGCGAGTACAAATTTTTTTTATATCTCAGTAAGTTCTCGATTTACACTATTAACACGTTAACTAAAGGGTTAAATGCAATGCAGTGCAATCATACCGGATGCCATACGGCAACACATTTAGAAATAAATTACCTATTTATATATCCAAGGACACGATTTTATCTCATGGAAAAATATATTGAAACTTAGTTTTCAATTATTTTAGAATTCTGAGAAGGTGATACGTATGGTAATTACTCAATTTTCCCCTATTTTTGTGATTTAGCGGAAAATAATACAGTCGCAACTGTTTAATTTTTTTGTTTAACAAGTTTTCAATCCTGCACTTTACACATATTTTAGTAATACAATTATAAAAGGGAATATACGTCGCAATACTTGAACTTCGGGGAATCGAATAATAATGAGTTGCTATGGAAAATAATACATTAAAATTTTATTACTTTTCATTTCCTTCAAAAGTTAGAAGCTTCTGGCAGGTAGACAATCACATTTCGTGCGGTCTGCACGGGACACTGAAATGTCACACCTGTGGTGATCCGAAGTGTTAGATAATAATAGGTGGAACAATAAGAAGGACTGTCTTTTCTAAGTCTGACTGGGCTGGACTATTATAAGAACATAAGAGTAATTTTGAAGCATAGATATTCGTTATTCGCGAGTTTGTCTTAGCGATAATTTCATATTCCAAAATTCAATACTAGTTCTCATGTTTGTTCATAGTAACTCAGTCAAAATGAAAAACATTTTATTTGTTTTTGTTTTTTACTTCCATTAGTTCTATATATCTTTTGGGCGGAATTCATGTTATATTCAGTTTCAATTCTGCAATAAAATAAATGGATTTATCTAAATCCACGTAGACGTTTCTAAAAAGTTACCTTTTATTTTAAAACCGTGGCTACTGAAAGCCTTTAAATGTACTGTTAATAAAACAAATTCACAAATTAATTATTTGTTGATTATTTTGTCAATATTCATGCATCCGTTTACCTCGAAAGGAACTCTTATAACTCTTATCCAACTATAAATGGAATCCTTATAAGATCACTCACGTGTCTGTCCGTTTGTCTGTCACAATTGTTTTCTCAGAAATAATTTGACGTAGAAATTTGCGATTTGGCATAGTGATAAAGCATTTCAACTCAGATATATCTCGATAGTTTATATATATATATATATATATATATATATAGTTAATATATAAAGCTTAAAATGTTTATATGTAAAAGGAAAAGAAGTCCCAGAAAGAGCAAAAGAAGTAACAGACTTTTTCAAATTCATACATCATATTATTAATAATTTTAAACTTCATGGTTTTTAAGAAGTTCGTGATATTTTTACCTCTTTTAATATTATACATCAGGCAAAGTGATTACAGTAGGCATTATACATATTTACATGGTGAAAAATAATATTAATATTTGTATGTAGTTTAACAGTAGCACTATGTGCTCTTGAATATTTATTAATGTACTCCTATCAAATCATGGCACTGTGATTTCTACTCCTACTTAACAGATTAATGGCTCCAGTTTTCATTTTCTGACCAAATTATAAACTTTCCAATTAACTCTGTGCGTAGAGAAATTATGCTAGATCAATGAGGATGTAAACTAAGCAAACGTCAGGCAGCTAATCTATCTGTTGGGTCCATGTATGGAGATGTGATGTTCGTTTCCTGTCCGCGCCTCGTGTCCGCTGTCCCCGCGCTCACCGTGTTACGCCACTCACAGACATTCAATTGAATGTGCTCTCCGATATTATTAAAACCTACAATCTTCCTACTATATTACACATTACTTTTGTTGGGAAAAGAAATATATATATAATAAGATCACTGGTATTTGTTTCGTGATATCACTGCCGATTTCCCATCGTTTCTTAAATTGTATTATTTAATTAAATTCCACATGTAGATTTTTCAAAATCCTTATTTAGTTCTTAGATATACTTCTTTTCAATGTATAATTTATTTTCCTAAATCGACCTATTAATTTTCTTCTGAAATTGATTTATCCATGCTCGAAGGGAGTCCAATTTTCTAGATTTATGGAAAAAGAACATAGAGTTGGACGTTATAACGTTGGTTTTATTTTAATAATCGAGATTTATTTAAAGTAAACATATATAATATATTACATAAAGTGAAAATATAGATGTATAATCTCAAAAACACACTAAAATGAATAACACAACACCAAGAGAATACCTTGGAATAGGAGGTACATTTCAAATATACAGTCTTTAACAGAAGTTTACGGGAAAAGAAATGGTACGATTTTTTCTTTCCGGTTAGTGGTGGACCGATTACGCTAATTTAAATATTTGGAGTAGCTAACGATTTGGATTATTGATGTTAAAATCAACATTAAAATTTACATAAACGAAAACGCTAGGACACACTGTATAAAGGAGTTTCGAGGTATTTTTTTCATACAATTTTTTTTACATTTATTCGTTTCCTAGCGGCTGTACCATTTTCCTTCGAAATCACGGTTCTTTAGCAATTGGACGGGTTTCTGCCAAAAGAATTCACTATCTTAAAATAGTGAAAATAAATAAATTGCCTCCTCTCATAACCGTATTTTAATTACGCATGTGTCAAAATGCATGTCTAAAAATGATTATGAATGTAGTCAAAAGTTTCACATACTCGAAAACTCAAAAAATTAATTTCTGATTTTCTAGAGCTTTATTTATAATATTGTCTGTCAAGTTCCCCTAGCTTAGTTTACAACGACCTATTCGTTTCGGGGGTATTTGGGATAAGCGCCAAGAAGGAGCGGGACCATATGCCACAGAATAGTGCGTAGCCTGTACGGATGATATAAGGTGGCCACTCACTGACAGTTTAACGTTCCGAATAACGCAGTCGATAACGGAAATGCAAAATCCGCTACGATATCGTTCGAATGGTGCGGCGTGATGGATTTCCAAACCGCTCAAACGCAATCGTTCCACGCCAAAAAAGTGGGATCGGCTTATGGAATGGGTGGGGTAGATTTTGCGCTACAGATCATATACTAAATAGATTAATAGAGCTATTGTGCGAACAAGGTAAAGCGATACTAGCAATATTTTTTTTAAATTTTATTATGCTTTGAAGTAATGAAGTTACGGCGGGAGCGCTGCCCCTTAAAGGTGTAATTTTTCATAATTTAGTTTACAAAAATGTGTATAAATACACATAAGTCGAAGGACAACAGGTACGGTACAGTGAAGTGATCTTGAGTATAGTCGATAATATTTGCCTATCTATTTGGAGCCGTGCAGAATGGATTTCGGTTAAGAAAAAAAATTATTCGTTTTTTAACAAAAATGTAGCTGAAAATTACATAGGCTCGGCTTTTTGTTTTTTTTTAACGCTTAAGTGAAATTATATAATGTTCTAAACGTCTATAAGCAAAAACATACAATGCCTTTAATATGTAAATGCGTAGAGCTTATTTAATCAAGTAAGTACATTGACGAATGATCATTTGTCGATGTACTTCATTAAGTCATAGAAACCACAAAAGCCCATCTTTTTTTTTATTTTTCTTATTAAAATTTAATTTGAATGATTTTTTCAGATAATATATTAGCGTAGTCTATGAACATTTTGGTAAATCAAAGTACCGCAACATTGAGTTTCATTATGATACTGATTTAATTGTTTACGCGTTGGCTTTTAGTTGATAGCTTCACGATAAGACCCGCCTATATTAATACTGTATACACTGCAAACTAATTTACTTTACGTTTACATATCGACTGTATATCTTTCTCATTTTATCTAGCGTATCACTGTTTTATTATCTGATAAAAAATAGTTTTAAGAATTCATATGTGACTAACGACTTGTTACGTATTCGCACCGGAAAAATTTTGAATTTAAAATCCTGCCTTTCCAGAACGAAACCATGACGAGACACTAGGTTATACCAATATAAATTCTCACACTGTATCTATTTCAGATTTCACTTCTGAGCAGTGTTTATTTGATATGATAGTTGTTACTAAATTTTAGAACCCGTATCTAGTAGAGTGTGAAGCGAGTCATGTTGTGACATAAAATTTACGCACCTGTTATATTGGTGTTCAAGTATAGTCGTATATAACGTTGTTGCGAAACTAATATCTTTAAAATTTGAACATTTTGATCGTGAATTAACTCTGAACGATGTATACATTTTATACATATCGATATTATTTGAATATATTTTAAGAAGTCATTTGTGCTACAACTATAACTCGTTCAATATTCTGCATCTTAAGCTATTTTTAAAGATAACTTGGTATAAAATTTGCCGTATTTGGTTCAAAATATCGAACTATAAATTAAATATCTCACTTCTAGAGATTTTTCATGATCAACATGATATCCGGGAAAGTAACGTATACTTTATTTAGTAAAGGAGGTGCAAGAAGAAATTAAAATAACAAATTCGAACAGAGCGACAGTAAACAATTTTCAAAGCAAAGTTTCTAAAAATATGGGAAAACTGAAAAACACCAAGTTTGCCTAGTAAGAATAATTGTACGAAACAATCTGCAAACGACATGAGCTGATCTTAGGTACGATAAAATTCACTGTGTATAGATAGTGATGGGAATGTATCAGCTCATGTTATTAGGTTCGACAATAGATTAGCAGTGTGTTAGTAACCACTTCAGTTATTTGTCAGATTGCACCGCGAGTCCAATAGCCACACGCTGAGCCGCTCGCTTACTTAAGGAGCAATTAGATAAATAGAACTCATACAGTGGTATCTTCTGGCGATTTTACCTATTTTTTTAATACAACTGACGGGGCACAAAGGAAGAAATGATTTATAAGTCACAAGTCCGATTATAATTAAGACGTGTATTATGAAAGATTATTTGGTGAAATTAAAAAAAAATTCTTTAGATTTGTTGTACCATTATGTATTAATTTAAAATATTATTTTAAATTTTTTAAGCATATTGCTGAAAAGTGAATTAAGTTAGAAAGTTATGGTGAAAGATTTGGGTCTATTCAACCTAGAAAGGAAGGTCTGATACTCCATTTGTCTCTTTTTATAACATGTTTTCTTATAAATTTGAAACATTTTGTATACAATATTTGAAACATTAGTTCAAAATAGCTGTCTTTATGTACCAATTGAACTTTTTTTCTAACACATTTGTAATGAGCAATTTAAAAGCTATACTTAATTAAGCAGCACTAATTGCTTGGTTAAATTATGTATGTTGTGTAATTAAAAATATGAAATATATACATTTATAAATAAAAACTGTTAAATGTATGAAGTGAAAGCTGTTCCCAAGAAGAGAAATAACTTTTGATAAGTTTGAGACACGTAGTGCAGTGTGCATCTTTTATGGCTCTAGTCGATTAAATTTGAGTAAAAATACTAACTAGTTGTTTTCCGTTTTTTTACAAAGTCTTTATAGAATTTAAATGATACTTTTGGCCCTTATCCCTTTCCTTAACTATAAGAAAATAATTAATAATTTAAAAATGATATATTATTAATGTAATTGAACATCGTATGTGAAAAATTACATTTAGCAAGCTTAAACTCGGCTTATTTAAATTCTATAAACGAAATTTTACGCAATTTATTGTCTATCATAATAGTATAAGTACATATGGTTATATTGGCATTTACCGACAGGATCCATTCTGAAAGTTGATTTATTTCTCATTCAAAACATGCATTCATTATCATTTAAAATAATGGTAACGAGTATTCACTGCGTACGCTTTCTCAGGAAAGTCGAATCAATGCAGATTTATATCTAACCGATGGTGAGTTAAGACAGATAACAAGGAGAGACTTACGGTGACGAAGAAGAGATACTGAACTGGATTACTGAATATGGTTCACGAGGTATTGTAAGTATTTAAGAAAGTGTTCTCTTGTGCTATAATTATTACATGGATGTGGTAGTAGTTCGCATGTTAATGACAAACTTTCTTTTTGTTAGGAACTAGAGTACTGAAAAGATGTATGTATATGTACGAATGTACTTTCTTTAGATCGTCGTCTATGGTGGTGAGAACGATGCTGTCATCTTTCAATTAACTATGGTCATGAACGATAAGTATCAGCTTCGAAACTTTTAACTTAATTTCGCTGCATTGCCGTTTTGAAGTTCGTAAAAGGAAAGCGGTTATAATTTTATCTAAAGTACTTGTAGACGCTCTATTATGAATATAGTTTATCGTTTATTAATTAAGCACCAAGTATAAAGTGAATGTCATGTTATGTCGACAACGTACATCATGTTTTATATAACGTCGACATTTACTTACAATTTAAATATCTCTCGATATAGATGTGCGCATAAAAAGCATGCGCTATGTATGTTTGTACAGAATTAAAAAAAGAAAGTAATCATTAAGATTTTTACGTTTTTCGGAAAAGGGAGAAATTTTTTGGAAGAAATTTGGAGACATTGTGTAGCTATAAAATGTTGTATAGCACAACTATTCCCATGCAAAGTGTGGACAAATTACTAGTTAGTTATAAATATGTAGCGTTACTATTTATTAAAACAATGAGATATTTCTAAAGGTTTATTTTCACGTGATACAAAAAAGTACCCGTCTTGTAATATAGAAAATTATCGCACACAATGACTGATTTTTCTTCGGTGATGCGCTAAGAGTATACATAATATTTCTTTTCAATTTATTCCCGCACGTTTTCTAAGAGTTTTGTGAGGACATCATGAAGTGTGTCACATATTTTTGCCCTCTGAGTTCGTGTTCTTTATTTTATTCCTAAATTTGGGCTTTAGATACTCAACTTTCAAATACAGATAACTCCTTGGATCCTTTCATTGACAGAATAAAAAAAAGTAAAATGACATAGTATATTTTACTGTTAAATTGACTGCAAGCAGCTGCGATGCCACTCTCTATCTATCCAATAGCACCCCTTTATGAGATTAAAAGTAATTATTAAAAAAAAACTAAAATATCTATTAATTTGAAAATAATTTTGATTTTAGTAATAATTACAAAATCGATTTAAATCCTTTACCAGGCCTTTGAAACGAAGAGCGTGCACCGACCACAAAAACAAACAAGGCAAACTTAAAAAAGCTACAGCTCGTAAGCACGTACGCAAACAATTGACATGCAGAACTTCCAAACTATTAGTACCTTTCTAACTTTCACCGCACAATACTCCACATTCCAATTTGGCAATTAACTTGCGGAATAAACGAAATGGTTTAACTCGTATGGGCGCAGCGGTCGTATGTATCGTCTCCTTTCCGCTTCGCTCTCGTTCACTCGATTGCATTTAATTGATTGTGGGCAATCTGTAGGCCAGAGGCTATCGCTGTATTTGATTTGAAATAACTCTTTTGTATTCCGCGCGATTGTGAACTGCGATAGGCGAAAAGTTCCATTAAAAGCGATTGTCGAATTCGAACAAAGGCTTGCGGATTACTCGCTTTAAGGGAAATAGAATATTTGTTTCATATGAACTTTTTACAATTTTTACAATTGAGACATTTTTAAAGGAAGGTAGCCTTTGTAGATATGTGTGGTATTTGTCAGCGTGACGATTACGAAAGTTGTAAATCAAAAAGGAGACAGTATACATTTCTCAAATGTTTGGACCATTGAAAATTTAGACTAATAGTAATTTAGTACCAGTAGGTAAGAAACTAGATTTCAGGCATAAGGGCGTAGCAGCTGGCTAGAATGTGGAAGTCTAATTTCCAACCACTTTTTCGATCAATAATTTGTTGAGCGATGAGGCTTATTTTTGGTTGAATGGCTACGTCAGTGACAAAATTGCCGGATTTTGAGTGAAGAAAACCCATGTGCTAATATTGAGACGCTGTTACATCCACAAAAATTAACTGTTTGATGTACTTCATGGACTGGTGGAATCATTGATTCCGTATTTCTTCAAATATGAGGTCGGCGAGGACCTCGTGAAACAAGAAAATTGTATTTAAGCTCTAAAAACATTGTCTAATTCAGTTTCAGAATGATTTATTTATAAGTTTAAAATGATAATTAGTGGACGAAAACAAATAGTAAAAACAAATAAGTTTAGAATATGATAAATGTTATGCATTGCTGCACATTACTAGACGGTATGCATAAAAAGCAGACTAAAAATGTAAACGGAAGCTGATATCTGCACAAATGATATGAGAATTTATGACCGTAATAAAAAGATAAGAAGATTGACATCTCACTAACAGAATATATAAAAATAATTGTTACTGAATATCAAATGGTTCCATCTATAACTTAGATGATTATGACCTTCTTGTGGGTAATTTCACCATAAAAAAACGCCGTATTTAATTCGGCTAAAACTGTTCTTTCGCCCAAGGTACAAGTATGTACGGGTAAGTTGAAGTTTTATGATAGCTGTGTGTTTGATGGGATGATATCGAATCGGAGGACAAATTAATCAATGTGCATAATATTAACACGTTGGTGTGGAAATGCGTCATACAAGCTTAACGTAAAATGGGATAAAAATAGAAAAATGTGATATGATTTTCTACATGCGTTAATGATGTGCGTTCTTAATATGCAAATGTTAGGAATAGACCCTAAGGTAGAGTTATAAAACACGAGAAATTTTCTCGCGTAGAATATTACAAGTCGTTTAAAAATATCGATAGTGCGGCAATAATGGAACGTTATATTTATATTTATTCTCTTTTTCTTCGGATGAATCTTTATATTGCGCTCCTTCATAATTTAAGCCATTATCTTAATTTATAATATGTTTAACAGTTTTTCTTCATCTATACGATTTACTAGGTCAAATTGTTATTATACTATTATTTTCTTAACTTCTATGGTTCCGAACCTAAAAAGGATAGGGTTTCGCCTTTATGAAGTCAAAAAGTAAGGTAAACATTCCATATAGAGTGTGGAGTATAGTTTTAAAGGTCTAAAAGTTATGAGTCTCTAACATATTTTTTTTCATAATTTTAAATATTATATCTCATACTGAAAAATAAGCAAAATAAATACGCAAAGGTTGTAGGAAAACTATGCCGATAATTTTAGATGTCATAATTTTTTAAATACTATTTTCAATACGCCTGTGAAAAATATGATAGGCAATATATTTAAGCCGCAAAAAATTAATATTTGTAAATAGTTATTTAGAAATAATTACCTTAAAATACTTTAAATGTTCGTAAATGCCTTAATGTTCAAGGCACCCTCGTAATACAAGACTACTCGTATTTGATAAGACTTTTTGTTATTATGTACACACGATCATGATGTGAAGGATCATATTATATTTGTGTTGATTACATTTGGTTTTTAATAAATTTTCAATGTTGCTAATCGATTTCACTTAAATTGTATTCTAATATTTTCTTATATAGTCCAATGATATTTTCCAATCCATTAATCCTATATTTACTTGTTTAAGGGATTTTTTATAGATTTTCGTAGCTAATTCTAAAATTCTTATGTATTTATTTTATTTTCAAAATTGTACTTTCACTTTTTAATTATATTTTGATTGTCGTTTTTATATAATTAAAAAAAAAACTCCAGCGTTTTGAAACGCATATTTTTTGGAAGAGACTATAATTTCGATAAAATTCTATAATAAAATAACCTTGTAATACTGGTGCATGACACAAAAAAAATCGTGTTTCTGTGTTAAAAACACGAAAACGCAAGGTTTGTGGGTATATTTACTGTGACAACATATCCCATCCATGTTTACGCCACTAACGCTAAGACTTATCATCGTTTAAATATATGACGTTGGCATCCAGTCTCGCGATAAAGTCAAATAAGAATTTATATTAAAACAATCTTCTACGAGCGTGTGCGAGAAAGAAGATAAAACCAGACTAATCGAATATTGAATATATTTGGCGTTAATTTTGTAGAAATTCATTATTGATAATTAAATGAAACTACGTAATATAGTATTAGTTCTACTTTATTTCAGTTTTTTACCATGATCTAGGTTTCGTTATATTACAACATCTTCAGGTTGGCTATTAGCAAAGATCGACCTGAAGATGTAATACAACGAAACCTAGGTCGTGGTAAAGAACTTAAAGAAAGTTGAAATAATACTATATCACGTAGTTTCATTTAATTATCAGACTAATCGAATTGCGTTAACTTTAATCGTCAGCGTTAGCGTGATGAAAATTATGAATAGTTAGTTTAACTAAGGGGAGTTAATTTAATAATAAAATATTTAGAAGTTATAAGCGCTAAGTTATAAGTATAAGGGAAAACTGGGGCTTGAGGTGATGAGAAAGATTGTTGATAAGAACGGAAAGAGATACAAAGATTTATTTCGGTGTACATTTACAAAAAAAGGTAAAATTTTGAATATGTTAATTTCCACATTTAATCACTAATAAATGGTCACTTTTGAAATTGCTATTAAATAAAAATGGAATTTTAAACATGACATGAAACTCGTTGACTCATGAACCTTTTTATGGGAGTTAATGTATGTAAGATTCATGGTAAGGGGCATAAAGTTCTCAAGGCACAGCGGACCCAATAATCTAGAAATCTAATGTTAACGCATTTTTAACTTTGACACTTGCCATCATTTTAATTGAAAAATAATTTTAGAGCAAGTGAAATTGTTTTACTAATATAAATAAAGATGATATTTTTTCTGCGGAATTAACGCGAAAATAACTGTTTACTAGTAAAACATGCACGAGTTTGCGTTTATTGCCTTTAATGACAAAAAGTAAAAATACGAGGCCGAGGCTGTTACCTGATACTTGTATATAGTCATAATGTTCGCATAATATCTTAACGTTCTTTATAAAATGGCCATTCCGAAGAAACGAGTTGTCGCCGCCGCAACCACTGTAGTAGAGAGTTGATATCATTGACACCCAGATTCACTGTCTTGTAGAAATATTTACTTATGATTTTCATGAAAATTGTATTAAATATATACTACATACGAAATTAGTGTTTTAATAAAAAAACACACGTTTAATCAGAATGCAACAGAAGTCGCGCTATAAAATATATTTTTTAAATGACGCTAAATTCATTTTTTTATTTTGCATCATAAAAAGTACTTGGTTTCAATAATTTCAATATCAGGGTCACATGGCGATACAACCTGATTGATTATATTTAAAAAAACGCAAATATAAAACTACTCACTTTTAACAATATCATTATCCTTTTTTAAATCCCAGTCAGAACAAGAAAAATGAATGATTTTGAAAGAACATTTATGTTATAATGATTGAAACAAAAAACAGTGCGGTAAGGTTACGAAAACTGATTGGCAAACTTGCGATGCTTTCAAATATAAACTTAGCTTTCCATGTATGAAATCAGCGCGACATTGTATCATTTTCGTATTAAATATTTATTTAAACGAATTCTCAAATGGTTTTCAACAGTTAATCATTTTAAAGATAGCAAATAACATGTAAGCGGTTATCGCAAATACAGATAACATCCACGTATAAGAGTATAGTTTTTTGCAACACTACATTTTTAAAATGCCTTTAGAGTGACAAAAACAATTAACAATTTTCAAAATCGTAATAACTATCTTCCTTTATAGTATACGCTTATTTAGTTCATAGTTTTAAGAAAAGCTTAATTTGAACAAATTCCCTCAGTAAACTAGTAGATGTTGAAGCAACTGCGTGACAAGCTTATTTAATAACACGCAACGTGATAACTTTTAAGTCGGAAACGGCGTTCAAAAGTTGGTCATTGATTCATTCGATTTTCTTTAATTCAGTTTGTACATTTCCTTGATTGGACTAGCCTGTTTAATAAACCATAACCTGACACTTGTTAAATTGGAAACTGCGTTCAAAGGCCGGTGATTGATTCAATTTGTATATTTATGATTTCATTTCGAATTTTTATCAGTAATTTAGCAAAAAAGAAATAATGCTGATAGACGAGACAGTGATATTTTCTGCGTGGGAGTTATTGTTAGGGTGAATTTTTTTTATTAATGTTATTCGGAAAATGAACACTGGTGAAGTACATCATTCATATCACATTTATGTCACAGCTGTAGAAATTGGTCGCCCTTTATTGCATGTCTTGTGACGATGGAATCCTTGTACAATGAAAGGATTCCATGTTGGGAGAAAAAATAATAAAGGTATGATATTTTTGACTCTTTGCTAATGATCATATGTAAAATAAGACATTTAAAATAAGTCTATCGCCAATATCAGTGTCTTATATTACATGTAAGTATGGTATATAATGAAAGTATGGTATTTTTGACTCTTTGCTAATGATCAATATGTAAAATAAGACATATAAAATAAGTATTAATATAATTAATATTAGTGTCTTATGTTACATGTAAGTGGTCCAACATCGATTTTTGCAAGCAAAACAAAAATAAATAAGTTATTTGGAATTGTTCTATTAAAAAAGTCTATTTACTTTAAATTTGAGGTCACGTTGGATACCGCGAGTGTAAACCTACTGCAGTGTTAAGCTATACGTTAATAATAACGTCAAATAAATAGACTAGAAACTAGATACTGTATCGCGTTACGAGAGGCTGATTGTGAGTCAGACACGACAGTGCTGTTCTCCTACAGTATTGCTTAGATAGTGGGACCAGATACCACGTTTCAAACTTAATTTATTTCCGATTTTTTTTTAATTTTATGTTTTAGCCTATTAGTTAGGTTTGCATTTTCAAACGTACGTACTAATATAACACTATAGCTAAATGAAGTTATCTATAATCAGCTTACGTCTGAGACTTCTTTCCTGTTTATGTCCGGTTTCAGCCAATAATTCTTTAAACATTTTGGTCTGAAAAACTGTGCTTTTCGTGGCAGGTTTTCAGTTACACTTTTGTGAATCGGATTTTGTATCTGGTATGATACGATTTTGATTTCTGAAGAAAAATAAGCCGAAGAGATAAGAAATAATGAGAAAAAAAATTTAAAAACTTATGGTTGATATAAATGTAAGAAAATTACTAATATTTTCGAAAGTACAACAAAAACACCTAAACCGTATTTTAGTCAAAAACGTTGTAAATTTTGGATAATATTGACTATCATGATTTGATTAATTTTCTGTTTTAAACAAAACCATGAAATATTCAAATATTTCAGTGCAACATACATTGATAATACTAACATAATACTTTTCAATTTTAATTTAATTTATTCAGACGTATAAACGTCTCTTATAATTTTATATCACAATATTTAAGTATTGTGATATAAAATTATAAGATAATTTTCTATACTTATTTAATATATATTAATATTTTGAAATCGATCAATTTGGTATTTTCAAGAAAATTAATCTGATAACACTCCTTGTAATCGGTTTCAGCATTGTGAGCAAGTGGTAATGTGTTAACTCGATTAAATAGTACCTGCTTATAGTCAACAATTACGCAAGTGACAGCCGACTGAAATGTGTTGTCCATCATACGTGGCTACTGTGGCCAATGTTATTACTTCTAAATGGTTTTTGAGGCAAACGTAACAAAATGTGAAAAGGGTAACTGAAGTTTCACAATGCAATTGAAAATGTGGTTAAACTATGTGTGGTTGTAAGTTGTTAAGTTAGTTATAGAAAATAAGACAAAAGCAACAATTGAATTGTTTTCAAATGTCAATTAAGTATATTCATAGCAATTTAAATATATGCGAATAATTTTGATGTTTTAAAATAATCTTGTTTATTTGGCGTATTTTAAGATGCCTTTTTACGAGCACGTTTGTTTTGAAATTTTTTTTTAAAAATATAAAAAGAAATATAAAAATTATGTAGTGCGGATGATATTCTAGGTAATACGGAATTGTCGCAGAATTAAATTGTATGAATGTTGGGGTACATTAAGATAAAATATTGATAATCGGATTAGATTCCTGAAATTGTGAAGAATGAATGAGGAATTAATATTATCCTTCCTATCATGTGAATGGAAAGGATGCATCGGTTTTGTACTTAAATAGATTATTTGTAAGATTTGAAAAATTACAAGACGACAAAAACCATTATAATACGATTAAATATAAAAGGTTTACAGCGTAAAATAGAAATAAAAGAGATGGAAAATATAGATTTCCATTAAAATTTAGCTATAAACCGTTATCTTTATTATTTTGTTTACGTAAACATTTTAATTATAGAAGTGCTAACATCGAACATAAATAGAATGTGTCCATTCAGTTGAAATTGCGTTTGACATTTCAAAGAATTCTTAACATTGTTTCGGTTGTTGATCTACAAAATCTGCTAATCATTGAAATATAATCTATGAATAAAAGTTTTCTTCTGCTTAGATATAATTGAACTAAGGTTTTAAAATATATAGTGGTCACTGTTTTAAAATATGTACAGATAATAACAGGAGAGTAGCGACATTTATTTAATTTATTTGTCGTGTCTTAAAAATTATATTGTATTGTAAACTACGAAATGTAGATTCGTTAAGAAAATGTATACTTCGTCGGCGAAATTGTGAACGTCATCAATTGACCATTCCAATCAAAGCAATATTTTATCACATGCTAGCAAATTTGCAGGCCGCTGTTCATGGAATGAAACTAATACATATGCCTTTAATGAAATTAAAAATTTAATAAAAAGCTGCCGACAAGATATAGGATACATTGAAGATACTCTAAGGCAAAGTCTTGATGAAATCCAAAGAAATGGGTTACACAGGTGATACGTTATTACAGACGTATGCATGTACAAATAAAGGGAAAACCGAAATAAAAATAGGGCATTGTGAAAATATTACTTTTCTAACTTAAGAATGCCTTTTTTCTAGACATTCATGCGGCAACGCCGCACCTAATTGCAAGACGGCAATTCAGTAAATGAGTTTATAAAGGAAATAATTCTCCTAGAAGTAGTTCAATGATTTCATAGTAACTAAGCAATTCATGCTCATAATATAAATAAAACTAATGTGCATTTTCAATATGGAAGAAAAATATCTATTAGCCAGGCCAATAAAGACGTGAAAGATATCAGCTTCAAAAAAAAAAGTTTTTTAATTTGTAGAAAGTAAGTTTTATTTATTTTCAAATTTATTGTTTTTAAGTATATTGATTATTTTCTGTTAGTTTACATTTATTTTTTCATTATTTTACTAATCCAAGAAATTTATTTCAATATTCAATATAATGTTTGCATTGAAAGAAATGTTAAGTACATTTCTTTCAATGCAAACATTTTTAGTTTGTTCATGAATTTCTTTAATATACTTTTTAAACATGATTGAATTTCAGTTTCAATGGTATTTGAATATGAATATAATTGTGAAATTATGACATTTTAATTCCTTAATATTTAGAAAGGAATTATAGGTAGATCGTTGTTGAGAAAATGGACATGGAAAATGGAAAATGGACGACCATTTCAAAATGTTTGAAAAGAGGATCGTAAAAATATGTAGTTAAATCAAATATATAAGTGTTTGATGGTAAATGAAGAGATAAGTGAGAGTAAAAATATCTAGTGACCAATGTCTTCGCAACTGTAGACCTACAGAGAAGATTGTGGTGGGTCTTAGTTATGAAGCATTAATCTCAAATCTCCGCCAATAAATGTAATAAATAATAATACTCATAAATTCTCAGAATCAGGGCCATCTTTTATACATATAAATATTACGATAATAAAATAAATAACACTTGGGGTATACGATAAAATTCAAGAATATATGTATACATGTTTACGAACCACTTCATATTATGGAAAAATTAGCGTTTGTGCCGATAACTATATTTTAATAATATATAAATATTTTAATGAAGCCGTTTATGATATTGATTTTGAAATGTCATTGTCACGTGACGGCTGACAAAAAACCTAAGAAATGATCGAAATATCAATAGTTTTTAGATTTAATATACTAAAATCAATGCAGACAAATAAAACTGATCTGACATTGTGTGTCGCTGAAATTTTTGTAATCATAAGTGGATCTTGGTAAATAAATTTAAAGATGCAGTTCAATAATACTATTTATTAACTGACTTCAAAAAAGAAAGTTCTTTTTGTCATCCTCATGTGTGGTAAAGAGAATCTCTTTTTTATTTAAAAACTGCCCAATTTAAAAACTGACTGAGATATTATCCATACCATTATTTTTTTTAAGTCTATGAGTCACTTATTTTGTGGTTTTAATTAACCTATATTTTCGTGATATTTCATTAAAAATAGCAAATTTAAGAGGAGTCTACTGTCCCATTGTTTGGTGTTTATATATTTTATTTATTAAATCCTGCCGTTTTCAAATGGAAATATGTAGTAGGAAATAATCTTGCTTTCAATTATAGTCTGCCTAATTAGAGATTGCCTTTTTATAGTTATAGCTATTTATTTGAAACGGCGTTTTAAAGATACTATGAATTTTAACTTAGTCTTTGAACGACTCGCTGAAACAATTAGATATTTAAAGGACATTTGCCCACCTAGAGTTGAATAATTGAATGTAATAGAAATTAAAAAAATTATTGTTTACTTACAAATATTTTCACGGATATTCGTTTATTGGGCATATTGTCGAATTTTTACACTTTTATAAGAATATCCAATATGAAAAATATTTTTTAGTACAAAAGGAAATGCATTGTTACGTGGGGTATTAGCGCTTTGTGAAATTCTAATACAGTACTTCTGTAACTCTATACAGGAATAGCTTTATCTGTCATCTATATAGAGAAAGCATTCGATATATTTGACAAATAATCCTTTAATACGGCTTACTTCGACGGCTTACATGTTTAATAAAGAAACTCGTAAACGTTTCACGGATATTCGTAAATTTAATCAAACGATAGCTTATCACTGGTCATAATGAGTATTATCTTAGTCATCAGCACCTGTCTATCACTTAGGCGGAACTAGATTATTATGAATCATTTTAAAAACACGTTTTTAGTGAGTTATGTATATGACATTGAAAAAAAAAAACGAAACAAATTCGAAAAACATGTAAAATTTAAAGAACTTCTTCCGTTCTGAAACTTTTATTTTCTTGTTTAAATTATTTAAAATTATTACTTAGTATATATTGCATAAAATTGTAATTGTAAATAAGGATATTATTAATAATGACTTGGTTCGAATATCAGAAGTCTGATTATTATCCGACAGCGATCGCATATTAAATGTGAATGAAAATATTGGTAAATCAATTTGGAATTTTTATCTCCCATTTCATTCACCTACATCGTTGTAATTTATTTAATTAGATATGAAAAAGTTAAAGGACTATTTTAATGCGAACTATTAATTATTTTAATGTTCGTTTCCATAAAATTTGCATATATATATATATATATATATATATATATATATATATATATATATTGTATATAATATGTAATTATATATATATATATATATATATGTATATATATATATATATATATATATATATATATATATAAATACATATTTCTTTTTTTCCAATAAAATCATACAATTAATTAAAAGATTACACTTTAGGAAGTTTATACTCAGCTTGGGTAGCGTGCTGTTTGTAGAATCTTAGAATAGTGGCTACGCAGAAACAGAAAGAACAAAAATTTGATTGCAAAGTATAAATGCGAAAGTCCACAGTCGAGATATTAGATTATTTGCCCGAATATTATATCACAATTACGCCGTAGTGATCAAACCGACATGGGTGAATTTTTTTAGTATAGTAGAAAATCTGTACTCTAGATTAACATATGTCTATATATAAATGTGTGCTACAAAATTGATTTCCACGTAAATATTAATGGAATATGTATACCCATATCGATTTTAAATATGTTTTCTATTTAAAAACTAATTCAGCCGATTTAAATAGAAAGAAGTCATAATATACAAAATAAAACTACTTATTGTAACTAACAAATGAAACTGTAAAACAAAACGTATTTGCAAATTGCTTCAATAAATACAGCAATAATTATAAATTAATCGTCGGAAACGTCAAACGTCATACACATTCACAGCCTCGTGCACAGTTGCAGGGACTAGCATCAACAATGCAATATGCATTATTCAATATTTTTTTAAACTTATGTGCAATATTTTTTAATATTGCATTATGAAATATTGTTCAACACTCGTGTTTACAGCGACCAAGAACTTACTGATACTCGTATCGTAATATGCAATGTCTGCTGCAAACCTTTAATACAGACGTAAAGAAAATATCTCGATTAAGACTTTCATTCTTTAACTGTTAAACATTGTAATGCATACCGTCCCCAATACAGTTAAGTGAACCGTTATTTTCTGCGTGAATAGATCCATGCTATTCACAATTATGTGCATTTTAATATCGGCGCCCATAACCGTAAACGCTTCACTTCATTATTGATTCAATAATAATATCATTATTACGGATCGGTTCTCGATTTATTATGCAACTGATGAGATGAAAGACGATTGGAGTGCCATTGGATTTATAGCCAAATAAGAAATGGCAGTCTCATGTAGTCCATTAAGCCATTAAAATATTTGAGTAAAAATCGTTCGTGCGTGAACTCAACGTCAAACATCGCAATAGGCCGTTTGTCAGTTTACAAAAATATAAGCGCGTTACATAAATTATGTTGCTGCGTTAATGTTACAAGCGGATTAAAAAGGCCAAAATTATCTTTATAAAATTTCGCATTAAAATTATATAGACCGGAAAATTATCGATTCTTCTTGTATAAAGATGGTCCTAGAAGCTTATTTCGAGAATACTATGATTTCATCGTACACAGAAAAAAATATATTTTATATAAAATTTCACAGAAATAATTCAAAAAGATTAAACATTGTTGAATATATTCAATGTTATAATTTATAGAAATGACCCCGTTAAGTTTGTATTAAATTGTATTTGTTTCAATACAAACGTCACAACATGATCGCTATGGCAAAATAGACCAAGCGCAGGTCAGAAAACACGTAGCATAGAGTCCTCTGTATTTGTCTATATCTCTTGAAATTGCTGCCGTTGTTGAAATACGTGTTGAATTGTTGAAATGTGTGATGAAGTTAACCGAAATAATTTTATTTAAAAGTAAGAACGTGAAAGTGAAGAAAAGTGTCCAGAATATTTTCGGATTTTTAAATCCATGGTTGTTAATTTAGCGGGAGAGGGGCACATTGCACATAATTTTAAAGCTTTGTAATTGGCAAACGAGTCTTAGAAATGGAAAATAGAAAATGACGCCTCAAATTAATTTAGAGTAAAAATAGTCTAGGAATTTAATTTGACGCCTCAATTTAATTAATCGAATGTGGGAAAATCATTTTATGTCCCCGCTTTACATGTCTGTTTCATCTTGTTGCATCTTGCAAGCATCTATCCTGATCTTGTAAAATGTTATACATATATGTATTAAACTGCAGAAAGTTGGAGGTTGGAACCCTTTAAATTTTGTTTTAATGTTTCAGTATGGGATCCTAATACGGTAACAGTAAACATTGACGATACAGTAAACATTGACGAAATCGGATTCAGCCCTTAATTTTCTGTCTCCAATATATTGTCTCGCAAATTGTTTCATAGCGCCAGGCATGTTAAAAGCGAAAAGTCATTAAATAAAAAAATACAAGTTGTTCAACACAATGAAACGTAACAGAAATATACAACAAACCGTTTTTTAATGAAATCATAATTTAAATATATAAAAAGTACATTTTCTATGTAACATCATAGTTATAAAAGCCATTTTCACCATTGTATGATGAAGAATGGAGTTTTTATTTTATAATAATAATTACCTTTCTCTCCTTTTAACGTTTTCTCCGTCTTGATACGTTATTAAGTTAACCTTGAGTCGACTCGTATTGCTGTACTTCTCGTGCAATTTAACTCGTGTATCAATGTGGAAATATAAACGACGAATCGATAATTATCGAAAGAGTTGATATTGAAAAAATATTTAATCAATTACAAACATAAGATCTTGTGTGATTCTATGTATAAACATATTTAGATATAAGTATAGAAGAATTTTTAAATGAGGTCTATAAAAATATAAAAAATAAGTATTTAGAATTTCACGATGTATTACGTAACTTAACTTCATTGCGGTAGGCAATTTAGTTTCCAAAAATTATGATAAATTTGAGGTAACCTTGTAACCTTTAGACTATACATAATTTACAAAATAAAGTAGTTAATAAACGTAATTTCACTACGACGGTAATTATACCAACGTTTGTAATACTTTAGAAAATTTACCACTTAGCTCTGACGTATGACAGTTCTAAGTGTCTGTTAATTATGTACGATGTTGTCATCTTTTATACAAATGTTTTGTTTTCTTAAATATATGTCATTTGTACTAGAAGTGTTGTCGAAAATTACAGCAATTTAATTTATCGTCGTCCATTTACAGAGTCATTGTTCACACGTAAATCTAGATTTTATTATAAAGGAACAGACATTATTGAATAAATTGACGAAACGATAAGATACCATTTTTGACGGTTGTGTAGCTGAAAACGTAAAATGTCAATAAGAAAAAAATGATGTGTATATTTGTACGACCGAACATATACCTTACATGTTCGGAACATGAACATATAAGGTCTTTTGCAACTAAAATTAATTTAGAAGAAAATTTAGATGTTCACTAAAATATTTATTTTCTTGTTTTAAATAACAAATGATTTTCAATTTACTACAATAATATTATAGTATCTTGGTCTTTGCACGAAGAGACGAGGTTAATGCCAATCATAACATTATGTTTGATTACCGTTGTCATTGCACAAATGCATCAATGATTCACCTGAGATAACGGTCTGTGAGGCATTATGCAACGCGAACATGAAGGTCCCTGCTTTTTTGCCTTTACTAGACTTAAGAAACTAAATTTATATATGAAAATTAACATAACATGAAATGGTTAAAACATGTTTATGTTAATTAATATTAAAAATAAACATTTTTAACCATTTCAAGAAAGAAATATGTTTATAATAAGTCCGAAAATAGATCATTTGTAAGTATACGAACGGATTCATTCACTTACAAATGGACCCTCGATTTCGGCCGAAAACCAAAGTAAAATTTATAATTATTACCCGTTTCATAAATGTTTGATATTATTATTTTATTTTAATCTCTAGTTAGCTAAGGACAACTTTAGCATTACGGTAATAAGGGATCTTTGGCTGGAATTAAAGTCAGAATAATAATTATGCCCGGCTATTTTATTTTTTATCATTTTTTCCCCAAAACTAGCCCTGAAACTAATTTCGAATTTAAAAGATAAAATGATAGATAAGATTTCAATTGAAACCCAACTAAATTTGAAGTGAAATCTAAGATATTTTTAACCGTTTTCAAGACATAAGAGCAAAGGTAGTTTGGATTGCCGGGAATTCGCATCATTATATAATTTTGTTTTAATTATATGTTAAATTTACTCATAATAACTTTTGTAATCATCAGACGTAATTATTGAAAAAATACGTATATAAGTCGGGCTGTTACGAAATATAAATAACATGTGTAATATTACTTAAGATAATTATTGGAATAACAAGTAGGTGTGGCCGGTAATTTATTCCTCACTATCATTCACTTTCAATAACGATCGAAATGAATAATTTTAAATAGTAAAGTGCTGTTTATTTTATTATGTTTAACGGGACACTATTGAATCTTGGGTCTGTCATTAATTTTTCTAACAGCTGATTCAATCGACATCTTAGAAAGTTTATCGCAATTAAGTTAAGCTTACGAGTCGAGAGAATATTATGTTTGAATGGTTTACTATTCTGAAATTTATCAACTTTGTAAGGGACTGTCCCTTAGATTAAAATACCAACAAGTACATAGTTTTACTAAATTATTTTTTAAGCTTGAAATTTGTAATTAACGCATAATATATAGATAATTAATCGCCAGTTTAATATTTATTTAAATATATTGAAATTACATAGTGAAATTATTTATAAAAAAATCTGTAAAGAGTGCCTTATTCGGAATGTGGCGTTTCCGCCATTATCAGAAAATAAAATTAAATAGAGAGAAAAAATATATATTTTTCGAAAACTATTGCACTGATTTTAATGGAACGGTGTTTACTCAAATGTTTTAAGCTATAAAATCCGAGAGCTATGAAATCCGGTGATGTTATTTTTGCCGAAATTTTAGTTCAAATTTGTTTTTTCATTATTGGACTTCTAACATGTAGCATTTGAAAACCAGCGCTGGAGAAACCATTTCTAATATTCCTCCTTGAGTAAAAAAATATAATTTTATTAAAAAATTAAATTTTATAAAAAAATGCATATGAAACGTAGATTTGATATTCTACATTCTACTTTGTTTCATGCCTTTAAAAAGGTATAATGACTTTCAACACGCACAACTTCTAACTTATATTTTAGTATTCGTAAAGGATTTTACACCTTCATAATGATTGATTACCCAACACAGAATCTATTTCATATTATCTCATATTAGCAAAAAGGGCATATATAATCCGTATGATTTTGGTTTATTAATTTTTTTCTTTAATAGGAATTTCTTAATTAGTTATTGATAACTAAATAAGAAATTCCTATTAAACTACAAACCAGACAATAACTACATGCATATTATTTACTATTTTATTATTTTGATTGTCCCTCATATGACTTTAATAACAAATATTTAAATGTTTAATGTATTTTATCTATTTTATAATTTTGACTGTCCTTCATACGTATATTTTTTTCATTCCTAAATCGAGTGAAAAATATGTTTTTCAACTAAAGAATATGACAACTCTACTAACGCTTAGACTAATTAAAGTTTTGATTAATAACGCTTCTTTACTATTTAATGATTAAGTTAGCATTAATAGAAACAAATAAACCAGAATATATTTTATTGAACTTCAATATAATGGTATGTAGAACTTGAAGGACAACGTAAATACTTTAATTAATTAAAACCGAGGGACGTTGAAAAACGTTTTTTTAACCTAACTATTATTGCTTCAACGCCACAACAGAAAACAGTTTTTTAAAAGTGGGTACATTATGACAATGCTAAGAGTAGAAAATCATGTTAAAACGTAATATTCATAGGTCTAAGCTCTTTCTTTATATTTGGTGGGATAAACAGGGTGCGTGGTTTATTATGATTAACAATTTGTAATAAACCACACCCTGTTGATCCCACTAAATACCTCCTTTGTATTTGGTGGGAGCTTGGACCCATGAAATGAAGGAAACCGTCACCGGGGATCGTTATCGATTCCAACTGATGCGCTTGAGTCGTTTCAAGGAAAGTGACTGATGCGCTTGAGTCATTGAAAGAAAATCGGCCGGAATGGAGCGCAAGGCATGATAAAATTATTTCGCTGCATGACAATACTTGACCGCACGTCGCAAAACCAGTGAATAAATCGTTATTTGTATTTCAAAAAATGCTACGAATTAATTCCAATACCATATTTATTTTATATATGGTATTGGCCCAACTATAGGGCAATGTTAAAATATGCTAGCTGTGATCGAAGTTTCTATTTTTAAATATACTTATATTATTTCTCCCAATGAAAATGTCACAAAACAAATTCGCACAAAATCTCATGGCGTTATTTTATCATGAAATGCTGAATTATTACACATTTTATTTCACTAAATTAGATCAGTCTAATGTATAACGAACTCACTTGTATATTCACAACATAAATATTTTTAAGTGGCAGTATGTTGGCAAAATTTAATTGCATTTAAATTAAGTTTTAAATTAATTTAACATGATCAAAGTCCCTATTGTTTAGATTCCCGATATTTTATTTGAAGTCTCATAAAGCAACAATTATTTACGTAATTTGACATTAGAATCTACTGGTAAATTAAAATATAGCAATATGACTAAATTTTCTAAGACAATGTAAGTTTTTATTAAATTAAATACCTTAATAAGAACTTAGAAAAGAGTTTTGTTTTAAGGAGAATTTCTCATCCATATTATAATTAACAGATATGGAAAAATTAAGATCTAGAATAAATGTCGAACAAATAAGAATAATATCTGACAGCAAAATATTAAGACGAAATGGAAACAATGGAAGATAAATGAAATGTTACATATTTAATAACTAATATTAAAATTGATGTTATTTTTTAACTCCTATTAATATTTTTTTAAGAATCTTGTTGAAAAACTCGTGAATAAATAAACACAAATAAGTCACTTTGAAAGGAAATTCTTTACGCAAAGTGGACATGAATCGATACATACTCATCGATGTTATGGCGAATTCGTCCGATAATCTAAATTATACAATATCTAACGTGTTCCGAATGTGATTGGGTGACCTGCACTACGGGATGTAAAACAAGGGGATGTGCCTAACTTGTAAAAATGTTTTAAACAAATGCAGACATACACTTTAAGCATACAAATATAAATCACAATTGTTTTTCACCATAATTTTGTTATTATAAGAAAAATAATTTGATTAAATTACAGTCGACAATATTTGTACAACGTGTGAACTAGATTGTATTCGTTTTATTTGTCACTCGACGGTCTCGTCTCAATTATTTTGCAAACAGTGATATATTGCACATCTTAACGACGTATTTTGACATGGTTTTAATGTAATTTAAGTGATCTCATCGAGTGTTTACGTACCACTTCGCCAGCACAATGAATCGTAAAAGCAATAACGGCAATCGATCGTCGCGTATAGCTTCGAACAATCTGCACGCTCAATTAAAAATTATAGAAGCTGGCAGCAAACTGTCCACATGCACTTCACGGTTAATTGCTTATAGGATATAGATGAGATACTAAAAATATAAGTATTCACCTAATATGGACCGATATGATTTTTAAAAACGTGGATGAACCTTGGGATCTAGAAAAGAGCGCACTTCGGCTTTTTCTAACATAGTATAGATATTCAATAAAGTTATTAAGCTGAAAGTAGTGTCTTTTAAAAAAGGTAAAATTAATAAACATGCCTAGCACGAGTAATACTAGCACTACAAGGGTTGCGTACATGTTTAGGACATTTAAGGGTATATACTATTTCTATAAAATTATTTACAGATATTAATTTTTCACAACATAACTATATTACCTACTATACTACTATACTATGCACTTTCTATATAATAATATATATACTACTATAGTATATATACTATACTTTGCACTTTCTATATACTACTATATAAAATCTATTATACTATGTACTTTCACAGTCTTTAAAATATGGTACATGTTTAAAAAATTATAAGACCTAGGATAACGACATATAGTTTTCCTACGGTCTTTGCGTAGGCTTCTAAATATCATATTTTTTCATAATTTTACTTTGAATAGTTTCGAAAATAAGGGGTGTGGCATATTTTTTTAATTTTCAAAAATTTTTGAGACCCTTATTATTTGCCCTTTTAAACAATATGTCACAATACATATGGAATTAAAAAACAAATTGACCCCAAACAAATTTGAAAAAATTGTTAGAATGTTAGTTACTATATGCAGGTTAATATGTTTTATTTCTATGCCAAGATTTAATATGTACGTCAAGCAGTTTCTAAATAAAAAAATGGCTGTGACAGACGGAAAGACAAACATGTGAATGATAATATGATTATTCCGTTTTTCCTTTTGAGATACGGAACCCTTAAAATAAGATTATTTTTAGCTCGACCTATACCCACGTCAAACTATTCATATTTTACCATTTTTATAATAATTATTTGACTGCACTAAAATAATTTTAATTTAAAACTATTATAATTATTTCTAAAATTTACTGCATATATTTTGATTTCACATTAAAATAATGTAAACGGCTGGCGGATGGCACTATGTATAAATTAAACTGGGCAACAAAAAGAAGGCAGTTCTAACGTCCCAGACCTAACCCTATGGAACTCAGAATGAAGTCTCTTCAACTTGTTCTGCATTATATACTATAAATAAACTTGTTAACTACCAGCAGAACACGTACTATGGTCGTTATGTACGCGCGTAAGTGCATATACCAATTTACATAGCTAATACAAATGGTATTTCTTTTAAAGTATTTATAAATATTGATATAATTTTTTGATATACACACACACACACACACACACACACACACACACATATATATATATATATATATATATATATATATATATATATATATAATATACATACATATACATATATATATATATATATATACATATATATATATATATATATATATATATATATATATTTATATATATATATATATGCTTTAGCGGAAGTAAGACAAATAACTAAATGTTTCTTAAATTTATTAATAACTGAAAACATATCGAAGTATTAATTCAATTATTTTTTTTAATTTTTGACATACGATTAAGGTTTATAGGGAGGGGTAAATCACTTTGGACCACTCATATTTTACGAAGAAAGTACCGTTTCTTTACCAGATATTTTCGACTATATATTATCAGATATTTTCGACTGCATTTTAAAATATCACCTAATATTTTGACTGATTTGAAAATATCTTCCAATCGAAGCAGTCCGTTAAAAATGTTTCATCTCCAAGTTTAATGCATGGTGAGATCTCCAATGATATAAACAAACTATTTTTTCTCTGTTGCTATATGTTTACGTAACTCAACTATGTTTTGTTCTTAAATTTCATTATGATCGGTCTCAAACTATGTGACGAAATTATAAGCATTCCGTTTTAACAGCTTGGCTACTGAATCCTAAAAAGAAGCGCGTTGCTTGAAGTTATCCCTATCCTTGAAATATAAAAAAGATTATTATCATATTATCGTAAAACTTAGTACCAAGGTATTCTCCAAATACACAAAAGAAAAAACAAAACAAAATTGACGCATGAAAAAATTTAGTTTATCACATAGTAATTCCACATAGTATTATAAATTAAGTGTTCTTTCTCTTTATTTCTTCTGGAAGACCTTCCTTCGTACGAAATTTCAACATTCTAGGTCAACGGGAGACACCCTAGTTTTGATGAGTGAGTCACTATCAAAGTACGTGATAATCCTAAAGACCGTATCTTTTGATTGCATTTCAACTTGACACCTATAACTCTTTTTGATAAAAAGGATCTTGAGAGACAGACAAGTAAACGTACAATAAAGTGAAAGTGTTTTTGTATTCCGAGGTAAGATATTCTAAAAAAGATGGAAAATAATAAGATGAATTTGTAAGGGATTTTCTTCATTTCATAAATAAATGTGTCCCTAAACTTCTACAACTAATTCCAACTAAACGCGCAGTGCCACCGAATGCGGGTCTAGCACAGCGCGTGTAAAGTGTTCAGCGTAGTTCTACGTAAGTTAAGTCGTGACGCGCGAACATTTATCACGAGATTTCGCGTGTCTGTTTGATGTTCATGTACGGAGATGCTTATCGTAGTTGAGATCCAACACTAGGAAGACTAATGTCGTCCGAGTTTTTCCTGAGCAAACATTTGATTCGTTGTTTACAAAGGCAGCTTTATGGCGGCCAAGTTGTATTTCAAAAGTATATGGATCTTAAAGATAAAAACTAGCTTCTACTATGTTTGAATTATTATTGTATATACATACTTTTTGTGTGGAGCATATTTTTTATGTCCATAATGTTATGTTAGTTTCACCTATTTTCATTAAACTAATAATATTATTCAAGAGCTTTAACAGTTTTTGGAAAAATATTTAATTTTTGAATAAATTAAGAAAATGTTAAATTTTGTTTTTAGTACCGTTCATAAACCTTTGAAGTGGAGAGATACCTAGATAACCTATGGTTATCTAGGTATCTCTGTAATTGAAATATTTTTTGACGCCCCTCGACTCAGCGTTCAGGGTGATAATATTAAAGTAAACACGATCACATGTGTCACTCGAGTGGTACCAATTCACAGTAAAAATGCAATTAAAGTAGAAGTAAAATACAATAATAAAAGAATTGAAACACAAATTGAAAGCGTACCTTTTCTAAACCGATTTTATGAAGTGGAGGTCGTTTCAAAATATAGTCATTTTACACGAAATATTACAAAGTAAATAATTTCATGAAAATATTCAGTATAAATATTCGAATTTAAAAAAATTATAAATATTGGAAACAAGGTGAGCGGTTTTTTTTATATATTTAAGAAATTGTATAATTTTTTTACTTACGAAAAGATAAATAAACGTAAATTTACATCAATTTACTGGTAACCTTCATATTTTTTTAATCTGTCGCAATTGAAATTAAAATGATTATAACCGAACCTGATAGATAACTAATTATAAAATAATTATATAAATAATTATACTTATAATTTTGAATAAAACTAAAAAGATAAAAAAAAATTAAAAATATCGTTAACTTTAATACCGGCAATATTGACGGTTTTTTTCTTTTGACACTAAGAACGTTTTGCGACTTATAAAAATATTTGGTCGCATCAAGACAAAACAAGAATTTAAGCTAAATATACCGACAATTCTATTCCAGAATTTTCATTACAAAAATAAGTTTAAAGATACAATAGTCACAACAAACACGATTAATATTCATGATTTTATGAAAATAACTATGGCAGTCGCCAGTTCAAGGTGTCAAAGGTATGCAATACGTCATTATAAGATTATTGCAAGCGAACAAATATTAGCAAAACTAAACATATAATGAAATTACGTCGCAATGCACAATGTGTATCAAAATATGATGGAGATAGTGATAATCAAATTAGACAGAACATGAAGTCATCGGTAAGCATGCTGAAGTCATTTTGACAAGACGCGATAAAGAAATTAACCTAAAAAAAATTTAATTTCTCAACTCCAACTACCGCATAACATCCGCAGAAACCATTATTAACTAAATAAACATTAAAAACTATAGAATTAAACACACTATCACTTTAGTTCAAACAGAAAAGACACTTTGGAAGGTCATTTGTGATAACACGTTTATAGCATCGCCGTGTTGCGGTCACTTCTTATTTATAGTACGTTTTAAATTTTAAAAAGGAAAAATATCAGTTTTCTCACCACGGTAACTAAATTAATAACAACGATATTAAAACGATTTCCGAAAATTAAATTAAAACATTAAAAAAATCATCAATAAAACTTGTGACACGAAGATCAACACAGGAAAATTTACGCTTTGGTCAATCATTTTTATGTTATTAATTTTGCTACCAAGGTGGTAATTTTATAGAAAACATGTTTCAATTAAATATTTATTACTCACAATCGTAAACTATAAATTTTAATTGCAACTTACAGAATTTAAAAAAATCAAATGATTTCATAGACTATTAGATTTTCTAAACAAAACCGTACGAATATTTTAAGCACACACGAAATTCAAACTTAGTTCGCGCCAATAATAAAATTTCGAAAATGCCGCTCGCTTTCCACGAGCGATTTAATGCAAGCGGCCAGTACCGGAGATGTTTCACCGCGCAAGACGAAGAGGCCGTTTGGCTCGACTAGCCGATCTCCTCACGTGCTCCCGCCATCGGTAAGTCAGTGTTACTTTACACGATCGCTGTGATTCTCATTTAATTTATGTTAATGTGTAAGTGCGCGCTTTTGCTCTCCGATAATGATAACGGTGTCGTTTTTTTCCTTCTCGTAAACGAACATAAAAACGTCCGCGAAGAGTACAATTGTCTTTATGCATTGCCTACAATAAATGGGATTTATGGAATATATTATATTAATTCTATTATACGAGATTAGAACTTAAATTTAATGGAAGTGATATCACAATTTAATTTTCGATTAATTAAAACGTTTCGAGACATTACTTTTAGAACAGATTTATTCAGGAAAAAAAAATTCAAATTGAACTGCCTATTTTTCACTAATTAATTCCGTGTTGCTTGTATTATAGACCATTTAGTTTTATGAAATATATCAATTTTTTTACGTTATAAAGTTTACAATCACATAATTTCGTGTCTTGCATTTGCGAGGCGAAACAAATGTATACTACATGCTCTCGCCGAATCAAAATCGATGGGCTTTCATTAAATGAGTTGAAAATATGTAAAAATATACGTCATTAACAAAAATTGTAAATACCATAATGTAAATAGAAGCTTTCATTCAGTAATATAAAAATATTCAAAATTTGCAGAAATACTAAATTTTGCCTGTGGCTTCACTTGCTTGAAAGTCATTGTTAGTAATAAATGAGACGTACACAAAATTATAACATAATCTGTAGTTTTACATTGTGTTTTAATACAAAATAGCGACTACTAAGGACTGTGGTGACGGCAGATATATAATATTATATCTATTGAGTTTATGGGATAAAGGTTTAAAGCGTTATGGCGGAACAGATAAACCGACGAAAAATTTAAAATCATCAAAATGATTCAATATCATACAAAGCGACTAAAAATAAAAAAATGCCAAAAAATAAGCAATTCACAGGAAACCTCGACCACAGTTTTGTTATTAACATTGATGAAATAATTTTCAAGCCGGCTTCGAATTTCGCCTTGGGTTATTAATCATTAGCATGTATGTGCTTACGTATAATACACTCGTAAACACGTATGTACAAAATTACGATTTAATGTTGTTAAGGTACTCATCTCATTCTTTTTTAATTCGATATGATCAAAATTTATAATGGTTCAAAATTGTCATTAGCAATTCAAAATAAGACTAAAATACAGATTTATTCGAAACCATTATTCGCTAACCCATAAGGTGTTAAAAATATATTGTATACGTTGTTAGTTGGAAATCAATCGTTACTTAGATGTAATATAATTATGTGCCATTCGAAACATAATCTAAGATCTACTATTGACCAAAGTAATTACAGGTATCGACTATGTGTTTATATTGTTTTTTTGATCATAACAAAAAAAGGTGAAGAACTAATTCATGACCTGCTAAGCCGGGAAAGTTTTTAAAAATTTATTATTAATTATTACTTTCCCCTATTAGAATATGGTTGTTTTGTATAAGGATTAAGAAAATATAAAAATGGTGCATTAAGGAATGATTTTTAGTAATAGGACAAGATGAAAGGGAATAAAAGATACAGTTTATGAATTGAAAAAAGTAATTATAGTGATACCCTGGGACAAAGTCGATACAAGGTTTCATGAGATGGTTGTGTCGCTTAAACGGAGCGAATTGTGGATGATTTTTGAAAAAAAAGTTAAGCAAGTCCATGACGTTAAAATAGATTAGCGAAGAAAGGGAAGGATGTGGTCAGAATCACAATGGTAGCCCATCGACGCTCTTTATCCTGTTATGATGGAATATACCGTAATAATTCAATGAACATATACTTCAAACTGCTTCTAAAATCTTGCAATAAGTTATATATGAATATCGATGTATTTTACTGCCATTTTAATGAACGCTGTATCTTCAGAAAATTTAGTACCCGTAATATGGACTACAAAAGGTTTAATTCGGAAGAGTTTAGTCCTACATGAAATCAATATGAAATCGTAGTCAAGTTCAAAGTCAATGAAAAATAATCGTGAGGATAACAAATAGTTCATAAACAAGTCAAGAAGTAAAGACTTCGTAAACGAGATACAGGAAATGAGACATGTAACCTTGACAAACATCATTTGTTGAAACGCAAATATGAATATTTACGTTGGTTAATTTCACTGAAACGTTTAACGATTGACTTAAAAATTAATTTAGGTACAAATTTACACTTAACCACTGGGAGTAAGTTTATTTTTCTAACGACACATATTTTGAAAACTGAATCAGACCAAATAACATTCATTGACGCTTTTTAAGCTTGTGAAATATTTCGAATATTTTATGCAGTGCTTTTTAAAATGTAGGGGCGGATATTTTTTCAGTGATTATTTAATTTTAGCATTACTTGTTGTGCCTACGACTTTGTATGCGCAGATCGTTGCAGAACGTACCGAAACCTTTTTTTATAAGTATATTTCTAGCATTCAATCATGCTAAAAAAGTGAAGAAGAGACGAACACCGAAGTTCAATTAAAAGTGGTTTTTTGTCAGTTGTCAAGTTCTCAACAAAGCTCGCCTATCCCTCCTGCACCACTCCAAACGTTACTTCTTGCTATGCGTATTGTATGTCAGGACGGAAAACATCATTGCACGTTTTAAAATAACCGTAGCGCCATTATTGATGTGCATGGGTATATTATACATTAGTTTAATTACTATGCATCGAATAGTACTTCTTTGTTGTGCTAACATAAGATGAACGCAGTTTTAAAAATGTTGAGTTTTGAACCAATTGCGATAACTAAAAGCTAAATATTACTTCAAGTTGACTCCTATATTATTTTATATTTTATCCTTGGTTTTTACGTGTGTCTTGGACAAACAAATATACTAAAGACAAACAAACATTCCAAAACTGATCTTAATACCCTTTATCCTCATTTACTTCCTCTTTGCAAATATTTTTAAGGTACAGATACACGTATTTACACTCATTGAATATTGAATATATTTGGCGTTAATTTTGTAGAAATTCATCATTCACAATTAAATATTTACACTCTATAAAATATTTTATAGTTAATATTGTATTTTGTCACTTTATATTTTATATTTACAGTGTAAATAAAAATATTTTCTATTCATAAAGATACGAAGAGGATGTGTTTTTATATCAATCACTTGTAACATTTGAATATATCATTAAATTTTTATTTAATTTTCACCAAAACTTCACCAATTTTTCACCCATCTTTACGTTATTTTTATTAAAATTTTATAGAAACTCTATATTTAAATCGAAATTTTCCAGCAGCAATGTACATTTTAATGTTAAAATTGACAATTATGTTCCTATAAGGTTTATATTGTCATAAATATATGTTGCTGCTATGTCGTTCAAGCAGTAGTGTCCGTAACCTACTTTACAAGATGAGATTTAATAAGTTGCCTTGTATAGTTACAAACAATTCTCTAACTCGTTCGACTCGTAAATAAATTAGAATTATTTTCATAAGCAAATAGGCGTATATCTCATAGGCTCATATGCTATGTCTGTGTTCACACTAAAACGATATTTATTACTTGTCGAGTCTCAAGTGAGAACCATTTGCGACTTTGTTGATACTTCCGTGTATTTGACTATCTGCTTTTTAACTCAAACGGACAGTAGTTACAGCTACTTTGTTCGTTGAACTCCACGAGAATTGCAAGAGGACCGCAAGTAAGTAGGAGAGTGGAAGAATTGCCGACGAGTTCAATGCGTGTAAAGTACCGAAGATACTAATTCATACATTTTACGTTACATCATTACTCAACAGTTACAACCTAACGCGCAAACCAATGGTCCATTATATTTATTTACTTATGAGCAGCGCAATTTTAAATGAAGCCATATTTAAATTCTACAAAAAATAGTTCGGTAATGTTGCGCTATGGAAATGAACACAACTTAATACCGCATTTAAGATCAATGTTACGATATGGATTTAAAATAAAAACACCTTGTGATGTCATTCAAAGGGGATATTAAAAAATATATAAACTGTAAAACGTATTAAACATGATAAAGCTACAAAAATGCTCTCATAATTAAAAATAGCGTAATCACGCTTTTTGAGCAACTGGTAGCATATATAGTAGTACATATACGTAGATATGCCAAACTTATTTTATAGTTACTTAGAGCCTAGAGTAATATTTCGTTAAATCCTTTCACTATACGGGATTTTAATATTACCATTCATACCGTATTTTCATGCTTTTCCATGAAGTATTTTTCCGATGGGATATACTGAAATATGGTTAACATTATTATTATTATTGGGATATATGTTAATACGGCATATTTGACGTGACATACATCGAATTTATCGTATTAAATGTAGTTAGAAGTATCTACCTTTTGCGATCTGTAGTAGAACACGGACTAAATGTACTTTCCGTCTTTCAGTCACAGCCTCACAGCTTCCATAATTTTAGACCCATATATACATATATGTATTAAATTTTAGAAGCAGATGCTTTTGTTTAGGAACTCGGTTAATATCTAGCAACGCATGAAAAAACGGCTCGCTTCACTTGTATTTTGATAGATGGAGAAATACTTGTACATATTTAGGAAGAATAAAAACCCTTTCTTCGTCATTGATAGAGCCAATATCCATCCCGTAAAATTTCGAAGAGACGTTTTATTACAAATTTTTTTGCTTCTAAATTGTTTAATAATAGATAAAACGTCAGGTAAATGGAAAGATGTAAAATCACAACTTTGCTGTTCATATATCTTAATGGAGATATAATTCTTTTATAACTATTTCAATCAAGCCCGGTTACATCTTCTGTCACATCATATCATTTATGTGTAGATAAAATTTAATGCATGTGTGTTAAAGGTTAAAATTGAAGGAATAAATATATCTTCATAGGTTCCTACAATTATAATCGATTATCCTGAAATTTTGCACAATTACGCTGGCCCCTCAGCAAAATGTTGTAAGAGAGTGGCGGTCGCTACGCCATCTCCTTAGTTAGTTATTAAATTAAACTGTTGAATAATAAAACACATCGAAAATAGTGAAATAGTTTTGTAAAATATTATTTAGCTTGTAATAAATTACCTAATAAATTAACACTTACCTTGACTCAATCGTGGGACAGATCTTTCATCTGCGCACTCGCAGTTACAAAGCACTAATTAAGCAATCAAGACGAGATTTGTCTCATTGTTTGTATGTTTGGCCAATTATAATTCCAAATGTGGAAAGAGTTATAATTTAGTTCCCGTGTGGCTCCTCGTCATTCGCGCGTTGCTAAAGCGCCATTAAATTGTGACGCGATGCTTTAATTTTGAATGGAAAGATAATTTTGTGCATTTACATAATTCTTGCAGTCCATTTGATCATTGTCTCATGGTCGTCGTCGGTATCTTTGTGACGATTAAGACTTATTTTGTTAGCATTATTTAAATTATAATGGATTCATAGGTTTTAATTAAACGGACAATTAATTCGTTATGTCAAGCGTATAAATGTATGAACGGTGCTTCAGTAAGAACATTTGTGATTACGATCCCTCACTTGATATAGCTAAGTACTACTTTGTAATAACAGAACACGACAATTTGTCATATCAGACAGGTGATTGCATTACTATTAATATTATATCACATAATTTTTTTTTAAACTGCACTCTTATTAGAGAGCTAACAAATAATATATGTTTCCTTCCAATAGGAGTTCTAAGTATTTAGTTTAAACTTGGAGTATAAATATTATAAACGATGTAAATCGACTATTCGAATTAATACGGTAAATTGTATACACATATTGTTGGAATTTGAAGCACAGTATTGGAATGATTTTAGATTAATCAATGAGATTAAAAATTTAACATTAAAAAAAGGTAAGAAATTCAAAAAATTATTTCAAATATTTAACATTTATTTATTTATAGGTTTGAATGTACACAATTGATATATACGGCGGAGTTATTACTCCGCCGTATATATCAATTGTGTACATTAACATCTATAAATAAATAAATGTTAAATATTTGAAATAACTTTAATAGTAATAACTCCGCCGTATATATAAATTGTGTACAATAAAATCTTTAAATAAATAAATGTTAAATATTTGAAATAACTTCAATAGTAATAACTCCATCGTATATATAAATTGTGTACAATAAAATCTATAAATAAATAAATGTTAAATATTTTTAATAACTTTTTGAATTTCTTACCTTTTTTTAATGTTAAGTATATCATTGATTAATCTAAAATCATTCCAATACTACCGTGCTTTTGTGTGTTCTCGTAACAATAGTTACGAGAACAAATAAAAAAACCAGTCCAGTCCCGCTCGACGAGGAAACGACCCCTGGACCCTGCGATGCGCAATGCCTTCAAAGGCGACAAACCGTAAGCCTGTGATCAAACCCAACATACCACGGCGAAATATTCATGAAATAAATTTGTTTTTTTCGTAACATGAGCGTTATCCAATCGAGCTAAAGTTGTGTAATGCATTGTATGATTGAAACTCTAATGACAAGTCTGTATATATTAATAATTCATCAATACATTTCTTTGATAAGCATTTCACAATACAAGATTCGGATTCTTCCTTTGCTTTTTATTTATCAACATGGTAAAAAAATGTTCTTTTGCAGTACCAACGCAGTCTGGTAATTCTTGTTATTACAGTTTCCGTTGAAGACTTACATCTAAGTAACGATGGCCTTTTTCCTCAATAAAATAAAAAAAATGACTATGCTATTTCAAGTCGCGATATTGCGACAAGTATATAAAAACTGTACAATTACTGCCAAGGTGACATGGAAGGTTGTTCGTTTGTTTCTTATCTCTCATCCGATTGCGATGTATATTACTTTAAATTGTAGACATAATCAGGGAAATTTTCCCTTTTATGGTATGGACAGTAAAATTATATAACATTTCCTATTTTATTTTAAATTATTTGTGATATTGCTTTGCACGTATATTTAATGATGCAGAAGCCTATAATTTGAGAGAAATTTTGAGTGAAATTATTACTTTAGACTTTGAGTGATTGGATATGAAATAAGAATATGATACAAAATGCTGTTAAATTTAAATAAAAAAGTTAAACCTAAACAACTACTCACTCATAGGTTTAACAATGTTGTGTAGTAGAAAATTAAGAAAATACATTATTTTATTTATTTCCTATCCCTTTATAAGGGTTCCGTAGTGGAATAGAGAACCTTTCTAACTTCATTAGGTCCATTCATCCGTCCGTCATGATCATTTCTCATTTTTGATCTCTAAATCTCTAAATTTTAATTTGATGTGTAACGTATCTTCAAGACCTCTAATTTTTCAATCAATGATACTGAAAACAATTCTAGATACTTGCATTATTTGCATATATTATAGGTTACAATTACATTACGAAAAATGTGATATTAAATACGACTTGTGTATATTATCGTTGACTGTTTTCCAGTATAGAAATTAATCAATATAATATAGTAAAATACATAGAAAGTGGTATGGAAAATTATTATGGATTATGAGTTCATATTTACGCATATTTCTATAAGTGAATCCAATGCCGATTAGCAGGAGAATATCTTAAAAATTATGTTAGACTTAATTGAACAAACATAATCGTCGTTGACTACTCTACCTTAATGGATCCTGACGTCATAGTGTAGATAAATAGATTACATTAATTTTACTCTAATATTCTTACAAAAATGACGATTTGCAAGAATAATAATATTTATGTCTTGATTTTGTTTAAAGTTTAAAGAAAAAAATAATTTTCTTAACGTGTTCGAAAAATGCTGCACCAAATTCATCAGCATATAGTAAATAAAAATTATAAAGTAAAAAATGTTTATTACTTAAAATAATCATCATTTCATTAATGTCGAGCTATTTTTTTTATATAAAGTTGCTCTTTTATAACATTCCTTATTATTATAAAAGACTCTTCAGATATTTTAGAATTTATCAGTTTTGCTAACTGAAATATTTTTTAAGGATCGAAAAACTGGTAGTCTTATTAGAATTTTAAAAACTCTTTTCTCCTCTTCACCAGTAACTAATTTTTCTAAAAAAGATTTATATCCCTGATACACAAGAAACACAAATCAATTTGATTTAATTCTGGTAATCCGTGTGACATTTGCATCTTAATTTTTTATAGATCCAAGCGCATACACCTGCCTTTCTTGTGTGGTTATGGGTATTAAAAAGTTCTCTGATAATTGTTTACTATGATAGATATTATCTTCAAAAAACAGGTAATATGTTTATATACACCTAACATCTCATTACTATCATTTTATTACTTCGAAAGCTGCTGGTTCTACGCACATTGCGTTTCGAGTAGAAAAAGACCCTGATTTCTGTACTACATTCAATTATATGTTGATAGAAGAAAAAGACATGAGGTTAAGATTAATAATCTCATTAACCAATTTCAAAGTCTGCCATTAACCAATTCAACGATGCTCTCTATCAGTACTTATAGGTATTATCTAAGCTTTACTTAAATAAACCTGTTATTTTTTTTTAGAAATAATACTACATTTAGAAATAATACTACATCACGTAGTTTCATTTAATTGTGAATAATGAATTTCAACAAAATTAACGCCAAATATATTCAACAAACCTGTTAAGTACGAGTGGAACTCAACTACGAGTGTTTCGTAACTACTGATATATATATATACACACACACACACACACACACACATATATATATATATATATATATATATATATATATATATATATATATATATATATATATGTATATAATTTAAACAAAAATATAATTTAATCGAATGTACAGAGTATTTTAAATAAAATATTGCAGGTATTATTATTATTATTTACTATGTAATATATTTATGGTCTACGTGTTAAAGGCGTTAGAAATAAGTTTTATTCATATATATGTCTTGAATTAATTAATGCAAGTTAACCAAAATAATTTTCCTTTGTAGTAGTTTTACTAAATCCTGCAATCGTATTATTTTTTAATTTTTATATGTTTAGTAATAAAGGTGGGGCCAATAATTATCGATAGCGAACGGTGCGCATAAGAATTGTTGCAAAGACGGACGAAAAAAAGGAGGAAGAATTTATTGAGACCCGCGACTATTTCCATGCTCATGGAACCCTGCTCAGAAAGATATTGCGACATGATGAAAAAAGATAAGGCGGGAAACAGTAAGCATTTATTTAATAAAAGTAATATCGTTACTATTCAAGTACCTACTCTGCTTTGTTGTACTTATATATGAGGCCTTGCTGTTAATTTTTTTAACATTAAATTACGGCAAACGGTGTATCGAAATGCTCCCTATGTAGCTTTAATACCTATCTATATTAATGTAGGGTTTATTTATTCATTAGAATGTAATTATTCTTATGTATTAATGGTCTAGAGATAATTATTATTTATTTATTGATAATTCGACTGGTAAAGTGGTACGTATTCATAACTCTCCTTTATGGAGTAGAAGCATGGACAAGTATCCAAGGCGGAAACCATCTAAGAAATGGAGGCGTCGGAGACGTGGGTGTACATAGATGGACAAAATAACAAACATTGAAGTATTAAAAAGGATTAACAAAGACATGGTAATCATAGATTAAAACCAGAAAATTACAATATCTGGGATACATAACCCAAGGATCAAAGTACACCGTGTTAAGACTGGTCATACAAGGTAAATCCAAGGTCGAAGAAGTATTGCAAGAAGAAGACTGCACGAATTAAGAGATTGGTGTATGTATACATCAAATGAACTTTTGGAGTAGTTTTAATGAGGAGACATGTGAAGAAGAAGAAGATTCATATTTGCATCTGCATCTAGACATTTAGACATGTGATAACACATTTTAAAATTTTCTTCATCTAACTCTCAAAATAGAGCGTGTAATTCTCCACCTTATACATACTTACTTAACCAATACTGAGAGCGCCAAAGCTGTCCAGAATTTCCACAGTATGATTTAATAACCAATTTTCTTTATATGTTGTTTCAAAATCATCTTCTAAGCTTGAGTTTATACGACAAATATTCGTACAACCCAAGTTTTCCATACAAGTTCTTCAATCATTCTTCTTTTTTATTGTTATTTTGTCGTCTTAATTCTTTTTTATTGTTGTATTAATTCTTCATTTATTTACCGAGACACGACATTTGTTCGTCATCCTCAGCTCTGTTCCTCTCACCTCTTTCGACTCGCGGCCGAGCCCTGGTTAAGCTATGATTCAAGTGTTTGATACGCATACCGGATATTGTTAAATTGGTGCAGAAAACCAGCTTTTATAGATTCCTCAACACAAAATAAGATGATTATTATCAACGATTATTTTTCGCATGGGTTAAGCATCCTGCAGTGTATGATGAGGTATCATTGAAGCGATACAGTGAATATTGATTATTTCATTTAGTATTTTCGTAATTTTTTCGTTATGGAGGTTTTAGTAGTGATAACGAAACGTTTAAATGTAATTATGATTCAGAATTTGAAAATACAAAATATTTTGTACTTGAAAAAAATTATTTCTCAGTAATAGATGTCAAAAAATGTTACAGATTATTTTCGTCTTAGATTTTGGAGAGGAAACCGAAAATAATTGTTGCTATACCAATTGACCTGTACGTGAGTAAAGGTACAGGTAGATGCGCTGCAGGTGGGTCCGCGTTGATGCTGCACGATGACCTTGCAGTCGGCTCGCTCACCATCGACGCCGCGGGCGGCGCACCTGCCGATGAAAGTGAAGTCGCACTTCATCGCGACCGCGTCGCCGAGCTTTTACTTTCGTTTGGCGGGCTCTAGTCGATGGCAGCGAGACGTCCGCCTCGTTTGGCTTCCTGTGCAGGTGCTAATACGACGCGAGAGAACGGAAGTGAAGTGGCATGTGTAAATTATGGGGCGGGGCGTGCTTTTGATCTCGTCCGCTGTTATGTTACGAAGTTATGCGATCGTATTATGTCATTTCATTCGAGTGAATTCTGCATCCTCACTGATGAAATTATAGCTTGCTATTTATTCCCTAATACATATTATAGAAACATGACAGTTGAACAACTTGGTATTCGGCAGTGACAAATAAACTAACAACTTGATATTTGTTAATAATTAAGATAACAAACATAATTCGGCATGTTATCTTCATCTCATCGATACAATTTGATCAAAAGGCAAAAAAAAAGTTTTTATCTCTAAGTTCTGTCTAAGTATTTATTTTAGCAGAATTAATTAACAAATAATGTCTCACAAGTAGAATAAATTATATTTTTAATCTTGCTGCAATATCTAAAGAAAGAGTGGAGTAGTAATACTAAGAAAGCAGTTATTTTTAAATATTGAATATATTCCTTTTTAAATATTGTATATATATATATATATATATATATAAATATATATTTTTTTTTTTTTCTAATATCCCACCTGAAGATGTTGTAATACAACGAAACCTAGGTCGTGGTAAAGAAATTAAAGAAAGTAGAAATAATACTACATCACGTAGTTTCATTTAATTGTCAGTTATTTTTAGTTAATTTATTTATTTACTTTTTAAAAACAAAGTATACATATGGTTAACTTATTATAGCCGTTATGCTGGGTTATAGAGGCTAGGTTCTAACAATCAAGTAATAGACCGGCTAATCAGAAGAGTTAGTATATAACATGCGATCTGCTAATGAGAACATCATTATAACTTAAGAAAATCGTACTCTCATAGAAACCTGTCTCAAATATAATGTTTCATATATATATATATATATATAATATCGATTATTAGATAAGTAGAGCTACTTTATCACTTAATCGATAAATTAAGAGATGATATCAAAATCATAGAAATATGTTTCTCAAATGCAACTGTTGTGATTTTTGAACGTTACTCCGTGCAAAATGATAAAATGCCTATGGATGGGTCTTTGCTGTTAAATAGTATGACTATCTTAAAATATTGAAAGTATTTTTGCGTATTGACTCCATGGCCACTCGAAAGTCTTCGATTGCGTAAGTTGGTGTTAATTGTGACAAGTCTTAATAAGACTAAGAGTGCCGAATCATCTATTTGGCCCTATCATATATATATATATATATATATATATATATATATATATACTTTTTTTTTTTTATTATTTATTTTTTTAAGTGGATAGAGATTATATATATATATATATATATATATATATATATATATATATATATATAATCTCTATCCACATAAAAAAATAAATGTGAAAAGGAAGAAAGTTCTTTTCAAGTCATTTTATTAGCCGAAAAAGTGTTGAAATTAAAATAACCGCCAAGTTCAAGGTAGTTTCTTTAGGAGAAACTAGAATGAAGTTAAAATTTAAAAGACCATTTTGAAATACTTAATATGACTTTTCTCGTTGAACTTCGTAAGTATTTAAAATCAAGTAAAACCTATTTCAGGAACAAAATTTGCCAAGTTCAAAACGCAAAAGTTATGTTAAGTACTTAAAAATGTTTATGCAATATTTAAAAAAAGAATGTTTCGTTATTAAATTCTTAAATATGTTAAACATTTAAATGTTAAAAATTATTTTTTGCTAATATGACAATCTAAACATAATTTTCTCTCAATTTTCACATTCATTATTTCGATGTGTTTCACAATTTTTTGCTGAGAGTTTATAAGTCATGGAATTTATCGTAATTAATTCTAAACGTTTACTACGTACTAATATAGGAATAAGTTTTCAAAAACCAAAACGCTAAGCGAAATTAATAACGCCATCAACGAATACAAGTAACTCCAACTCGACTCGAAATGACTAATATTGAAGTAATTTTTGAAGAACATGTCACTAGTAGTGTGTTTTTAATTACATATGAAATAGAATATTACGAGCGAAATTAATATTTAAATTTTCGATCTAACATTCTTAATCGAAATGGATAATGTGAATTACCAATGGACAAACACATCCATTTTCTTTAAAGATAAAGTAAAAAATCACCAATTAAAGGTTAGCCATCAGCGAATCTCTACTGATGTTATAAATCCGAAGGTTTGCTTGTTTTTAATTTTGTTTATCTAATAACTGTAACTGAAAACGAATCGAGACCAAATTTAATATGCGTAAAGTTCGTGTATTGAAGTAACGTAGCCCTGCTTATAAAAGAGTAACAAATATAACCCGCGGCTTCCATCGGTTCGCAAGTGTGTTTATATGTTTATTATTCAATCACGTCTTAATCACCAGAGAGAATATCATGAAAATGAATAAAGAACTAGTTTATGATTCAAATTAATAAGTAGTTTATTTTCTAAATCCAGAAATTGCATAGTGCCTGTGGGATGAAATGTGGGGTCTTTTAATAATAATGAACAATTAGTGCTACAACGTTATAATTAATGACGCAATGTGTCAATTGAATATATTGCTCACGCGCCTAAAATCGAAATACTTATAGTGAACTCGGCAAAACTTTTAATATTATTTATGGAAAGCTGTTACGATCATCTTATTAGGTCAAGAAGAAACCTCGCCAAATTAATGGGAAAATTACGCAGTCGAAGTCGCTATATAAAGCTAGTGTTACTAGAAAATGTAACAATTAATTAGAAGAATGGATTCCACTTAGAAACGTAATTGGTTAAAGGAAATTAGCATTTAAATTATACGGTGAATAACCAACAAAAAAAATCACTTCCTAAATTCCCTACCGCTGATTCCAATGATGGCAGATCATTTAACATCATTCGGGAAAGCCGAATGATGTTAAATGATAACCGCTATCTTCAGCCATAGATGAACTATTGCAGAAATTAAATATTAACACAAATATCACTTTACTGCTTGATTTGCAGGTGTTATGTCGCTGAAAGTGACATTCATTTCATAAAAGTAATATGTCCTGGACTAAACTTTTAAAATAGATTTCCAAATGTATAAAATAAAACTTGAAAATAAATAAAATCGTTTGAATCCTGTAGCAAATTAAATGTTGAAAACCTGTATTTTTGTTAATATCGATTACGTAAAAGTTAGCTATCTTTCTCCGTAAAATGTAAGTGTTAGAAATTTACTCCGGTTTGTCTAGTTAATGACTATATTATATAATTTAATATCCTTTCGAATAAATATTAGAACAAGATTCATTTATTTGTGTAATGTCCATGTTACGTGACAATATGTATAAACGGAAGTAATACAATATACGTACAATAAAACAAAATAATTCGTATATTTATTTTATATTATTAAAATCATGTAATTTGATTTACCAATTAACATTATTAAAACTTTCATACTCTCTGCATTTTGTTAGATACCCGAGTGATACCTAACAACCATCGTCTTACATTACGTAAATAATTTCAGAAAAAAACTGGCTTTGTTTCAGAAATAAAGTCGCCAGGTCGTTTATCTGGATAAAAATAGGAAATCTTAATCGAATACTGCCAAGACCTGCCGTCTTTAAATTGGTTTTATTGCTATTATTGTTTCGTGAGCCTATATATTATTTTTAAATTTAAAATTTGGCTGCCGCCAGCTATTTTTAATAAACTACAAAATGATTTAAGTATTTCTATCTTACATGCAAACCGTAGAATATTGATATTTATATCGCAAATCATTTTTTTTAATACGTTCTATCATATTTTATTGAAAAGTAATCTCGCTTAAAATATTTATGTTCTAATAAATACTGTACATTACAATGTGTTTAGATAGACAGCGTAGTATAATTATAGCCTTTTTTATATTTGTTTTTTTATCTGAACCTCCATTTAAGTCTTAATTCAGGAGAAAAAGAGTATCCACCCGCTCCCTTCTGGGCGTATTGTTGATGGTAAAGTTTATCAAAATTTGTCTCAAATCATACTTTATTTTCTTCGTAAGTAAGAAATTTTACACAGAACTGTTTTTTCGTCAAGCTTATTGCACAGCAGACAGCAATGCGGATGAACATGAACATTTGTTGCATTGAATATTGAAATCGAGAAACCCGCCAAAGAAATAAAAAAATTAGAACCACTAAATAGGATTATAAAAATGGCGCGTCATTTTTATGTAATTTCTAAAATGGAGGAGATACTCATTTCGACTTTATTTGTTTGTGTGTATGTTACTCCATATCTCCAGCAATTATCATTTTCAAAATTATTTTTGATGTGAAACATCTATAGGCGCAGGTATAAACCGGATCGTTGGCGTGGCGACGCTTGCCGTGGCGACGGGTCGCCACGCTATACTAAGGTATATATATAGTCTATATCTAGTAGAGTGTACAGTATGGCGACGTGTCGCCATGCGCAACCGACAACGCGACCCCCTCCTCACTCAGTTCGACGCTGTTGTTTACTACGGTACACATAAGCTGTGCTTTATTATTTTTGTATTAATTGTAAATAAATGTTTATTAAATAAAGTCACCATTTTCTGTAAGAAATTCGTAATATTTAATTTTTTCATTATGCTATATTTAGTTCCTGTAATAATCTTGTCTTTTATGCATATTACTTGTACGAACACGATGTTTCACATCTGCCAGGCGTCCCGTGACGGCTCACTGTTTTTTATTCTATTTTTAAGGGTATTGACACACATACTAATGTATGCTCCCATAAATATTGGTTAGAATTTGATCATGAATATTGAAGGTATACCGTACAATTCCTTAACACGAAACAACACAGGTACCGTGATAGAGTTTTGAATTATATATACCTAACGCTAATCTAATAGGAAAGTTTCTAAAGTTTCGTCTTTTACCAAAATCAGGGTACAACGATAGAGCCGGAGGATGGTGACAGGAACTCTTTAGTGATGAGGAGGAAACTAATCAAGTTTGGTCTCGTTTGTCTTGACTTGACGTAAGC